>CM039682.1:5784480-6091980 GCA_022537955.1 Schmidtea mediterranea | reverse complement strand
TGCTGTTAAATTTAGTAGTAAAAATATTTTTTTAATTTGTTATTTTTTTTTGAATAATTTGTGTAAAGATTAATAATAACTATTTTTCGGGTGCTCATTGGTCAGTCCTGATGGTTCAATGAATTGAATGTACAGTGTGACTTTTTTGTTTTAATTACAATATTAAAATATATTCTAAAACAAAAAAAGTCAATTTGTATTATTAATGATAAAAGTAAGTGACGTAACTGGAAAATCTTCAACACAACCCTAACTGTGCTTGGCACAGAAGCCCCAGCCGAATGACGGCATCTGTGAATATAATGAATAAATCATTTTTGTTTAAATTAAAATATCTAGGAAAACAATGTATGTCATTATTATTTATTAAGTTTTGTATTTTTAGTATGTATAAACTTTAATAATTCATATTTTTAATTTATGTTATCAAAATCTATTTTATTCATTTTATTTATTCTTTTGTTTATTAGATTTATTATATTTTTAATTGACGTTGACGTTGAAATCAAATCATAAATCGACATGGAAAATAAATATAATAAATTGTTTGGTGATTCAAAAAAATTATTTATCCATTGTGAGTACGACTGGATGTTTACTTAAAATATTTTTATTATATTTTTTATTAAAAAATTTAAATAATTATAATATTTGAATAAAACATAACTTAAACTTTATGCAATTATTGCTGTTCCGCAGTTAATGAATAATTTTTTTTGGATAATATTTTACTATGAACTACTTCATATAAAAATTAGGATGACAAATATATTCCACTGACGATATTTGTTTAAATTCATTAACAATGCATGCGGTGAAGTGTTTTTTTCAAATTATAATTCCTTAATGAAGTTCGTTTTATTTAAATTGAAATTTATTTTAATATACTAAAGAATTTAAAGAGTTACTTAGAAAATAATACTAATATTAATATTAATAGTTATAACAATAATAATCATAAATATTAAAAATTATAAAAAAATTAATATTATAATATAATATTAATAATTATTATAATAATAATAATAAAATATTAAAAATAATATATATATATAAATTACATTCAGTTATTTAAATACATTCAAAATGCCTGTAGACTGAGTACTTTGGACATTGAGTAATTATTGGAAACTAATAACTTGTGAGGCGTTGTTGATAAGATCTTTAAATCCTATAATCAATGTTAAATAATTGAATTTGATTTTTGTATATTTTGTCTAGTGTAATTTTGTGGTATGTTAAAAAAAATTTTGTAATGAAAAATCATTTTAAATTTTTTTGTTTTATTTAAACTTTTTTTTAAAAGGAATGATAACTTTTGTATTTGTTAAATACTTATTCAAAAGTTTATTTTCTTAAAATTAAAAAAATTATATTTTTCGATACAATTTCATAGCGATTATTATTGGTTAATTTGTTTAAATATTTTTGTTTTCATTTAGTTATTTTTAACGTAATTTCTAGTCTGAACGGCCGAAATAAATAGCGATATGTTATATAAAATATATAATTTGGCGTTTTTCAATTAATAATGATAATAATAATAATGATGATAATAAATAAAAAAATTGTGTGATTAATATTATAAATGTAGACCAATTAAATACATATTTGTACTCTGAAATGAATAAATTTGATTAAAATTGTGATTTCAAAGTTGACTTTCCTTTATCTAAATTGACTTTTCACTAAATAATTATCTTCAATATCGACAATGGTAAAAGAAAAAATATAATACAATAATTAAGCTTGTCTGTTTTGTAAATTTACACTGTCAAAAATATAGGCATATTATATTCAATTTGTATTTATTTTTTGTCTAATAATTTATTTTCATGTTAGCTCAACACAGAACGATTAGCTTTATATTTATTATATTTTAATAACATTAAAGAAAATTCAAAAAATTTGGAAATTTATTGGAATTTTTAAAATGGAAAATTATTTTTGTTTTAATTATTACAATTTTTTATTTTTCGCTAGTTTAGTTAGAATTTCTAATTTATTTTAAATTGTCCTCGTGCTTTTATTTGCGATTTCTTACAACCGAATATTAAGCTCGTCGAATAAATTGTTTTGTATATTTTGTATATATTTCTACAATTATTGAACCCTAACAGCAGTGAAAACTGGTGATAAAAAGTATTTTGAAAAGAGGTAAACTTCTCAAAATAATATTTTCCATTTTCTCATAATCGAGTCAAGAAAGAAAAAATGAAAACGAAACTGTGAAATCTAAATAATAATGCAATTTTTACTCTCAGTGGCCAATTGCTTCCTAACTTCCTAAATTTCATCGAAAATAATTTTGTGTCTTACTGTTTTATTATTATGAAATTTATATGATTAATGTCATTTAACTTGAACAGTTTGACTTTTAAAATAATTATCAATTCCAAATTCACGGTTTATTTTCGGTAAATTAAAACAAATGCATTAAATTAATGCATTTATACAATAAATGCATAAGTTGTTTTAATTTACCAACTCGCTACTTTGAAAATCTAAAATCCTCTTTTCGAAATCTTCTTCCAACATTTTCAGTTGTTTCTCATATTTTTCAAATTTTAATTGTGGATCTTTAAGCAGAAGAGTCTCACAACTAGAAAAATTGTATAAATTTTCTTTTTTTATTTGTATTTTCCATAGGAATATCTTTTGTTTGAAAGAATTTATTTGATCATCCAGTGAAGTTATTAGCATGTTTTTACCCTGAAGGCTAATATTGAGTCGACTGAGATGACCAGTAATGTCAAACGAGAAAGACAAATCTTGTATCCAATTAACTTCTTTCAGTTCAGAGCAGTCATAATCTTTAATTTCTAAAAAAGTACGATTTCGTCCAGTATTTGTAAAAATCTTCTTAAACCTTTATGACTTGAAAGCCAACAAACTTCACTGTAATATGGCAAATCTTCGTAATCAGATTTCACATCTTTCAACAATGTCGTAAATTCCTGATGGTTTAAATCCCGTGCACGAATAAAATTAACAACTTTAGCAACTTTTTTAAATACATTATCAATTTTAATTACTTTTGAGCATAAAACTTTCTGGTGGATAATACAATGAAAGTAGTAAAAAGATGTAGTATGTTGGGTTTTAATATAATTTTTTAGTCTACCAACGACACCACGTGTAGCTCCCGTCATCGAAGGCCCCCATTAGTTGCTAAAGATGATAAGTTATTCATTGAAAGATCATATTTTTTAATAGCAATCATAAGTACATCGAAAATATTATCTCCAGTTGTCGTACCATGCATTGGAATTATTTCTAATAGCTCTTCAGATATTGTCATATTTTCATCACATCCTCGAAAAAACGGCTAACTGTGCTATCAGTACTCTCGTCGATTGCAATTGAAAAAACTTCAAAATCCAATGCAACTGAGCGAAGTAGGCCTCTTAAATTTGAAGCAATGACTCTATTCGCAACCGTATTTCGGGACAAACTTATGCTCTTAAATGTTTTTATCATATCGGGGCATAACTCTTCAGCTGCTATTATTAAACATTCACTAATGAATTCGCCTTCCATAAATCGTTTTGATTTTTTTGCAATTGCATGAGATAACCGAAAACTAGCTTTTACGGCAGCCAGATTTTCTTCGACTGGTTTAGTGAAAATGCTTTGTTGTTTTCAAAGAACTGCTTTTAGCTCCAACAACTTTTCTTCTCGCATTTTCCCAATAATATTTTCATATTCCTCATTATGAAATGTATCATAATGCCTTTTCATATTGTATTCTTTGCATGCCAAAATAGTCTGTCGACATATCAAGCAGAATATTTTTCCTTTTTCTTCAATGAAAAAATATTTAATCTCCCATTTTTTTCTTGAAACAAAGGATTTTCACTTTCAATCGATCGTTTTTTATTCGTAAAAATTGAACGGCTTTAATATTATTATACTAAAGAAAAATGCGTAATACAAAAAAAATGCTAATAAAACTTACCGGATTAGAATTACGTTTTTTACAAAAACAATTATCAAACTCGATCTTCAAAAATTTGAAAAAACAGAATACACTAATTTCTAAATATAAAAGTACTACTACTACCGCTAATAGTAAACTAAATTATAATTGTTGTGAAAAAACAAATCTAAAAAAAATTCGTTCAAGTGAAATTTTTGCCCGCCTACTAATACAAATCTTTCCGTTAGAATTCAAAATATGAGATCGAAATAAAATACAATATTTTAATTTTTCTTAGAATTAAGATTTTCAGAATTAAGAAATTTTTTGGGTGTTTTAAATAAATATTAACAAAACAAGAAACATTATTTTGTTTTTCCCGTTAATTCTTTTGAGGTTTTAATGAATTTTTTTTACTTAAAACTCAATAATTGTGGAAAAGTATTGTAGGCCGCAAGATTTATGCAGCGGCTCGAGTGCCGCAACAAAACTAAATTGTTTAAATTATCACTCAAGTTATTTATGTTAAGGATATCCAGCGATAAAGACGTATAAATATACGTATTAATATCAGTAGTGAATGAAGTTGATTTGGCATTATTGGAATAGAACATTGAAGCATTTTAAGTCATATTACTGAATCGCAACATTGCAATTTTTGTTTAAATAAAAGGTTTAATTCAAATTAATATAAATTTAATTTAAGCGATATTTAAATGACTATGTACTTTGAAATTGTGTATTTTAAAATTTCCAATTATAAGGTTTGTAGTATGAAATTGGAGAGTTTCAAACTTCCTTGGGGCCCCCTTTACAAGGGGATTATGAAGCCATTATTGGAATAAAGATATAGCAATCGCATTTTTTGAAGTTTTATTTCAGTCTGTTGACAATAATAATTAATTTTTAGACTTTGTTTTAATTTCCACATTTAATTTTAAATAAATGTATTTCATAATCGAAAATGAAAATTACTTTCTATTTTTAATAATTTCAACAAACTACTAACAAACTACTACGACAAATTCATATATTCTGTGTTTCATTTTTTTTGCTTACTTTTAAATTAATTAATTAATTCAATACATTAATTCTTAATTAGAGTTTGAAGACAAAGAAATAGTGGCCGATTTAGTGGGAAATATAGTTCAGTCTTTATAAGCGCATATTTTTTTGCAATAGATGAATGAATTATTTCATTATTATGTATTATGAATATTTCTATTTTTAATATTTTCTTATTAATCACTTTCATTAAATAATTCTAGCTATAACCCAAACTGAAATTATGATTTAGTTGTTAATTAATAAAATTACTCTTCAATTAACAAGTTAGAAAATTACAATTAAAAAATTAGATCCTAATTCATAATTTCATTTTTCATAGTAGAAATTTACATCATTTTATAAATATATTTTTAATTTTAACATTTACATTTAAATAAATTTTTCGAATATAGAAAAAATATTAATCTTTAGAAATATTATTCAATGCTTGTTTAAATAATATCAGTAAATATCAGATTTTCAAATTGTGTTTTATAAATTGTATTTAAAAATCGAAAATTTCACAAAAGAATACTTATTAAATTGGATATGAGGTTTACTAAAAGAATTCAAAATATTATACAGTTAAAAAGTCAACATTTTAACTTAAATATTAAAAAACACCATTTAAAAATCGCCAGGCCATAAAAAACGGTAATACTTTAAGTTTATTAGTATTTACATAACATATGCAGAATTCATTAAAATTAATTCAACACTCACAATACATGGGCGTAGCTACCATATAGCAAGAGTAGACACCGCCTAGGGGCCCGCTCTATGTTCCAAAAGCTATAAGCCTATTAATTTTAAATAAACTATTACTTTAATTTATTCCGATAAAATAATGAAAAATTGAATTATTTTAAACAAAGTAGATCAATTAGAGGCTGGGAGCCCATCACTGATTGTTGCTTATGGGCCCAAAATCTATAGCTAAGCTACTGTCACAATATCCCTAATTAATGCATTTATATGATGATCTTTAGGTTAATGATTTTATGAAGAAAACCTTTTATCATTTCAAAATCGGAAATCTCTATTTTCAACTTAGATGTCTTATTATTCTCAATGACATTACTCTCTAACTCGTGCATAGAAAAGACAGGCAGTCTCTTCGATATATACTGATTACAAGCAAAACAATAAACGAGATCAGAACATAGACTAAACGGCGTCACAGATTTATTGCTGAAAACACTTCACATGTTTCTTTATTAATATGAAAAATTACCATTGTTGTTGAATAGTTTGATAAATAAATCTGTAAAATATTCACACAATTTACAATTAAGTTAAAAAGACAAAAGTATAATTGGTACATATGAAGCATATAAAAGGTTTAAAACAGAGGTATATTTAGAATCGGCAATTCAAAGCTGAACTATAAAGAAAAGGTAGTCAGGTGAAATGCAAGACTTAGAAATTATATATTTACTTTTATCATCAGAGAAAAAACTAATAATGCAAGATTTGAAAATTAGATTGGATAAGAAAAACACCAATCAGAGAAGGGGAATGATTTTCGAAGAAAAAGTGTATTTAATTATATAATTATTGATTAATGTTGTTTTAATAATATCAGTATATATTTCATTTTCAAATTATATTTATAAAACTTTACTAATATTATTAACTGTATTAAAAACCTTTGATAGTTAGCAATATATAGTAATTTATATTATTTATTGTAACTAAATTTTTAAATATTAAATAAGTCTAAGGTGAAATATTTTCTAAAAATATTGTTTTTTGTAATCCTTCTCCTGTTTGAACATGTATCAGGTTTTTTTTATTTTAAAATAAACAAATGTTAATTTAGTTCTTTATTTTCTAAATATTTTTAAAAAATTATAAACACATTTTAAAAATAAATAATATTTATTCGAGCTTTGTAAATTATTCAAAATACTGTGAAAATTATTTCATTTTATATTTAATCTGATTTATTTATGTAATTGACAGATAAATAAATTTTATTTTGTTTTATTTGAAATTTATTTAGATGTATTTTTCATGTTATTCATCAAACATATTACAATTTAAATACAAGTTGTTATTTTATTTTTTCAGAATATTATTTTATCTGTATTCTTTTTTTATTATTTATTTTACCAATTTACCATTTATGAAAATTATTAAAATTTTGGATTTTCCGTGTCAAAATTTCAGAAACAACAAATTCATCTACCGTATTTGGGACACTGTTGTAGGAAATGATTGGAAAATATTATGGAAATATAATGAAATATTTTACTTACAATTTGTCAGTATTATAGTTAAATAATTTCATTTTTATTTAATATTGTCGTTTGTATAAGTTAATTTAATTGATGTTTTATTGAATATCAATAAAGCATCGATATCATTACTAATTCATAGTCAAAAAATCAAAACCTCTTTATGTCATTTATATATATTGAATATATGTACACAGTCTCAAAAAATCTATCATTTTCAACAAATATCTTCATATAATTCATAATATTATTTCAAAAAATTTAGCGGTTCATATAATTGTTTGCTCAGTACTTTCAAATCTAGTTACGTCTTTAAACATGTTTAGGTTTTATGACACTGTGATCTTCTAGCGTCAAAATGCGTACGTAACAACAGTTACATTTAAACAAATTTTAAAGAAACAAATTAAAATATGAAAAAGGTTAGATTGTCTCATTGCCGGGTTTAATCTTTGAGTTTAAATTTCCCTTGTGTTGAATGAAGATTTATCAAAAAACTTTTTTTCTCACAAACTATTATTAGTTTAGAAGTTACAATTCCCAGTTATTATCATGAATTTTAAAAGTTATTTTTTAAAGACTAGCTTTCGAGGTGAACTTCATCAAAGAGCATAATAATTAATCAATTTAAACAAAATAAATACTAAATAATAAATTTTCAATCATTTATTTATAGTTTACAATAATGAAAATATTTAGCAATAGAAAGACATTTTTTATGAATTAATAAATCTCAAAATAAAAGGTAAAAAGATAAAGAAAAATAGAAAAACAATTAACAATGAAACGTAAAAGTTTACTTATTCCTTTTAGTCATTATAATTCATCGACGCCGTGCAAATAGAAAATGCTTTCCCCCACAAATTCAACTCCCATTACTTCGACTCTGTGCATTCAATTATTTTCTCTACTTACTATTTCGAACTGCTTTTCTCTGTTTCTTTATCCTTCAATAACAAAGTAAAGTTAATTAATTTAATTTTTGTTTTTAATAATTTTAATTGGTTTTGCGAACCATTTAATGTTTCACAAAGACTTTATTTCATTAGCAGAAAAACAGAATGATAAAATCATTTAGAACGTGCTGTAGTTTAAATGAAATGAAATTATTTTTTTGTTGTTTTCAGATGTTATCTTAGACAATTCATCTCGGACAATCAAGAAACTTATTCCGTTTTCAGTGCTTTATATAACAATTAAAATTGAATTCGATCGGAAATGTTCTAATTACTCCCAACTTGTCAGACTGAACGATCCACAGAATTATTCAATCGGGTTGGGTCACAATCAGATCTTGAAAAAGGTTTACCTTCAAACAAACAGATACTACAAAATGATGATTCAAATTATCAGACAAGAAAGAATACTTCCACAGTTGAAAGATTGGTTGGAGGTTTTGTCGACAATGAAATTGAAAAGATGTGCATTAATTCAAGTAAGATTATATGTTATAATTGTTGTTACCTCAATAATTCCCATTTTGACCATATAACTCATGATCAGAATAAATTACACCAACACTTGTTCAATTAACTTCCTTTTACATTAGTAGTGACGCATTTGCACTCGTCTTTTCTTTTAATCGATATTGCTAATATAATATATTGGTAGTAAAATAACTCGATTTGTGAAAATAAACAGTCATTGACTCAAAGAGTTAAAAAACTAAGTAAAAAAACTAAATGTTTTTCATCTCAAAAATAAAAAAGTAACTAGACAAATAAAATATATTTAAGAAAATAATTTAAATATCATAAAATAATAATTAACAGGATAAATATTATTAGTACAAAAGGAAGAATAATAAAATTAATAATAATCATGACAAAGATTATAACAAAATAAGTTATAAATGAGTATGCTGCAAAAGACCATAATAAATTTATAAAATTAGGATCCAATCAAAAGACAGGAAATTATCATTATATATTTAATAATAATAATAATAATAATAATAATAATAATAATAATAATAATAATAATAATAATAATAATAGAATTCTATAGTTAAACATTAATAATAGAGATTAAAAAAATTTATATTGATGCATAAAATGATAAAAAGAATTAGGAATTAAAGAAGAAAACATGCAGTATTGTCCAGGTTTCAGAGAAAGTCATTTGAATATAACTTATACTATATTTCCTGTTGTCATCATTAACTAAACCGACAAAACTGTATAAATTTTAAATTGCCTATTCGAAAAAAATCATAAAAAACCAAAAAATTTTTAAATTTTTATATAAATTTTTATTTTACACATTAGTTTTCAATGTATCATTTTATATACAACATTACAAACACAAACACAATACTACAAATGCACACATTACTCCATTAATGCCTTGTGGTGCTTTCCAAAATTAATCAATTCCTTCATTCGGCAGAGATCAAAAACTTGTGTACGTAAATTACAGTTAGTCATTCCTATGTATATGACTCATCGAAAAACTAAAATTTTAAAAATTTAAACGCTTATTTTTATTCAGATTTTCTGATTTTAAAATTGGATTTTAAAAATTTGTTTAAATATATGTAAAAAATATTTTTTATTAGGTTATATTCAAAATTAAATTTTGGCAAATTAAATTTTAAAATATTTTAAAAATTTTGTTTAAATCTTATTGAACATTGAAACTTTTTGTGGGAAAGAAAAATTAATAATAGAAGTAGCAGAAAGCAAAATACCTGTTAAATTTTTGTTTTGAGTGATCAGGGGAAATCGGTTTATTTATATTATTATAATTATTATTAATGTAAAATAATAATGAAGAGAGTAATTAAAATAATAATAAAAATAATAATAATAATAATAGTGCTGGGGTTTGAATGCATTGATATGTCAGGCAGTGAAAATTATATAATTTGTCGATTTGTGGAATTCGAATATGATATCTAGAATTATGATTTTACTTTCATTATTGAATTTGCACGCTTGAAATGGATTATTATAATTTTCTGATTTTGTTTCTCAGATTATGGAGCTTAATTCTTCATAAACTCCGTTTTGCAGATAATGCGTCTGTGAGATTTCAGCAGTATCACAAAAATGTATTATCAATTTAATCCGTTTAATCGGCATTATTATTATTATTATTATTATTATTATTATTATTATTATTATTATTATTATTATTATTATTATTATTATTATTATTATTATTATTATTATTATTATTATTATTATTATTATGATTATTATTATTATGATTATTATTATTATTATTATTATTATTATTATTTTTTTTTATATTTTATTTTCAGTAGTCGAAAAAACAAGTTTATAGCTTCTCGATCAAAAATAACACTTGATTAAATTAATTTAATTTTAAATTTGAATGTGAAAAAGTCAATTAATTTATTTCAACAATTTCAATTTATTTCATCAAAATATTTCAACAATAATTACACAATTTACGACAGTTTATTTTAAGTTTTCAGAACTTTCGTAAAATATGACTGTGTAATATTTTCCTAATAATGATATTTTGGTGTATTTTAGTAAAACTCTGCAGTGAGCACTGTCAGAAAGAACAAATTTTCTAATTTGAATAAGTTCTCAATATGAAATTAATTTATTTTAATTTATTATCTAATAAAATTTTAAATAAAAAAATTTATGTAGAATAAGTTTTCAATTTAAAATAAATTAAATTTATTTTAAATATTATTCAATTAAATTTAAAATAAATAAATTTCATTTAAATAAGTTCTCAATTTAAAATTAATTTAATTTATTTTAATTATTATCCAATAAAATTTGAAATAAATAAATTAATTTATTTTAAATATTATTCAATTAGATTTAAAATAAATAAATTTAATTTAAATAAGTCTTATTTAAAAATGAATTTAATTTATTTTAAATATTATCCAATAAAATTTGAAATAAATAAATTAATTTATTTTAAATATTATTCAATTAGATTTAAAATAAATAAATTTAATTTAAATAAGTCTTATTTAAAAATGAATTTAATTTATTTTAAATATTATCCAATAAAATTTGAAATAAATAAATTTAATTTAAATAAAAGTTCTCAATTTGAAAAATAACTTATTTTAATTTTTCATAACTTTTTCTCATTTTTGCTCAACTTCATTATCAATTTTCTCAATATTTTAGTTTTCTTATTTGTATAATATTAGACTTTTTCCGTCTAATCACTTTGTAGTACATTTGCCTTCTTCATCATCGACAATGATAAACAATGTTTAGGGATCTTTTGTCATTGACATTTCTACATATTGTGTCATTGTGAGAAACAATTGTCTGTCAAATTCAAACTGATTGAAAAAAATTAAAAGTTTGAAATAAGGCAGTTGAATGTGCAAATCTCAAGTCGTTACTGTTCACAGGTTATGAGAAATTTGTTAGAAATATTTAAAACATTTACTCATTTTATTTACCTTTTCTTTTTAAGCTTAAAAAAGAGGAGGATAAATATAAATATGTCAATTTTTTAAAAAATTCCAAAATATCATAAAACTTTAATAAAGATTTTTTAAATCTAATTCTTTTAATCAACAAGTAAGACTTTACTGTTTATTAGACACAATAAATGTCATAAATGTAATAAATGTCAAGAAGAACATTTAAGCATTTTTAAAAAACAGAATTAAAAATATGTTAATTTAAATTTTATTTCATAAGAAATAAATTTAAAAAATAATAATTCTCAATTATAAAATTTGACAACAAAAAAGAGTTCACGTATAATTTTTACAAACACATCAAAAATAAATCTCTAAAAAAATAAAATTATTTAATTCATTTTCTGATAAAAAATTTAAAATCAAAATTATTCAATTCTTTTAAAAAAATACATTCATGACACTTCAATAAGAAATGGAAACAAAATTTCCTAATGCAGCAAAATAAAAAAATAGCTCGACTAAAACAAAAGTTATAAAGATATCTATATAGTTCTGTTATTTGCATTTATTTCATTTTATATATTTGCATGTAATTCGTTTGAGATGCATATTTCATTAATTCTGTGTAGACTTACTTTATCTACAGGAAGTTTTATAGATGTCGTAATATTTGGAAAGAAGAGTAAATATTATTTACAAAAATGTTTCATTGTATCCATTAATTCTGCTTCTTTTTCTGATAAATACTTCCCATATTTATTATAAAAATAATTATATATTTTTGTATTTTTTGCCTTTCTTCATATTAAATATTAGAGTTATTATTATTATTATTATTATTATTATTATTTTTATTTTTATTAATATTATTATTATTTTATTTATCAACTTTTCAAACATAAAACTTTCACGATAACAAATAATATCCCTAAATTTCCAAATTTCAACAAAAATAAAGTAATGATTTAAACAAAATTTCTGTTTATTATTTAAATTGAAGGCAAGAAAATGTTCGTGAATTTCTTTGATGTGGGGATATCAATTATAAAAACCACCCAACAATTATCGTGCTAATTGTTGCACTAAATCTAGTGAAAATAAATCAAGCAATTTTGCATTTACCAAAACTCTTTAGTTTTAATTCTTGAAATAGAAAATATTTCATTGTACAAATTTGCATTTAATGCTTTTTTGGAAATAAATAGATTCGAAAGAAATATTATTCAATTCACCGTAATGTGTATTCTAAGCGTTTCTGAAAAATTTAGAATATTTTAGAAATATTCTCTCAAAATTATTAGTAAAATAATCAAAATAAATGAATGGAAAATAATTTCCGTTGTTTAAGTTTTTAAGTTTTATTTAATAAAACAAATAAATAAAATAAAAAGCTGTGAATGTATTTATATGTTTTCAAATACAATTTTCTAACCTCTACTTTATATTCATAGAAATGATTTCTAAGTTTTAAATTTATTTTATTTAAGACATGTTAGTATTTAAATAATAACCACTCTTTAATAATATTTAAAGAACTCATTGTTTCGGCGCCACAACTATTATAACTATTTTTTTAAATGGACACTCAAAGTATTCATATTATCATAATTTTTTCTCAAAAATTTTATTTTTTAATTTTAAATTTTTTTTTAAAAATTTAAATTGTTGTCATTTAAAATTTTATTTTTACTTGGTTATCATTATTATTATTAAAAAAGCCCAACGTTATTATACATCATTTATTAATTCATTTAGTTAATTCCAAAAGTATATATTTAAATATATTCAATTAAGAAGTTGAACTTGATCAGAAAACAAGATAAGGAAGTCTCGATTTTTCGGTGATCTTTAAAACCTTTTATCCTTCTTTAAATTTCTTTCCTTGTTTGATAGCGATAAATTATGTTTATACTTTAAACGCATTATTTTTTTTTAATAAAATCAAATAATTTATATTTATATTTAAATTCTTATTTTTTAAATGAATAAAATTAATCTATTGCAGATTTTATTACTTAACAGATATTTATATTTTATAAAGTGCTATAGCTGTCATCGCTTTAAATGTTTGTCTCGCTATTAATTTATAAACCATTATAGGTTAAAACAATTACTCTTAAAATCACAAATTAAAATCAAATATAATTAACATAAAAATAAATACTGTTTTCATAAAATTTCAATATATTTTTTAAGTGAATGTGAAAAATTCTAAATAAATAATATTTACAATTTTTAGGGGAAATTTTACAATTTTCAATAAAAATTTAAAAATGGTAATATTTTACTTGATTACTTAATGCATGAACATTGCTTTTAAGTATTGTTTTAATATTATTTGAACAAAAAGATACGATTACATACATACTTATTTCACTTTATTGCATGCAAACATTCCTGTGCCAGTTATCAAACATCAAGGTCATAGTGGTCTGCTTTTATAAATTGTTTATTATAACATAATATTTTCTACAAAACTTGACTATGAATCAGATTTATTTAGTGTGTTCACGAATTATGATCACTTGAAAAAGGCTGTGAAGAAAATTCGTGAATACCATAAATAAATCTGATTCATAGTCAAATTGTGTAGAAAATATTATGTCACTTATAAAATCAGTGGTGAAAAACAAAAAAAACGTCGTTATAATGTTTATTATAAATTGTTGTTATAATAATCATTATTAATTCATATTTTTTTCGATTTTATCTTTTATTAATTTTCTACAAAATATTAATTTATAATATTCAATTGTTGTTTTACTTTAAAAGACTTCTGATAAATTATGAACTCCATAAAAATCTTTTTGCAACGTTTTAATCAATAATTTTAAGAATGAACATTAAAAGAATTTTGTTTTAATTCAAAAGTAAATTTTTCATATTAATTGAACAATAAAGATGGAAAAAATATTTTTTTTTCTTCAGAGTTGCTCTCACATTATTGACGATGGGAAACCGTGTAATGTCTTTCAGCCAGGTGAAACTGAGCTATGGATAGATTTTCTGTCAAAAATAGAATCAAATAATTTGTGCGAATCTCCCAATGATCTATTCCATGAAGGTAAATATTATTTTTAAATATTTCCTCAAATTTTATATTTGTAAAATTTCCAATGAATACGCAAAATTTTTCAATAAAAAATGATAAATCAATGTATTTTAAAAATTTTAAAAATTTTTAGAATGTCTACGAATATTGATTTCTATAATTTTTAATTATAATATGCAACCGATTGTCTGCGGTTAATTTTACAAAAATAGACAAGTTAAATGTAAGAAAATGAAATCGAAAAAAAAATAGTTATAATTTGACAAGAGGCGGGAAAACAATAAACTGGAACTGTTTAAAAATTTTAAGTGTTCCGTTTTGAAGACTTTATCAAAATTGAAATTATTTAAAATATTTTTTCTAAAATAAATTTTAAATCTCAATCGACTTAGGGTCTGACCTCGCCAGTAACCTTTCATGTAATGGGATAATGCCACATTATTGGCAAAACATTCTGTCATTTATGCCCCTAGCATCATAGACATAAATGATGGACGGTATTTTTATATTTTGAGTATGAGTTACAATAATAATTGGGTAAGTATGATGAGTAAATCAAAAATCTATCGAATAAATTAAAACAAATGGCATCTTTAAAACTGGAATGTCAAACACATTTATCATTTTAGTGTTACTAAAATAAAACTAAAATTCCAATTTTATAAAATCAAATTAATAACAGATGGGTAACTTAATCAAAAAAATGTAATATGATATTTGGTGCAATTTCTAATAGCTGACTTGTTACGTCATTAATATATTTAATTATAATATTATGATTGTAAGGATCATTATCAATTAGGCATGTAATTTAACTTAATTAATTAAACAATTCAAAAATTACGTATTCATTACTATGTATTAACAATTTATATGTAAATATAATTTTAATATAAATATGTACTTTAAAATAATGGAATTCTTGGAGAATGAAGAGTTTGTTGATTTCTTGCTCGTGATATTAGATACAATAAAACTGTTGTTTTAATATTTTTATACAAATAAAAAATTTGAATTTATAAATTATTTTAATGGATGCAATAAATAATAGGGCCACACAATCTAACAATGGCTTTAAAATTCTATAATTTTTTATATAATGTTGTTTTGTCATTAAAAAAAAGTCTTCATAAAATATATCCAAATTGAAAAAGTTAAAATTCTGTAGATGTGAACCCGGTCGGATTCATAAGAATAAAAGCCAAAATTATACGTATATCCCTAAATCCTGATTTTCAGTCAAAAGTTGAATAAATAAATTTTTAAAAATATTTCCGCAAGGAACGAACAAACTGTGGCCCCACGGACTCGTACATACTTACTGTTGTATTTCATAAATAAATTTTATATAAAAAATTATTAATAATACATAAATCATTTTCCAAAACCTATTTCTGGGAAAATGAAATAAAAATTTCAGAGAACTTGTGATAAAATCACTTATGCAAATATAGATAAAACAGACTTTATTCAACATCCGGCTGTTCGATGCAATAACAATAATATAAATAATATTTTCTCATGAAATGTTTAAAAGAAAATATTGTGTTTTGTTTGAATGTAACAAATTTTAGTGAAAAATTGAATGGAGATAAAAATTATACGGACTACATTTTTCTGGTTTTTATGTTTCGTATATGATCCCTACTCTACTGTCTTTATAACATGTATTCTTATTTATTTATGTTATTATTTATAATTATCTTTTAATAAATGCATTTTCCCACAGTAAGTATCTAAACAACTCACTATGGGAAACATAAACAAATGCAAAAATCAAAATAATTTGAAAAAGAAAATATATAAGAAATAATATGAAAAATAAAATTAAATATTTTTGAAAAGAACCAAGGAAATTATTAGGAATTTGCAATGATAAAATTATGTATGTTCTTGAAAAAACTGCTTGTTATTTTTATTATCTTCATATTATTATTCTCTACATAACAAGCAGCCCAGCTGCCTCGAGACAGTTTATTTTAACGGAGACTCTGCTGGGCTCAACAATTTCTATAAATAAAGTTACTATATACAATAGAATAAACATATATAAATAAAATATGAAATATGAAAAATGTTGTAACCACTTACGTTAGAAGGATGTAATATGCACGTCGGCTGCTATCTGCACCATATGTCAATATTCCACGCATACAATATTTGTGATCTTTGCTAAATTGGTAAACAAGCACAATTTATTTGTATAAATTAAAATAACACGCCAACTCACCGCGAATCGCTGTGTACGGGTTCTATATAATTAAAGTAGTAGAAATTTTAAAAATCGAGAACACAGAACAAAATAATTTTTCAGCAAGTTAGGCATTAAGATTATTATGTAAAAATGTGTTTTATAGTGTATATATTGATAAAAGTATCTACCAATTTACGACGGAACATTTTTCTTCAATCATAACAATAATAACAATATTAGCCTTTATTCATTTTCTTGTAAATTATATAAAAATACTCGATTTAAACAAATAAATTAAATTAAATGGATCTATTTAAAAAAAATTTTTTTTAATTGATATTTATATATATTTAATAATTCCCCATAATAGTTGACTGCAAATATTATATGATTCCTGAAACAATCGCGTCAAAATAAAATCCAAACTTCTGTAATAAAAATATTTAGGTTTAAAAAGAGGAATTTTCTTTTAAATTTCTTATTGTTCTGATTAAAACTTTTTGTTTGCCAAACTCCCCTTTTGTTGAGAACATTTTTGCATCAAATGAAAACAATACTTGTGATTCAGTGCTATGCACATATAAGGTCTCTGAAATTCCTCTATAATTTAAATACTAAATTTATTAGATATTTTATATTCAGAAAAAACATTATAAAAAACAAATTTCAAATTTGACTATTCTGTGTTAAAGATTTGTTGTCTGAACCTGGTCAGATTATAGTTTATAAATCTACATATTAAAACAAAATGCCAAAAGAAACTGGCATATTGGCTTGATCTTAATAAACTAAAATGTATGCAAATGTTTCGTAATAAAAAAAAATTTCCTACTAAATCTAAACTATTAAATAAGAAAAATAAACATGTTAAAATACAAAGATTTTCAATTTTATACTTTTATACGTACAGATTATATATCATTCTAATATCAGATGCTCTTTGGTCAGTACCTTGCATTCAATGTGATCTGTCAGAAACGTGCCTATGGGAGCAATCCATTTGGACGACTCACAATCTTTGTTCCTTGAGTCGACTCGACAAAACAAAAGATTATTTTCAATTAAAATCTACTAAGGTAAAAATTTATTAACTTTATAATAATAACAATAATAATAGTAATAATAATAATAATAATAATAATAATAATAATAGTAATAATAATAATAATAATAATAATAATAATAATAATAATAATAATAATAATAATAATAATAATAATAATAATAATAATAATAATAATAATAATAATAATGATTTCAATAAAAATCAAAAGATTTTGTTTTCCAAATTTTTCAAAATTGTTTATACACTTTAAAAATATAGTCAAAAAATTACAAAAAAATTGAAATCATAAAATTGAAAAAAATCTTGATGCTTTTCCGTTTAAAATTTTATTCAACTTTTCATTGAAATGTGAATATTAATTTTCATTCATCAAATTTTACAAATATTATTCATATTCCATGAATAAATTAAAATTAAAATTTTGTACAATGATTTTAAGCAAAATATTATCTAATTAAATTTTTGAAAAAAATATTTTATTTCTCAAATATTGGCACATAAATCTAAAAGGTTTTTGTATTAGTACCAGATTAAATATAATACACCAATTAAAGTTATTGCTTTTATTATTATTATTATTGTTATTATTATTATTATTATTATTATTATTATTATTATTATTATTATTATTATTATTATTATTATTATTATTATTATTATTATTATTATTATTATTATTATTATTATTATTATTATTATTATTATTATTATTATTATTATTAATAGTATTTTTATTAATTTCTTATAATATTACTGGGAGACTTTAAAAATTAAATAATTCGTATACTTTTCTCTAAATATTTATGATTTATAATTTAAATGTTTTTAATTTACTTAGAAACTACGTATATTAAATTAATTTTTCAGATATTATTCATCGGAGATTCCACAATGCGAGGTCTTTATTATAGCCTGATTGAACACCTGAACGGCTCCCTTCATCAATGGAGCAAATCGCACAGTCACCTAGATTTCACAATATCAAATCTCATCAACGTTTCACTGGGGTATTCATATTATCCAAGATTCTGGGAGAAAGAAGACAGACGACCAGGACTATCAACAACATTAAAAAATATGCTCTTGCGGTTAATCAAAATAATTTTCTTAAATTTTTAATAACAACAACAATTAGTTTGCAATATCCATTTTATATTAATCATTATTTTGGAAGAATCGAGCAATCATATTTTAAAAATTCATTCATAAATTAAAAAAATTACTTAAATATATAAAAATATTTTATTCTATTTTTAAATTAACTCGTCGACTTTTACAATTCAGCTTCAACTTTTTAATCCAAACTCATCTAAAATAGTTTCCTAATTAGTTGAGCTTTCTAGATAAAAAACATTTCACAGGTTTAAACAAAGACCTGCAATTAAAAAATTAAAAATCACTAAAACTGTTTACAAAAATTATACTTATTATCATGCAGTTTATAGAAAACGATTATCATAATCCTAAAAATTAATATGTTTCTATTTAATCTTTATTTTAAAAAAAATAATTTTTACTTAAGTAACATTAACAGATATTCTACTTTTACTAATATTATTTAATGTTATTTTTGTTCTTAACTAATGGAAAACTAATTTTTCTCGAAAGTTTTAATTCCATAATTTTGATATAAATCTTATTTTTATGACTGTCCTTTTTCTGAGTGTTTTATTTTGGTAAAATCTTAGATTGTTATTGTTATTATTATTATTATTATTATTATTATTATTATTATTATTATTATTATTATTATTATTATTATTATTATTATTATTATTATTATTATTATTATTATTATTATTATTATTATTATTATTATTATTATTATTATTATTATTATTATTATTATTAATATTATTATTATTATTTATCATTATTATTATTATTATTATTATTATTATTATTATTATTATTATTATTATTATTATTATTATTATTATTATTAAAATTTTATTTTCACATAAATTTCATGAAATTCATTATATTTAAAGTTAAAATTTAATTAATAAATTAATGAAAAAAAGGTTAGATGAAAGATCAAAAATTGTCTACATAGTTCAAAATAATGTAAAATTTCTAATTCTCACTACTTTATTAACAATGATTTTTTTTTATTTAATTTATAATAATAATAATAATAATAATAATAATAATAATAATAATAATAATAATAATAATAATAATAATAATAATAATAATAATAATAATAATAATAATAATAAATTAATAGAATTGCATTAAAAGGAAGACAAAGAAAACAAATTAAAAATTGAAGTTTCCATATTAAAATTTGTATTTTTTATTTAATAAAGGATTAAGGAGCCTCAAGTTTACTGTGGCAAATGTTCCAATATCATTAGGCAGCTTTTTATATTCTTGGTAACTTATTACTTGAAAAACCCTTTTAAGGCTAATGTTTATAATTAATTCTTATTAATTAATTTAAAAACAATATTAAGAGAAGATCGGTTAAATTTTCAAAATAAACTTTCGTTGATATTTGTATTCATAATTGTGTTTTATCATAATTTTGGTTATGTTGAAAGTTTCTGCACGTGCAGAAACTTTCACTTTATATTTTACTTGTTTCAGAAATTTCATTTAAACATTTGGAATTAATGGTCAACATTTGCATTTTAGTTTCTCTGTGAACATAAATTCATTTATTTATATTAATTTATATTAACAAATATAAAAGAATAATCATAATAAATATAAAGAAAACTATGTTGTTTAAATTGTGGAAATATAAAAATCATTTAGTTTAATTAAATTTCAACCAATCACCATTTTATTATCATTAAAAGTATAAATGCAGTTATGCAATTTTGTGACACAAGGATTATGTGAGTTTCGAATAGACCTAGTTTGTAATATGTAAAATGTATTTATTTATTTAATGTAGCTTGGTATTGAAATGGTCATTTTCTGGGGTATGATTACTAAGTTAAGTACGATGCATAATCGAGTATCTCACATAGTACCGACCTCAGTCATATACGCTCAAAACTAATCTGTCATAAGAAAATGCATCAAACATCGCATCATGCTTTATTTTTTAAGTCAATTAACTACTCACTAAAATTTAAACTTCTTAATACAATAATTAATTGGATTTTAAATAACAATTTCCAGACATTTATAAAAGAATTTGCTGCTTTAATAATTTTAGACATTATTATAAATAAATATTCAAACATTTGCTTACTAGTGAAAAAAAAATGATGCAATTGAAAGAATTATTTTTATATTTTTAATTTAAATTTGATGTTTAGAATTTAATGATGGATTGAAACAAATCACAATTTGTAATTACATTTCTAAATTTTTCAGTTAAAAATAAAACTTTTTACATATGACACTTATGTTTTTATTTAACTTATTTAATGCCTGAAAAAATACATTTCCATGAATTAAATTGGTTTTGACAGATGACATTTATGCAAGGTTGCTAGTAATAAAATTACTAAAAAATAAATATAATAAAATAAACATAAATAATTTTTATGGGACATATTGTCAGAACAATATCTGCGTTTTAAATTTGCATTCAATTTATTTTTTAAATAAATCTTTCTTAGATTTGTATTTTTATAAAAAAATATGAAATATTTAGTAATTTATTTTTTAGTTAGTAACATTAAACAGTAGTATCGATTATTCGACACTGAAAATTTGATTTAAAAAATAAAAAAGATTAAAGGAAAATATTTAAACGATAAAATTTAAAATACAACACTGAAAATTTGATATCAAAAATAAAAAAGATTAAATTAAAATATTTAAACAATAAAATATAAATAAAATTTTAATTAAACTTTATTAATTAGAATAAAATATTTTATGGAAAACTTAATGAATTTATTGCATGCTACAATTTATGAAGGCAATAAAATTTGATAATAGTTAAATTGATGAATTTATTACTTAATTATATTTAGAAAAAAATTATTTTTAAATCGATAATTAATTTAAAATGTATTTTATTTTGCATATTGTCACAAATTATCAAAATATTTTCAAACAAACCTTTTATCTGTTGAGATTTCCCACTAAATAATCGTTTTATTTCGGATTTTCAACGAGTTCTACAAACTTTTCTATAATTACTTTTTTTCAAAGAAAGATTTAGGTTTTGTTTCAAAGAGCTACGATTAAATGTTGTTCATGTTAAATGCTTCATTATTATTTGAGTAAAGCCTAAATCAAACATAAATATTTCAATTAACTCTTTTAGAATGAGGATAGGAAAATTGAAAATGAATAAAGGTGAACATTATTTTGAATCTCTTGTTTCAAACAAAAATCGGCATATTTTTATTTTCAGAGGAAAATTAAAACATCTAATAGATCACTCTTTTATGAAACACTTTGAATAGTTCTAGCTAAACATTTATTAATGGAATATAATGGTTTGAATTAAGCTTTGAATATTTTGTAAATACACAAATTATTTAGCATAACGATTTGTATTGTTTTAATTAATTAAATTAAAATATTCGTTTAATATATTTGTTTATTAAAAATGAATTATATAAAAATTTAGATATAAAAATTTATATATATTATGTTTTTATTTTATTTGTCTATTTTGTTTTCCTCCTGAGAAAATTAGAAGCTTGTTTTAATCATTTGTTTTTAAAAATTTATTTAAAAGTAAATTGATAGAAGGTTTAAACAATTTTTCCATGAAAAATAAATAATTGTTCTCAGATATTCACTTTTACCAGTTTTAGATTTCAAACGCTTGCCAAATAGAAAAGGAATTTTATCTCTCTGTTACAATAATTATAATATAAAAATAAATTTAAAAATAAAAAATATGACATTTGTTTTATCGGATTGGATTTTATGGTTAAGAGATAGATATTAAATAGCACCAATGATAAAACAAAATAACAAAAAATAAAAATTTTTAATACTCTATAAATTGCATTTTTAAAATACATTCTCTTACTTTATAAAATTCAACAATTTTTTAAAAATACAAAGTCGAAAAATATTATTTGTAATCTTGTCGCACTAAGTTAGAATTTACTATCATTTCTTTATTAAATTATTACTTTGTTATTTCTCTTTTTAACTGACATTGATTTATTTTAAATAATTAAATTTTAATTTTAATTTTATCAATAGTTTATTGCTAAAATGAAAAATTAAATTGTCCTTACAGATTGCTTTGTAGTTCCTAAACAGTCCACTTAAGCATTCTATTTGAAGAAAATCTTTGAATGAAAAATGAAAGAAAAACTACAGAAAGCAAGAAAATGTTTTTTTATTAAAAGAACGGATTTTAATTTTTAAATGTCATTAATATTTAAGTCAGGGATAAATACAAAGCAGGATTGAAAAATAATATTTGAATTATTTGAAAGTTTTATAGAAATATTTTATGTTAACGTTAAATTAAATTATTATTATTATGTTTTATATGGTAAATTTAGTTCAACAGAAGATTGACTGGAGATCTTTGGCGTTTACGGTAAAATTCTTTACAAAACGAATGAGTCCGTATTTATCATTAGAAAATTAATAATCTTTTTTGGCCACAAATTCCATATCAAAAATGCAGAGACAACTTTTTACCTATATAAAATACTGAGATCATAAAATTATTGTACAAAAAAGACTGGCACTGTAGTGAAGCAAACACCCTACTCACTAAAGTGTGCCTCGTTTTGAGACTGTTAAAATCCACATACAAATTTCTAAAATCACAATTCATTGTACAAAAATCCTGAAACTACTAGTGAGATCAAATTTCATTGAAAAGAAAGACAATAAATTTCAGTTTTTATCAAAAATTTATTTTTAAGCTAATTTAGTTTATAATAAAAAATTCAAATAAATTTAAAAATATAATTTTTTAAAAATAAATAACAATTATTTCATTTAAACAAATAAAGTATAATGAAATTTACTTGATCTAAACAAAATTACAAATATTAGTTTTGTCATTGTTTTCAAGCCAAATTTCACACGGGGCTTACTACTCACATCTCACTACTATGAATTACACTTGAGGAGGTTGATGAAAATCATAAATCAGTCCTCGCTAAAGTAAATTTTTAGCAATATTATTGATACAGATTACATACTTACTTCACTTCTTTGTGCAGACAAATAAAAAAAAGTCATAGATTTTAGATATTTGTTATTTATTATGTGAGATTGCGAGCTGAAAATAAATTAACAGGTTTAATTAAAATATTTTTACTTTAGAGTCTATTTGACTAAGTAAAATTACTTAATTATTTAATATTAAAATGCATGCTCATTTAGTTATTAAACTTTATATGATTTTTCAAATATTCATAAAGTACTAAAATCAAATTTTAAATGATGATATTTTTAAATTGTAATTATTTTAATGTTAAACAAGAGATTCCAACTAAAACAAATTAAGGGACCGTAAAAACCATTTCATTAAAACAGTCAAACATACAATTGAGTTACAAAAACTTTTTCTACTTTCACCAAAAATTGCTAAGCGACACTTTTATTGACTGATAATTAAAACAAATTAATTATTAACTACACCATTTGTACGTAGGATAAATTATTTACTGACCTTTGATTATGCTCCAATAAAACAAATAAAATGAATTTCCCATAGATTCAGAATTTCAGTGAAACAATTCATCCGTGAATCGCATAAGTAATTCGATTCATTAGGATATATATACGTAACGTAACGCATTTCAATTTGGGTAGAAATGGGCAATTATTCATTAATGTTTCGTGAATACTTTCATTCTTTTGTCTTGCTATTAATTCTATATTTTTCTCATTCTTTTTTCTGTTATATAAAATAATAAATTTATTGTGAAATAATTATTTACATATCAAAATAGGATTTGTTTCTATTTATTACCAACATCATTTATTTATATAATTGTCAATAATAATTACTGCTATTATTATTTAATATTATAAATGTTATTTCTTTAAAAATGTTTGTTAATTAAAAAATATTTTAAAATTTTCTTCTAAACACGATGCCCTGCTGGTTAGTACCATGATTAAAACAAGAGATTTATAAATTTATTAATAACAAAATAGAAAATAAACATTGATAAAAAAAACATTAGTTTTACTGTTGAAATTTTTTTCTGTAAAATAATAAAAATTATTCCTTTTTAAAATTTTTTATAAAACAAAAAATACCTTATTAATTAACACGTACAATGAGTAAATTTTGTTCTTTTATACAGTGATTTTAAAGGTTGGGAAAATTTAATTTTTAAATATAACAAATTAATTAATTTTTTATTATTTTTAAATTTAGATAAGAAAACAATATTTATTTTTATTTAAAACGAATTCAAGATAATTTGTATTAAATAAAAAACAAAAGTGATTTTTAAAAATAAAAAATAAATTTTTAATGAAAAAAAGTAAAATTTCTTGTCGAAACCTATGCAGTTATTTCTTTGTAGGCTTCGACCAGTATAACTGGTACCGTTTTAGATTCTGGGGATGGTGTATCACATACTGTGCAAATTTACAAAGGTTATGCATAGCTGGCAGAGATCTAGCAGATTATATGATGAAAATAGTGACAGAATCCTCCGAGAGAAATCAACAAGTTAGCATTGGGTTTCATCAATGTATGAGACCATGTTATTCACTCCACCCTCCCGAATGTTTTTTTTTAAATTACTGTTTTCTTTTTATTATAAGCGTAACATTATCATATTCACTGACAAAAAATACCAACTTTTGCCACACGGGTTTGAAATAGAAAAGTTAAACTGTTAAAATTTTAAATTAATTTAAAAAAATCAAAATAATTTTATTACTTGTATTTCTTATGAAAATACATCTTATAAAAGACAGTAGATAAATTTACAAGTGTCAATGTAAAAACTTGTCCCACGAAGATATCTAATAACTTAAAGACAAAGTCGGATTTCTTGGCCAGGTTAGGGAAATAGATGTCTTTCAGGTGTTAGATTTCAAACTCATGTCACGACTTCCCGACGAAATAAATTTTTTATTTTTATAATTGAATTTATAAGATTTTGTTTTACGATGACTAAAATATTGAGTTTTTATTATTAGAATTATTAAATTATTTTGTTTTTTATATATTAAAAATATTTTACATCTTTTTGAGTCAAAAAATAGTTAGAATATTATTTTTAAATGGTTAATGCTAGCTTAATTCTGTTATTTTTTTTGTATAATTAATTAAGAATGTAATTAAATTTGATTATATTTCTATTAATAATATAATGTCTCTCAGTAAGTTTCTTTTTAAATTGAATTTGTTTGAAGAATATCTTTATTTCTATTAAAAAATCTATTATTTTAAACTTTGATTTCGGAAGAACTGTGTAAAAACGAAGTTGGATTTATTTAAATATAGCTTAGCCAAAATTATGTCATTTAGTGTGACTCACAGATTATCTGCTTATAAAAGATTCAATTGAAAATGGTATTAACACTACTTCCTATCTGTTATTGAGGATAGTGAAGTTTTTCATATTTTAATAAAAAAAGTTATAGCTTTTTAAATTATTGCTAATTTGATTTTTTCTTACAAAACTGTTTACAGTGGCTTTTAAACCGTGGCTTTTTAGTGAATATACAAAGGCTTTTTTATGTATAATATATAAAGTGATATCTTTCCATTGAATTAAATTCATAAAATTCATAACTATTATTCAGGTTCATTTTTTAATGTAGTGAATACATTTTAGAATATATTTGCTAATTTTTACAGTCGAGAATTTATAGCCATACTTTAAAATATCGTCTGGAATAATTTTGATTAAAACAAAAAACACCCAGCAATTTTATTCAATTGGTAAAATCTCATTTCTTTGAGATTGTATATTTTATGCCAAATACGGCAATTTTATACCTTCAAAATCTGACCGTCTTAAAGTGACTTTTATTATTGTATTATTTTTGCATTTTTTATTTTTGAAATAAGTGTTTGGATTGAAAAAAAATTAAATTTGTTTGAATGCAAATTGTATAATTTATAGTAATAATAATTTCAGTAATTTAAACAATTATTATTTTTAAGATAAAATTAAAAAAAATATATTTTTCAATAAATTTATTTATCATATAATTAAGATGAAATCTGTTTTAATGTTAACTTGTATATTTTAATGTGTTTAAATAAGCTTAAAATAATTAAATTAATTAGAATTATTTAATTAATTAAAATACTTATTTATTTATCTGATGCGATTTGTATTAACTGTTGTCGCCTGATATTTGTTTTTACTGTGCGTAATATTTAAATGTGGCGCTAATATAATTTTGCCGCTTATTTAATGGAGTCTGTTTGAACATTTTAAGAAAATTGTTAAATGGATAATTAATTAAAATATATTCAACTTAAATTTATTTAATGATTTTATGAAAGAAGATTTTACAAGAAGCTTTTAACTTTATTTTCAATATGACAAAGGTTTTCGTACATAAAACAGATTAAAGATGAACAAAAAATAAAGAATTTTACTGTTAAGTTTTACATCTTATTTAATGCCTATTTTGAATGTGTTTCGCTAAACATAATAAAAAAATTAATTTAATATTTTTTCGAATAAAAAATAAAAATATGAACTGTATACACTAATTTAAGAAACTATTGACAATATTAAAACAAAATAAATATTTTGGACAACAAAATTTTGAGGAAGTAAACAACAAACATTTTATATATTTATATATACTTTAAATTATATATTTATATTATAATTATATTTACTTTTAATTAACGATATCCTCAAATTACATAGGATATATTATTAAATATTACACTTAAATTATTTTGACTATACTATCTAGAGGTTTAACGTTTTTTATTTAATTTAAAATTATTAAATTCGGGTTTCTGAAATAATTTAACCCTATTAATATCAGTTTGAGAATTTAGCTAATTACAGATTTATATTATTTCAGCATCTCATAAATTCAATTATACATCTAAAAACGAAATAAATGGAATTTAGTTTCAGTTATTCATCAATTAAATCAAAAACATCACTTGAACATTCAGAAATCCATTTTTGTCATCCATTTAAGCCATTCGTTACATTGTTCGTTTAAACTACAATTGACTATATTATTTTAGGTGACTGCTTTTTTAAATGACTATAATATTTGAAGTTATTTATTAATTTATGTATTATTCACAATTATTATTTGCATAATTTTTTTTAATAGTAAATTATATAATAGTTTAATTTAACTTGATCATTAAAGTGTTGAAGTAAGTTGACTATATAATTAATTAACTATATAATTAATTCTAAAATACCATTTCCTAGTATGTTTTACAGTTAACCCTTGAAAGGTTCGAGTTCTTTTTCTATGATGAACATACCTCATTGAAACATTTCATACGTTTCGAGACAAATTCTGACCAATGAAGTCCATTCTTAAAGAAATCTGAAGTTATTCCTAAACAAAAAATATATTCTCTTTTTAAAGTTTTTTAATTTTTCAATCAGTGGACGTCGATGGAACTGAGAAACAACACTTCCTACCAACTTATACTTTTTTATGTTATTGTCAACTATTCTTTGAAAAAGACTTCTTCAGCTTTTGACCTAATGACTAACTACAAATTATTTCTTTTTTTGTAAATGCAATAAAAAATTGTTATCAGAGACTTTTAGACTCAATAAATTTAAGACCTAGATTCCATTTTTGTTTGAAGATCCAAGGATGAAAATTTATTTTTATTCAAACAATACTGGATAAAATTTGAAAGATTAATAGGTGAAAGGACTTAGCGCATTTAAACAAACAATTTATGTCAAATTTGAAAGTTGCAATAATATTTCGGAACAGTATAACAAGAATAATATTTTAGGAATCATTTATTATTTTAATTTTGAATTATTTCATATTTAGGCTTAACAGTATAGACAGTGAAAATATCATCCTAATTGTCGGAGGGGTTCAATGGCTGAATTCTAATCATTTGAATGAAATTAAACAATTTTTGGCGGAAATGAAGGACAACAATCAAAGGTCTATTTTTGTTTTAACTAAATTTATTTTTAATTAAAACTCAAAAAAGAAATGACTTAGACATTTTGGAATTATCATCAAACATAATGGAGACTGTAAAAAATTTGTTTTAATCAACAACTGTAATTTTCATACTGGGTTATTTTACGCAGTATTATTATTTAAGTATTTTTCTCTTTTACTTCAGAGGACTTTGCTAAATGTCGTGTTCCTTGGATGTACTTTGGCGTAATTCAATGGCTTTACTGGAATACAAACAAAAATATAATTTGGCCTTAATTTCATTTAGGCCTTTTGAGATCGTTTTTAAAGCAAAAACGGTTTTCTAAGTAAAACGGTTAAAAAGGTTAAACAGAGGATTGATTCAAATTAATAATAAATGTTGAAATTAAGTATTTTCTTTACTTTTTCAATATTTACTGTGTAACTGATTATTCGGGTAGATCGGGGAACGAGATTCCGAAAATTCTTTAGTATTAGTTGAACAAGAAATTAAGTGTAATATATAAACCGTTAAAATTAAAAAATGCTTTAGTTATATGTTTTATCTAGTTAACTAAATGTACTGTCTCGGTCTTCTTGGGATGAGAGGACTCTTTATATTCTTACTGAAAGGCAGAAGAAAAACAATTGATCTTTTTGGAGCAAAAGTTATGATAACACCTCAAAAGGGTAGGGAGATACATCAATGTTTTCTATTCAACAAATAAAATAATAAACAATTGAAGCGTTTGGGATTTCATTTAAGTTTAAAAATTTAAAGGGAGTACATACGTTAAATGAGTACAAATATCGCAGTCAATAATCCAGATATAGAAGAAAACTATTTGTCTCGTCGAAGTCAGTGTCGAAAGACAAAACCATCTTAAAACTAAACATAAATTGTAGTTGTTTTAAATAAAGATGACTCATGTCATAATTATTTTTAATTTTATTAATTTTTAAATAAATAATTAAATAAGCATGTCAACGATTTTATCAAAAGAAACCACCATTCAAACGCTCATTTTACGATATATTTTGACAGATTACCTTTCATCGAGTTAAAACTACTCAAAATAACATGAATCAAAATTTATATTTTTTAAATAATTTTTTTATTAAACAATTTTTACACTAATTCTAAAATTTATAAGTAAAATAAATTCATTACTATAATAAAAATTAATATTAAAAATTAAAGATTTTAATATTAATTTGATGATGACAGTTAATCTGATGAAATATATCTAGCAAAATATATTTAGATTTATCCATTGCTTTTCATTTCAATAAAACATCAATTTCATTGCTGATTCATAGTCAAATAATAAAAAATTCTTTATGTCATTACTGAACACAATTAAACAAAACTATCAATTTTATATTTTTGTTTCAATAAACCTTTAGATTTTATCTTTAATAATTTCACATAAAGTCTCAATTTTGTTTATATCATATGATATAAACCGATTTACGTCTTCAACTAAACATTATAAATAAAACTTCATTTGCACTAAATTTACGGACAAAATTGCATGCAAATTTTAACTGAACAAAATCTTAATGACAAATATATCAAAATGTGATTTTTTGCCAAAATTTATTGAAATAAAAATTTCAATTAAAAAAAAGTTTGAAATCTGTCAAATTGATGGATCCTGTAAATATAGTGTAAAAATGTTCCTTAAATACAGGAGATGGCATTTCAATAAAAAATTGGAAGAAAAGAAGAATACATTGAAGCAAAAAGATAATCCTTGAAAAATAATTTTATTTTTAATACATTAAATGAAATTAATAAAATACATTTCATATTACAATTTATATTAATTTTGTATATAGGTTGCATGTGATTATAAAAGAATACGGTGCAGGATTTCATGTTCCAGCAAGTTTAATAACTTATAAACCTAAGGTAAGTTTATTAATTGTGAAAGGTTTTACTCTGAAAGGTCTTTTTTATATAATATCTTCACAACAAAGATGAGTATCTAAATTTACGTGTATAACTAAAAATTAAGACTTTTGTTTAAAGTCCTAAATATTTATTTGTTATTTAACAAACTCATTATTAAAATGCTCAGTTTTGTTTGAAATTCGGTTGTTATTGTCACAAATTTCTTTGCTGTCTATTTAGATATGTAGTTCTCCCTAATCACCCATCATAATTCCACTTTTGTTCTATTGTATTTTTGTAGAGTGGGCTAAATCGTCACATGGTACAAACAAAGAAAAGTAATCCTTCACAAAAGCGGTGTAAAATAAACATTAATTCACGAACGTTTTACTTGCATTGTTCATAGCGCTTCGTGCTGAATGTCAATAGGCTGCATGTTACGACACCAATCATAAACATAACAGATGACATGTTTAAGGGTCAATCTGCTGCCAGCGAAGAATGAGCCATCACGGACATTTTGAGTAGAAATATCGCAGTCAACAATCCAGATATAGTAGAAAACTATTTGTCTCGTCGAAGTCAGTGCCGAAAGACAAAACCATCATGCGGCCTTCGACAAAATTTTTTGAGGCCCATTCAACAAATGTTAAGATTATTAAAATATTGAGTAAAAATTAAAGTTTAAAAGAAATTTTTTCTATGTATATAGGTAAACACCTACATTTATGTATGTCTATAATTATTGTAATATCTTTAGCATTCATTTATAAGAACAACAACAAAAAAGCAAAGACTGATCGTTACACAACAAAATACAAAAAAAAAAAAAAAAAATAATTTGCTAATGCATACATGCATTTTATAAATCATAAATTTTTTGTGTGGTTTTTTATGAGTCTAAAATTGGTAATTCGGCCCAGGACATTTTTTTGAGTCTGACAGGCCTGATTTAGATATTCCTTTTAGACATAAAATTTATATACTAAATTGCTCATCTTTCGAGCAAATTTTTCATTTAAAGTAGAAAATAAATTCGCATCAGTGTCATTCATCCGTGCAAATGTTAAAATTTTATATTTATATTTATAATCTTTGAATTCAAAGTTTTAAAATATAATTTCAATAATTAAATGATTCAAAATATATAATTATATTTTTATATAATTTGTGAAAATTTTTATTATGCTTTACTTCAATGTTCACAAACCTTCATGAAGTTCTTTGCCAGTCCACGGATTAAAATGGTTCATAACGGCAATTACAAATAGCCATGATCCTAAAATTACAAAAAACAAATGTGATGATACGACCGAATGTACACAATTTAATTTTTTAATAAAAATAAAAATTTATTTAGTTTTATTTAAAATTGAAACTTAGTTATGTAAATAAATTGAAAACCTAGAACCTTTATTAAATATTATTATTTTGAAAATAAAAAATTGTGAATAGAGTTTGTGACAAATTTATTTATTCAAATTTGCTATGTAAATAAAATTGGAAATATTTTGACACTTGTGAAAAACGTACTAATAATTTTCACAATTTGAATATTTATTAAATAATTAATTTTATAAATATAAACCAAATTATCTTTATTATAAGGATTTATTTTGTGTTTCACCTCTGATTTCTTTATAAGTGACATAATATTTTCTACAAAATTTGACTATGAATCAGATTTATTTAAGGTATTCTCGAATTTTCGGCACAGCCTTTTTCAAATTATCTTTTCTTTGTTAATTTTTTAAATTTATTTTTATTTTAGCTATTAATCAATATATTATTTTTTTTAATAAAATAAAACTATTCATATATAATATAAAAGAAAATAGAGAAAATAATCTTAATTTAATTAGTTTTAATTTTTTTAAAGAATAAAATGACATAAAATCAAAATTACTCTGATCATTTATAAAGCTTTTAAAGCTTTTAAAAATTTTATAAATTTAAAAACAGCAAATTTTTTTAATGAAACCTAAGTTAAATAATATTTATTCAAAGATTCTTTTGTTTTTAAAATGATTATTCCAGATTGCTATTTAATAAAATATTTTCTCACATATCCTGTTCATTAATAAATAATCAGAGAAACATTGAGTAAATATTATCTTATATTTGTTTTAATGAAAAAAAATTCAATTCTTAAAAATGCGGCCAATCAAAAGAGTCTCAGTATCTAAATAAAAAGTTATTGTTTTAAATAATAAAGTTTCCTAAAAAGAAATAAACAAAAACAAACAAACATATATTTCCTTTGGAAAATTCAAGATATTCAATTGTTTGTTTAAAGTTATTTTTTTTCTCTTTTGGAAATAAAATAAATAAATAAATAAACTGATTAAAAATGAATGTTTGTTTTAATTCATTATATTGTGAATAATAATTTTCACGTTGCCGGTTGATTTTGACGGATTCTTTGTGTTTTAATTCCTTATTCAGTTAGTACGAAAAATTATTTTTCCTCTTTCAAACAAAAACTTTTTCTTCTAAAACTCATCAAACAAAATCCGCTCTAGGTCGATGAGAATTTATCTGAGAGGGAAAAAATAAAACCAAAATCTATTTGTTTCTTTGTTTGAATTAATTATTTAAACGATTGAAATTCGGTAATTAATTATTATCCAATAATAAAAATGTACTCAATCTAATAAGCATATTATTGCATTAATAGTTTTTTATAGAAATTTTATCGAAAGCCTAAACTCATTTTTTGGGCTCACTGCAAAGGATAAACAATGAAAGTTTTCACACTTAGGATAAAATTGACTTAATGGAACTTCCTTTGATGAAAAAGGTTCTCCTTTGATATTTGCCGATGTTTAAATTTAGAGAACAACCAATGTCTGAGAGTTTTTTCTTTCTTAATTTATTTTTTAGAAAAATATTCACGACTCTTTGAATGGATTAGTTGCTACTTATAACGGCTATGTTCTGGATAAAACGGCAAATATCAAGAGAAATAATACAGATTTTTCATAATTTATATTTTAAATATTTATTTTATTTTATGTTATTTATATATATTTATTTATTTATTTAAAAAATAAATAAATAAAAATAAAATAAATAAATAAATAAAAATAAATAAATAAATAAAAATAAATAAATAAATAAATAAAAATAAATAAAGAAATAAATAAAAATAAAGAAATAAAGAAATAAAAAGAAATAAAGAAATAAAGAAATAAATAAATAAAAATAAATAAATAAAATAAATAAATAAATAAATAAATAAATAAATAAAAATAAATAAAAATAAATAAATAAATAAGTTTTTTTTATTTATTTTTTTTTATTTATTTATTTATTTTTTTTATTTATCCCCCTGTTGGGAATTTAGTTTTTAAAGCAAACTATAAAGAATATAATTTTAACCAAAAAGTAATTTCAATGCTAAAAAAAATCATTTTAAAATGTTGTTTGGTTTTTGTAAAGAATTTTAAAAAGAAAGTATGTAGTAGATAGATATATTTTTTGTAAGAAAAAATTGATTTTCAGTTAAATTTAAAATAAAATTGTCGTTTTGTTGATAAAAAATTTAAATTAAGTTTTTTAAATTAAGTGTGCTTTTTGATGTTTTATTCATGCATATAATTAGTGAGTCTTGTTGACTTAAAAAAATGATAATTAAATTATATTTAAAAACAAACGAACTCAATATGCAATTTCTTTATTTTTTATTCTCTTTCTATCTTACAAAATTTACATTTGAATTTACATGATATGAGAAAAATTGTAAAATGTAAGAACATGTCAAGTATAGAAGTTTTATTCCATTGATGATTATTACGAAATACTGAAATGTAAATTCAGTTCATTATTAAAGGAACAGATCAGGTGAAAGAATTTCCATAAAATATATTGTAAAATTCATTTATTATGTTAAAGCGTTAATAATGAAATAAAAGTGATTTGCAAAAAAATCTCAAGCTAAAATATGAGTCATATTCGCATGACAAACTTGAGGTAAATTATTTGGAAATAAATTGCATAAGACAATTGAAGGTAAGCGTGTGTAATTATATCATAATGTATTTAATCAAGATTTAGTTTATTTATTCACGTGCTTTTGGCTGCATATCACATATAAGTACTACTCTCATCTTTTTCACATCTTTTCAATAAGGAATGACAGCTATTGAAATATAATGAATCATATGTAGGTTAATATTTTGAGCTTTTTTTATTCAGTCAAATAACTGATTGTACAATTTATTAAGCATGACACTTTTGGGGTATGAAATTTGTGGAATATGTGCTGTATTTTCATTATTAATATTACTACCTACATTCATGTCTTTATGTAGGTTAATATTTTGAGCTTTTTTTATTCAGTCAAATAACTGATTGTACAATTTATTAAGCATGACACTTTTGGGGTATGAAATTTGTGGAATATGTGCTGTATTTTCATTATTAATATTACTACCTACATTCATGTCTTTATGTAGGTAGTAATATTAATAATGAAAATAATGTAATTATAATAGAACATGAAACTATTAGAAATTAAAAATGCAGTTGAAATGTCAATAAGCATTCGTGTTTGTACAAGAAAGCAAGCCAATTATATTATTTTTGTCTGCAGGCAAAATATTTATCACTCTTGAATTACATCTGTACTTTATGTACAAACGTGCGTTATTTTATTCATACAAAAATGTCGTTAAAGCAGGTTTACATTTGTAGAAACTGTAAATTTTGTTAATTTAATTTTGTTGATTTATCTATTTGAATGCAACTGTAAATCGTTGTTTTTGAGTAAATATCAAATTTAATTGTAATTTGTTTGAATTAGCAGAATTTTTAAATCATTTAAAAATGTAATCGAAATGTTTTTCGAATGCGAAAATTTTCTTTAATGGGAATTTTTGACAGAACTATTATCTGAAAAAATTTTCAACTTTTATTTTCTTGTTTCTGATAATCAAATTTCATAAAACGGTAATTGTTACAGGTTTATGTTCATTTCTGAAAATAAATAAAGGTTTCTCTCCGTTAACTTGGATTTTTCAAAATTACTACGTAACAATCATATTTATAAACTATAACATTAAAATGCTAATTTATTCATATTTACAAGAGAATACCATTTTTTAAACATATTTTTGCAATATATTTCACAAAACTTTGAAAACATGTCAAATTGAGTGACAACTGTAATATTATTGAGCATAACAAGACATGCAAGTAAAAATTGGCATTTTCTATATTAAAGTGTTATCTGAGGCTTTCGAAAACTATTGAGAATATCTTATTTGTGAAGCCTTAATGATGAAACCATTTAACTCAAAAATCAACATACAAAATACATTATCCGCGTGAATTTTGAGAGTTTTTAATTTATTTTATTATGATTAATAAATTTAGTTAAGTAATTACTAATAAACCTAAATGTGTAATAATTTTAAAAGTATTTTAGTGCCTGTTGATGACACTCGAACTGCTGAAATATATTGCAAAAATATCCTTTTTAAAGTGTTATTTTATTTAAATTATATTAATATTTGCTTTTCTAAATTATATCTTCCTGATTCACTTTTTATTTATTTTTCAACATACAATTTTTCTTTTAATTTATAATATTAATAGAACTTTGGTCAAATCTTTAGATTTGCTTTATAATCAGGCAATAATTATTTACTAACTTAATTGGTTGAATAATTAAAAATTAGATAATGTTATTGTGAGAATATAATTTAATTAATTAAAGTGATTGATTAAATTAATTTAAATTATTAATTTATTTAACACTTTCTAAGGTGGTGGCAATATACTGTACACCATTTTAAACTAATAAAAATATCTAAGTGTAACGCTGTCAGTAATCATTTTTACTTTTGGCACAACTACTGACATATATTGAGCCACAAGAGAACAAATTTATAGTATTTGAAACCATATGATCATTTGTAACTATATAATTGTTATCAATAAACTTTGAGTTTTAAATCACTTTTAGTTTCCTTTGACTTAGAAAAGGTTAATGATTGTGTGAATGTATATTATTGGTGGATGTTGTTCGTTGATTTTCTTGTTTAATCAAAACATTAAAAATATTTCTTTGTGCTCAATTGTTTAAATAATATTATAGAAAAACAATTTTTAGCGCAGATGACAAATCGGATTTTTTTCTTTGCTGCTTTGTGGGACGAACGTTGCCACAAATCAAAGACAGGTCAACACTTGTTGCAACAAATGCTTAAACCATTACTGTATCAGATTCTACAACAGGCTTCATTAAAAGTGTGAATAAAATTTCAATTATATTTATTATTTTGGTTTTTAATTTTTTTTCAATAAATAACTACTTAAAATAGAATCGTTTTTGGCGCGAAGATTTGTAGAAGAATCTTAGAGTCCAAATAAAGAAAATCATCACAAAAAACCATAAAAAAGTCCAAACCTTTTAAAAAATCAGCTTGAAAGGTGTAAGCCATGTGAGACATTTTAATTATAAATAATTTAATATTAATTTAAATATACAGTTGTAAATTAATATTAGTTAATACAGTTATGAAATATATTTTTATTTTTACTATTAAATAATTTCTTTGAATATTTTATTACATTATAAAATATTCTTTCATTTTATTTTGTTAAAATATTCAAATAATAAAAAATAATTTTAATACAATGAAAAATTTTATTCGTTATTTATTCTCTTTTTGTCTCCATAAAACATACTTTCTCTCAATTGATTTTTCCACTTTGGATTGTTTTCTATTAAGAAATTGTTAAAGAAAATTCTAGCGATGTTCAGGAAATTTCCTACGGAATACATAGCTATTAATGGCTTCCTTTTCATATGGGTCCAACGTTTTGTTAGTATATTTAAACAATAAATGCATTAAATTGGCAGATATTCAAACGAAACATAATAGATGTATTTTTAACTCTTTTATTAAATAAAATTTTATTTTATTAGAAATTAATTATTTAATTATTAAAAAGCAGCCTTATCACTTGCGAATTTTGACATTTCTTCTTTTACTCGAAACAACAAATAAATGACAATACAAAAATTTAATACACATATTTATAAAATATAAAGAAAATTTTGTCATTTTAAATAATTTCGCTAGAAAATCTTTATTAGTGGAGAATGTTGCTATAATGTGAGCACTATCAGTATTATTTTTTTGATTTTTCACCAATGATCTTTTTACATTTTCATTATTTTATTTCATGTTTAGACACTCGATCAATATCATTTTTTATTAAACATAAATTTTTGCAAATCCAATCTATATTATTAATTACCTTTAATTTATATGAAAATAATATAAACTCTTCGTATCCATCGTAAAAATATGTCTTATATAATAATAATAATAATAATAATAATAATAATAATAATAATAATAATAAATAATAAATAATAATAATATTAATAATAATAATAATAATAATAATAATAATAATAATAATAATAACAATAATAATAACAATAATAATAATAATAATAATAATAATAATAATAATAATAATAATAATAATAATAATAATAATAATCTATATCACTTGAAAAAGACTTCGCTGAAAATTTGTGAATATCAATAAATCATCTGATTAAAAGTCAATCAATAAAAAATTCTTAAGGCGATTTCAAAGTTGGAAATTAGAAAAAATTCTTTTAATAACAAAAATAATAATAATAATAAATAAAATTTAAATAAATAACAATGTTATCCAATTTCCGCAATGTTTATTCATAAAATAAAATGTTAAACGTTTCGACCGAAAATCAGTCCTGATCACTCATAACCAAAACTTAACTAGACTTTAACTTTCTCCACTTCTTCTCTGATTGATATTTTCTTTCAATCAACTTTTTTCAACAAATATATTTATTTAAACAAATTTTCAAAATCTTTTTCCAAATTCGATTTACCAATATTAATTTTTGATTTTTAAAAAGAGTTTAAAAGTTTGTTGTTCGAATCTATTAAAAATTTTTAAAAATCTACCTTTCTTTCAGAAAAATGGAGGAATTATCAGGCTGATCGCAGACAATAATATTTGATTTTAGAATATATTTTATATAATTTTTTAAATTTATTCTGGAAAAAATATTCTCGTTTTGGTTTAATGAAAATTAGGAAATTTCGGGTACAACCAATAAATTTGATTTTCTAAAATTGTTAAATGAAAATTAAAACAAATCACCACTACTTCACAACAAACAAATAACAATGATGTTTGCTTGGAGAAAGAAATTAAATTATTTTATTTTCATAGATTTGATTAATCTCAAAAATATAAATTAATATCGAGAAACAAAATTCGTTTTTTTATAAGTGATTTTTGAATAGTTTTATGATAATTCTACAAGAGTTTGAATATTTAAACAAACTTTGTATTTGAATATCTATGTGAACTTTAAGTAGTTATTTTAAATATTTTTTCCTTGATTTTTCAACTTATAATACTAAAGTTTTTTTATTTTTAATTCATTTTTCAATAAATTTATATATATTATAAATAAATAATTAAATAAATTTCTCAACGATTTAATTAAAAGATAACGCCAATAAAAATCTTTTCGTACAATATGTTTCGACAGCATAACTGTCATCTTCATGTTCACAAAACCAACTAAAAATATTATGAATTAACATTTAATTTAAACAAATTATTTTTTATATTAATTTAATTTTGTAATAAATAAACATTTTAAAAATATATTCAAATACTTTTAACTAATTTAAAATGTTATTTATATAAATATTATAATTTTTATTTATATTATAATTTTTTAAAAAATAATGTAATTTAAAAATTCAATTATTTTAATAATATTAAAATAGAGTTTTTTTTAAAAAAACAATACATAAACATGATTTAACATACTTAAACTATTTAAAAACATTCAAAACATTCGTAGTCACAGCACTTTGCATATTAATCTTTTTTTTAATATATATTATAAGGACTTTTTTTGTTTTCCCCCTTTCTTTATAAGTGACATAATATTTTCTACAAAATTTGACTATAAATCAGATTTTTTTAAAATATTCACGAATTTTATAACTGAATTTATTTAAACTTCGCTAATGTTATTTATCGTTGAATAATTATGTAATAATGTATCTTTCAATTTTGAAGAGATTAAAATTATTATAATATAATATTTTATGAAGAATTGAATATTTAATTCAAAATAATTATTAATTAGATAATAATTTTTAATTGGACATTCAATTCTAGTATGACCAGATTATAACTAAGTAATTAATATTTCATTAATTCTTTATTTTTTTAAAAATAAATTCTAATAACTTCCATTTTGTTGCATTTTCAATCATTTTCATCATTTGTCCTTCTTTTATATATAATTAATTACGAAGCATTAATCAATTATACTTTTTTATTAATATAATTGCAGTTTTTAATAAATACAGAGAACTTTTGATCAATTGTAGATATTGTAAGGAGTAAGTAGAGCAGCTAAAGAGACTAAAATGAATAGCTAAGAGCTAAGTCGAATTTGTGGAAACAATATTGGCTCTTCTTTTAAAAAAAATTTTTATGTAAATTTTAATTATTTTGTTTTAATAAAGTAATAAGTTAAAGATTTTTAAGGATGTCATTTTTTAATGGGGGCGACAAAGTTGAAGATACGCCATTCGAAGGAGTGTCATTTTAATATTAATTTATGATTGGTTAATTAAAGTGGTTATTTAAGTTAACTTTATGTATTAAAATCAATTAAAAGTATTTTTAATTAAGGGCTGTAATAAAAATTAAATTACGAAGGCATCATTTGTTTTATTATTGTTTAAATAATAAATTATTTGAATTATGTTAAATTTCAACCAATCAAATTTCTCAAGTAAATTTAAAAAATTTAATTCTAATAACAAAAGAAACAAAAATTAATAAAATTTACATCTTAACATAGATTTTCATATAATCTGTCTAATTATGAGTGACAGTTTGCATTTTCTACAATAAAATCTTGAAGTATTATGATAAATGTCAAATAAATTCAAATTCTAAAAATAATTAAAAAAATTAATAAACAAAATTTTTCTAACATTTATCAAAGAATTAGCTCCTTGCAAACTCTTATAAAAAAATTAAATAAATTCTAAAACTTTAATATTTAATTAAACTTTTAACAGTTTGTGAAAACAATATATTCATAGTGTAAAAAAAGAACAACTTTTCCAAATAATTTACACATGTCACGAGGAAAAATTAACATTTTCTACTTAAATTACAAAGTAAAAATGTTAAATTTCACCCATTTTTATGATAAGCAATTTCTCCAGAAACATTTACAGTTTCCATCAATGATAATTTTTTTACAAAGTTATGATAATAAAATTGCTAACAGTAATAATCAACATATATAATTACCGTTGTACTCATGTCCGTCCGTCTGTAGTCACTGTATATATTAATATTTTAAAATTATTATAAAATAGAAATTAATTATTACATATATAAATTTATAATATTTAATTCAATTATAATAATAAATCTTATTATGATATAATAATAACAACATAAATAATCGTCGTTGGTATATATATATATATATATATATATATATATATATAATTACTGTTGTAAGTTGATGTTGGTTTAATTATGTATGGCATTACTATTATAGACACATGCCGGTATATGTAGGTTGCAAACCAACATTCTCATAGCAGCTGTTATTATAAGTCCTGTCCGTATATCGCGCGAATTTTCAGCTCTGAAAAAGGCAAGCTATTTTCTAGATTAATTGAAATCACATAGTAAAAACGATTAAACCTGCAAGTGTAACCATTAATTATTTATAATTTTTAGTTCAAACTAAGGTTGTGTAACCCAAAGAAAATTGTTCTAGGTGAAGAAGCTTGTCTCAAATATTTTCCATATATATTTCACACAAAATTCTACAATAGAAACCCCGTATAAAACATTTATTTGTTTTAGTTAATTGCAAAATATAACATTATATATATATATATATATATATTTTTTTTTAAATAATAAGAACGACTTGTTAGAAAACGGGCGTGGTGTTATAAATATGAATTATTATTTTTAAAAATTGTTGTACTTTTAGAAAAGATTGTTTTAATTTCAGTAAAAAATACATTTACACTTTTAAAACCCCATGTTAATAAAATGGAAAATAGATATTCTAATCTTGATATGAATATATCAAGGACAGATGAAGTAAATCATGATTTGAACAACAATCATCTAAAAAGAAAGCATTGTTATGATACGAAGATTAAACTTGAAGCAAAAGATTTTTAAAGAATTGAATTCTAATTCTAAAACAGCTTCAATGTTTGGTGTCAATCAGTCAGAAAGAAGTGTTTGTTAGATTGTCTTTAACTTATTTCAAGAGCAAAACATTGAAAGGTGGTGGATGAATGATTGCAAGTAGATTAAGGTGTAAAATGAAAGAGGAGAATCGAAACAGAAATCTGAGTAATGTCTTTATGAACCGTAAACGAGAAATCATCGAGTTTCTGATAATGGAATATTTACTATAAAAGAATGTATTCAACGAGAAAATTAAAGTCATAATGCTTTCTTGTGGTATGAAGATGACGAGAATTATATTGAAATTAAATTTTAAAAAATTATTTAATTTTTATTGAACATACATTTTTTTTTAGGAAATTTTCCAGAAAAAAGCTATTATTAAAGAATCTACAGAACAAATGTTTTAAAAAATCAAAAATTAACTAAAATTTTTAAATATTTTTAAAAAGTTCCAAAAATTCGATCAATCAAAGAATGCTGATAAACAAACTTGAATTTCAATTATTTATCAATTTTTATCATCAATTTTCATTCATTGTTTCCATCTCTATTATTGAATTTTTACACTAATTTTTATTAGAGATAGATAAGTTTTAAAAATTTCAAATATTTTCTTTAAAACCATAATGTTTGAGATTATCTAGGACCCCCTAGGTAATTGAGACCAGAAGGAAATTCATCTTCTGCATCCCGTACTCTGATAGACCCTATATATATATATATGTGTGTGTGTGTATTTTATTGTATCATTCATAATTAGAAATCTCGACTGCAACTCACAACTCAAAATGCTCAATTAGCAGAATCCGTCAACAATTTTGGATTTCATCTTTTGCCAAGTTACAGGCTGACATGGAGCAGACTAGAGGAATTCTATCCTGGGACTTGTGCATGTCATTTCCACACCGTAAAGATGGTTCGGCACCTTGCAGTCAATTCCCATTCCCAAGATACCTACTCATCCATCAGTTATAAAATTATCGGATCTATTCATAAAACTTATTTTGATATGTTGAAAATATTAATTTACAATATCACAAGAATAAAATATTGAATTATTTTTAATAAATAAACTTGTATTTTGTTTTTTGCACAATATTCTGACTCTCTTCCATGACAACTCTTAATTAATAATGGGCCTTAGAAGTCTTAAAGGTTAAATTATTGTTGAATTTATAAAAAATCCGATAAGACTAATTTGTCAACTTTGACTCCATAAGCTCTCTATTTCTTGATAAAGGTAAAACTATATTGAAACTCTATTTGTAAATCTAAATAATCAGAATTCTGCAAGAAATTGAAAAGGATTATTTAATAATCGAAACTTTTTTCAACAATATAATTATTACTTCGCAGCAAGGGCTTATTTTGTCATTCACTTATCTGTAACAATGATTAATAGCATTTAGTGTTTTTTTTATTAAATAAACAATTTTTACAATTAAAATTTTAGGAAACTCAAGTGAATTTGAATAATTTTGCGAAAACCACCTGTTACCTTACAATTATTTTGATTAATTAGATTTTTCGCCCATTAAAATTTAATTACCCAACATTTCCTTAGAGATTTGTAAAATTACTGAAAAATAAACGTAATTTTTTGCATATTTACAGAAGATACCTTGACCACCCATTAGTTAATATTTAATAAATTTTGTAAATTTTTAAATTTTTAAAACGGATCATTACAAACAAGGCCGTGTCTACAATTTTAGAGGCTTTGGTGGTCGGGTTTGCGTTCATTTTTGTAGTTCGCATTAAATATGAAAAGACATCCAAACATTAATAAAAAAAGTTCAAATTGAAAAATTATATCTTTTATTCAAAATTTGGTATCTAATCAAAATTTCTTATTTTCAAGTATTAAATAAACAAACATAAATCTTATTTACATTATAGAAAAATTCAAAATTTAAAAGTTTAAAATTTGAAGTTTTTTTTTTATTAATTGGAGGATTAAATAATTGCCAACATATGGTTACTACAAAGGCCCTATGCAAAAGTATTTTTGAGGTCCCGGTAAAAAGATTGAACTGTTATATTTGCTAAATTTTGTCATTTTAATTACAATACTGCACTAATAAAAATACATAATCAGAAATTCTATTGCTTTTTCATAATGTATTTTCCTTAAAACATTCGTATTTTTCGCAAAGTAATTACTCGTTTTAATTAAAATTTTACTAAATGGTGGGCAAAAAAATGTTCAGTTATTGGTGATTTATGTGAAGTTTTATTTTGCAGGTATTGTGTTCTTTGATATGAAGGCAGAAATCAAAATACGGAGTTAGTGTAAAATGTGTTAAAAATTAATTGAATAGATTTTAAACAAAACAATATATTTTATTAATAAATACAAAGCCCGTAAAACAGACTACACAAATAATTTCAAATGGTGAATTTGTTAAATAAAATTTTGACAAAATAACAATCAAAAGAATTCAATTAATTTTTCACTTATAATTTGTCAGTAATATATTTATATACATTTTTGTTTTGAGAATAATAAATTTCATTTATTTAATATCATATATTTTAATTTGGCAATATTAGTAAAATATTAAGTATATTTTTATCTATACTTCGCTGTTTTTTTTTCAGTTTAGTCGCTAAAATTTAAAAATTTAACTTTCAGTTGAAAAGGCTGAAATATTTTCCAATCTTTCCTTGAACATTTAGGACCTCAAAACAAAGTTTATGAAGTTTTACAGAAAAAACATATTTTATATTAGCCATAAATTTTGCTTTTACTTATTATTCGTCTATAACATAGGTTGCCAAAATTTTGAGGTAACTGCCTACTTTGTAAGACAAAAACTTTTAAATGCCTACTCTTTCATCACAACAGTTTTCTTGTTCAAGCGTAATAGTAATCCAAGATATTTCCTTGTTGAGACTCATCTGCTGTGCGGATATACTACGGATAGACCTACCCTTACATCGGCTTAACATCCCCATTATCCTCTAATCTCATTACCGCAACCTAGAAAACTTAAACGACCACTTAGTGGAGATTTTGCTCATTTTGGAAACAACAACTTTACACGCGCAACGCACTTGTCTTTGACCAAAATGACAATTCTAAATAAAAAATACCAACTGTTATATATTACAAGTTTTCCCAATCTCTGCGGTTCAAATCCTTTGCTTGTAAATTTTCCCTTCTTGTTAACACCTGCAAAAGCTTTATTTATTTTTACTTTTTCTTCCTTTTTTATCATCGATCTATTTTATTTACAATTTTATTTGTATTCATTTTTTTCAATAGATTGATTATTATTCTTTTTATTTTAAATAATTTTAGACTCAATTTTTCAAAACTTTTGAAAAAGAACTATGACTAAAATTTTTGTCAAATAAAAAATATATTACCTATACTAATTTGAAAATTAATAAAATAAATGAAATTAAAAATATTACTTTTATTATAATTTGTAAGATTTTATTTTAAATATACTTCATAATATATAAATGTTGTAAATTAAATTTTGAATATATACCAATTTTTAAGATTAATTAGCATAAGTTTTGTATATTTTTTGAAAATTTAATGTATTTTTTAATCTTCAAAAGAATGATAATTTTTAATAATTCAAATTTTTAAACATTTTTACATTTCACCTGTTGAACTAGTAGAAAATAATAGTTATAATTTAAATAAAAATTAAAATAATTGAAAAAAAATCAATAAAAATTTTTGTTTTGATATCAATAATTTTCGTTTTTTTAATTAAAATTTTTATAATTGTTTAAATATTTTTTATATCTTAGTTCATTTTAAATTTACAACATATATTTTAAACATGTCTTGGGACGATGAAGATGCTGTGTATGAAAAACATGTAAACAATCCATTTGCTGGAGAAGATGAAGACGATGAAGTCCCTGATTCCTGGGATGCTGTAGTACAACCAGTTAAGAAAAAAGTCGAACCCGTTAAAAAGCCTGTTGCTCCTAAATCAAAAATTTTACAGAAAGAGCAAAAAGAGAAGGAAATCAAAAAGAATGCCCCTTTGAAAGGACTTGAACTAGAAGATTTTGAAAAGAATGCTGAATATGAAATGTTTAAGGATTCCCTTGAAATCAAACCCAAAGTTGTTGGCATTGATGATTTTCAAGCAAAAACAAAAGATGACTTCGAAAAATTGAGGCAACTCATCAAAACAAAATTTACTCCATTGGAAACTAATTCAAATTACATCGTTTTTGCTGAGAATATTATCAGAGATTTAGTCGCCAATGTCGAAGTTGATACATTGAAAAAATATTCAACAATTCTTTCAACCCTCGCAAATGAAAAGACTAAATCTCTCAAAACTACTGGTAAAAAAAAGAAAGCAGTGAAGGGGGCTAAATTAGCAACCTTCAGAGACAATGATGTGACAAACTATGACGAAGAAGGGTTGGATTTCGATGATGAATTTTAAACCGTTTTTTTTGGTGAATAAATTATTTGGTTAATTCATTTGTTTTTTCTTTTATTATAAGTTACGATTTAAATAAATTCGTTTTAGTACAATAAGTTTATAATAAAAATGGGTTGCTTCATTATTTTTACTGGATTTAACTACACTAGAGTTTTCAAAGTCCTAACATGCGACGTCGTGTTAGAATCTAGAAATATTTAGTAAAATTACTCATTTTATGTTTAAAATAAATTATAACAATTAAATTTTCAGTTTAAGAATAAATTTTTGTGAATAATAAGCAGTATAATAATGAGCACTAGATTTTAATATCTAGGTTTATGTTTAACTTTTACTTGCGATAAGCCAGTTTTAATTTATTAATAAATTATCGATTTATAATGTTACATTTTATCATCATATAACTGATTGATAAAAATATGAAATAATGAAACTTAAATGTGTTTAGTTATTGTTAACAACATTATGATTAATTACAAAATTGTTTGGTCTACTGTCTGACCGCTATAACAAAATATTTGATATTATTAAACTGAATTCGAAAGCCCGGTATGATTTTCGAAGTCTTTCTCTTTTTCTTCATTTACAAGTTCTTGATGTCTTAAGCATTTCCGATGTTGTCATCTAGATCCACTCGATTGCGATCATAAATTATCTAAAAGGAATCATATCAAAAAATAAAAAGATGGATCCAGTCTCCATGTAAGCTCTGGATATGTCTAGCATTTAGATATTCAATACGGAAAAGCATTCTCATCACAGCGCGAGAAGGATTTGTTAAAAATCAAAGGTTTTATAAACTAAGCAATGATCTCTAATATCTATTCTTTGTAAAAATGAGCAGGACAACTTTCATCATTAGAAAATAACATGGTCAAAAACTAATTTGGTATCGTAAAGATAAGTTACCATCAGGAAGTAATGATCGAGTATCTAAAGAAAAATTTGTAGCAATATATCGCTATATGTTTTTCATATTAAAAAAAAAGGTAAGAATTGATAGTTATTCTCTTCGATATATGTTCCATATCTAACCAGATGAATGACCAGTCACTATTCACTTAGATTTGAGTTCAACCATGGCATTTGATTAAACAGCAAAAACTAAATATTTTGTAAAACTGTCGAATTCGATGCAAAATCACATGTCGTAAATGAAAGTTTCCAATGGTAAGTTTTAAAAACGTTGAAATTATTAGTAAAGTTATAAAAACGTTCCTAGTTCCAGTATAAAGGGTCATACAAATTCGGAAACGAATTTAGCTTCGCTTAGGACCACACGAATCGTAATCGCATCGGATGTTACAAACGTAAAATTTGAGAAAGGTGCTATAAATTTGTGTAAATATGACATTTAAAACTTGGATCTTGTACTTTACTTTCAAGTCATAAAACAAGATTAAGTGTACTTCAATAAAAACTTAATTGCAATTTTATTTGATTATATTTTTCTACAAAATGAGTCTATATAAAGCCTGTTAAAACTAAAACTTCATCACTTAATTTTGATTAAACCAGATACAAAAAGCGCGTCCAGAGTCCACGCTGATTGGTCGAATATTTACATAGTTGAACTTCACCCTACAAGAAAATGAAAGGAATTTGCTTATTTAAAATAAATTGACAGAATTTTTAAATACTTTTATTTACCTGAGTAATTTTTTTTTCTTTTTTAATCACATTAGTTTTGACAATATTTTCTACAAAATTTGACTATGAATCAGATTTTGTTACTTGATTTTGGCTACTTAATAATTTTTAAGGAATTGTAGGCACGAAATTAGGCAGTTTTTAATAATAAAAACCGTAAATCTCTATGTCGTTATAAAGGTTTGTAATTAAAGCTTCGTCCTCCTTTATGTCATGTTTATCTAAAAAATACCCGATGTAAATAAAACTAAGATTTTTAATGTTAGGAAGTTTATCATTTTTAGTGATGAATAAAATTGTGTTAATTTCTTGTTTGTGAAATTCTCATTGAGAATATTATCACTCTGCAAGTTTGTAAATTGAAGTTGAAGATCGGTAGAAGTCATTTCTATGTTATATAAAAATGGCATGGTGAGAAGAATAAACTGGTCCTCAATAGCTTTAAAATTGTTTTATCGCCTTAAAACTCTTCTTTCAGAGCTGATATTTGATTACTGTATTGGTTTATGTCTTCAGTGTGGGAAAATGGACAAAGGATTGCTCTTTCAAATGCCCCAAGAACAATATAAGCTTTACTTAAAAGAACTAGGCTTCTTAAAAATTCTCATGTAAAAAATACCTTTTTAATAGCTTCACAGTCCGTTTCCTAAGTTTCTCAAAAAATTTCAACGGCGACTGCACAATTCGAAAGAAATTCTGAACATCACCCCTAACCCTAACCCATTTGGTCTTTAAACACAACATTATTTCATTCTTAATATTCTTCGCAAAATTTTTCCAATACTTAGACAACATACATATGTATAGATACATGTTCAGATTTCAAGTTTAAAAGAAACAATTTTAATTATCAGTGACAAATATGACAAAAGGGTCAACAACAAGTTTAAAATCAAGTACAAATTTAGACAGATTTTTGACGCTACTTGATAGTCGCTTTGAAACAAATTTACTGATTAAGTTAAAAAGAGTACAAAGTGGTGTGAGATTTGGTAAAAATATTTGAATTCACCACTTAAAGTCTTTATTTAATTTAATAAAGCTTTAAGTGGTGAATTCAAATATCAAAATACCTCAATGTTTGTGGCACCATCAGCAGACCGGACATACTTTGCCAAATGTAAAATTTCAACTTTTCGCCAAATTTATACATTATTATCGGCGATAAGAATAAATTAGAAACATTTACTATTTCATTTATCTTCACGTAGTTTTTGACTGTATTTTATCTCTTGTGAACGGTGGTGTTGAAAATTTGTGATAAATAAAAAAATATTGATTTACACACAGCATCTAATTGAAAATAAATAAAATCGGCATGGAATTAACGGTACTTTAAAAAATTCGAAATGATCTTTTAAAAAATGTAATTTGATGATATAATAATTATTTTTGAGTATTAAAAAAGATTTTTGTGCTTTACAAAAATTAAACGAACTTAAAACAATAACATAAGTGATAGTTATTTAAATATATTTGTAATTTATATTAGATATTTGTGCTTTATAAGAATAACAACGTGAGTATTAAAATTTTAAATTGGACAATTATATTTATGATTCTTAAAAAATTTTGTTCGATAAATAAATATTATCTATATTTTTTACTTCTCTGTACAATATATAAATGATCATTTATTTTAAATAAATAACGAATCGAATTTATTTTGCTTATAAATATATAAAAATGATCAAATGTTTTTTTTAAGTAGCAGTATTTAATTTTTTTATTATCATTTCAAATTATAAATGGTCATTTATGTTAGTTTGGCAAAATAAAATTAAAAAGAACAGGGAAATAAAATAAATATCATAAGATTAATATTAAGCTCATTTCTTTTTTATAAAGTACATTTATCTATTTTAGTTTACAAAGTTATTTTTATAAAGCAAATTTATAAAGTACAAATGGTTTTTTTTTGTATTCACTTAACATTATTCCAATAAAATCCAAAACAAAACAAATCGAAAATAGAAAAGAAAAATATAAAGGATTTTACTAATATTACTGAGCAATGTTTAAAATGAAATAATTTTTTAAAAATTAATTTCAAAATAAACATTTAATTAGAATATATTCGAATGCACATTGTGCAAGATAAGACAATATATGCGAGAGTGCGAATTTAGGCGAGTGTGCATTATACGGGAGAGTGCGGATTTTAAGCGAATTCAGATAATACGCAATAGAAAACGGGTTGAACAAATAAAAACTGCTTTAAAACATTATTTTTAAAAAAAATTTTCAATGACTTTCAAATAATTTTTTTTATTAATTAAGATAAAACTCTAAATTGTTCGTTTAGTGTCCTTAGAAACAAGATTTATCTTTCATAATAGTAAATCTTTATTGCCTTGGGTAAAAGTCAATAGAACAAAAACTCCCCCGGAAAGATTGTCGGCTTTTTCTTTTAAATATTTAAGCGCAATTTATAAAAGATTAAAGACAAGTGACAAAATTTACATCACTATACTTTTACGATTATCAAATTTGTTTTATTGAAATAAATTTTTAATGAAACATCTGTAAACTGTTCAAAGAAGTTGTTTATTTTTTTCTTTTCTTAGTCATCCTTTTTATTAATTTTTTACTTTTTATTTGAATTAAAAGAGTTTTTATACATTATATTCTTTTTTAATTTTCTTTGTTTTAAACAGCATGCAATTAACTTCTCTATTTTTGCAGAATTTTGAAAATATAGTTTATAAAATGAAATTTTTGTTTAATTGTAATTTTCGATGTTTCGTTATTAAGTTTGACACTTCGATTCCTAAAATAGCATTGGTATATTTTCCTCAATGTTCCGCCGGTTTTATTAACCATTGAAAACAAGAATAATTCAGTAGAGTTTTGATCCGTTAAAACTGGAACGTTTAGTGTTGGTGCATAAGCGGCTCTTCGACTAACCATTGGTACAAAAGCAACAATCTTTGCATTAAAGAAATTAAGTTGTAAACCGTCTTGGCGGTTAAGCTAGGCAAAACAAAGAAGTATTTATAAATTAAAAAAGCAATACTAGAAATGAAATTACCCAGAAAGGTTTGGAGCAAAGAAATTCGAACAACGTATCTATCTCTGTTATTTGCTAATTTTGTATGGTCAGTGATGTATTGGATACCAGTTTCGTCCGCTCCAGACTAATCGTTAGTTCAAATAATACATTCTAAAGTATCCATTTAAAGTATTTTTACGTCAGTAGAGATCTAATCTTTGTTGTAGTGAGTTCTCCCATTCAAATGTATTGAAATGTAGGGGTGTATTGAAATTTGGAGGTGGCCAGATAAAACTTTTTCAACCTGTGCGAAACACTGGTTCGGAATAGGTAATTTTACATTTTCTGGTAAGTTATGGAATAGTTATAAAAGCTTTTGGTGTTACTAGGTTGCGCGGTTAATGGAAAAAACCGTACCATGCTAAAGATGGGGGTAGCAGTGGAATGACAGTGAGCACAAATTTCGGAATGGAATAGTTATAAATCCTTTTGGCGTGGAAACGGTAGAATTCTTCTACTGACTTTATACATTCAAGATAGGGCCAAATTATAAACTGTCACGGGTTCACTGATAAGTAATTATAATTTAGTTATTTTTTTAATATTTCATTTATTTTCATTGATTTTTATAAATCAGATTTCTTTCTCAGCACAAGTTTTTGCTACTAAGGTTTCAGATAAAACTTGAAAGAGACAGAGTCGGAAATTTGTGTTATGTTGAAATATTTTATCCATAATCAAAGAAAAAACTAATTTATTAAATTGCTTACATAAATTGTAGGCAAAAATTATGAAATTTTTGAAAAATCTGTTTAAGATGAAGAATTATAGCTTTATTTGAGTAAATGTGTAAATGAGGAAATGACAATTAGCAAATTGAATACAGAATAATGGAATTTCTGACCGGATACCTCAATCAAACCTGGAATCCAGTCCAATGAAGCCCATTTCACTGTGAGTTTCATTTTCTAAATGAAATTAATTATTTATTTATTTAAATAAATAATAGACATTAGTATACCTCCATATAATATTTAGTGAAATTTGTGGCTTTTGTTTAAATTACGTGAAAATTAAATTGATTGTTAGCCATTTTGTTTTGGAGGAAGTATTCAAAATCATTGTCTCTATATGATATATTTCATGGTTGCTTGTTCCAGGGGCCTCGATTCTGGGGGATCAAGAAAAAGGTTTCGCTCCATAAAAATGTGCTAAGGTGTGTCCATCCATCTATTTTAAGATTTTTCAATTGTCAATTTTTCAAATCCTTTTTGGCTAAATGCATTTTGAAAAATTATAAATCATACGATATACGCTATCTACTATTCACCTATCCTCAAACCTCAAACCAACCCCAGCAGACACGCACACACACTTTTTGGCCACCCACCACAACACTGGCAGTTCATTCAACTGATTGTGATTCGCTTGTTAATCCAGCTGACGACTGATGCTACATGGTTGAAGGTATGTGTGAGTAAAAGCTTATTTGTAGGTGTATGACCGCACCCTCTCCCAACTATACAGTAACAGTTGAAAACTAAGCATGTCTGCGCTTTATATAGTATGATGGTGCAATGCAAGGGACTGCATTATATGACATCCATTGACAATTGCTACTGCCTAGTCAACCTCTCTTGGCTTCCACAATGAAAAAGTCTCCTCATTGATCCCACAAAAATATTTTAAAAAATCTAAAAAGAAAGTGGAACCAATGTTGATTTTCCTAGAAGTGACAAAAACAATAGTCAATTCCTGCCAGGGTGGTTTGACTTATTCTGTTAGCTGGAGTGGGATACAAAAGTGAAAGGTGCATTTGCAATCCATTTTGGCAAGTGTACCAACAAGGTATCTCTACAAACACGAAAAGTGAAGACTCTTTCACTAAAAAAGGATTTGCAACATGGTCGAAGGCCACAGATCAGTTTAGAAAACATGAAAAGACCCATGCTCACTGTGATGCGCTTGAAGTTTCTTCAATCCTCCAGGAGCAGTTTACATAAGAAATCATGCAATTTAAACTCATTTTTGTAACCCTTAGCTTCATCACATGGCACCTTAAAGAGTAATACCCTCAAATATTATGTCACAAATCTCTGCACTCCTTCTAAATAATATTAAATGTATTTTAAATCCAAGCACTCGTTTAATGTAGTAGCGTGTTCAGTTACCAGAAGATTAAAATATGAAGTATGACAGTGAGCGTACAAAGTGTAAATAATCAAAAAATTCAGAAGGTTTTGATAATTGATGAAATGTGATGTCACATTTCCAGAACACCTCGCCTTTCCAATGATTCGTGATCATTTTCACACTTTAAATTAAGCAAGGTCATTCATGAAAGGCCTCCAATAATTTTCATAAATTTTACTTATATTTTATCCCTGATTTTTTTAAATTCATATATAAACGGATATTAATTTTGATTTTCATCACTTCTCCGTATATTTTATTTAAAAAATATACCGACATCATTTTTAAAACTTTGGGTTAAATTAAAAGTTCTGAAATGAAGGGATTCAAATGAACTAAATAATTTATTTATTGAATAAATAAATTGGCCAAATTTGTAATGTTTCATCTTGTAAGTCAATGGTTATTAACCAGTGTTCCGCGGAAAATAAGTGTTCCATAGAATCAGGTGAAGTGTACCGCCAAATTTAGATATTCAGAAATATATGCTATCTCAGAATTCAATTTAGTTTCATTTTTACATTGAAATGTTTTAAAATTGCAATTTCACGGGTACTTTTAAAAATGAATTCTCGCGGTGTGGGGTCCTCTTCCCTCTCCACAACACCAACCATAACTTTTAGGTAGGTATTGCGCTTCGCGCAAATTTTGCACCTTCGTTCTTCGGTAATAAGTTCAAAGGACCACAGGTGTTCTGCCTAAAACTTTGAGAGAACAAAGTGTTCCTTCATTACCAAAAGATTAAAACCCACTGATAAATAATTTTAAGTTAAATAAAAACTTTTTTTTTAATGTAACTAAAAAATATTTAATTATGTAAAGTAAATTGACGAAAGATTAAATCTACATTTTGAAATCATTTTCATTAAATTTTTATTAAATTTTAATATAAAGATATTTTATTTTAAATATATATTTCTAAATAAGAAATTAATGTCGTTAATTTAAAGTGTAACTACTGTCAACAAAGCGTTTTTCAAATATGATAAATTAATTTTTTATGATTTTTAAACACATTATTTAAAAGTTAAATTTAACAGAATTTTATTACATTTTAGTTACTTAAGATTTTTATGAAAAATATATAATTAGAAATGGATTTTTGATAATAAATAAATGGAGTTAAATTTAGACTTGATGTTACAAAATCTAAATGCTACTGCTACAGATGATCGTAAAAATGGCATCAATAAATTTCTCGAAGAAATAAAAAATTATTATCAATACGATATCAATGAAAATAATTCTAATATCATTAAACTTTTGTTTTCAAATCAATTAAAGCTCAATGAACTATTTGCAACAATTAGACGATTATTGTGCGATCCAGACTGGCGAATCAGAAAAGATACTTTTGAAATATTAATTAATATTATTACGAAAGATGTTTTGAAAGAAAATATTGATATCCACATGTCTATTGTTCTTAAACATTTAATCAAATGTCTTAGTGATTCAATGATGACTGTGAGAAAAAGCGCTACACAGTGTTTACATGAATACTTAAACAAAACAAAAAACTTCGAAAAATGCATGCAAGAATTTGTTGAATATGGTTTAAACAGTAAACTAGACATCAATCAAAGATTGGATAACAATCAAGCCTTACAAGTTGTTTTAACATCGAATTTCTCTGAACACAATTTCACCGAATTAACAATTGGAATATTGAATCAATTAACCATGGACTCCGAAGAAAAGAGAATCGAAACAATCGTTATTAGTGTTTTAAAATCAATTAAAAAGCTTGTTGGAGAAATTCGCTACAATGAATTCAGCAAATCTTTTCCCGAGGATATTTTAATTCTATTCAATCGTTGCTCAAATGCCATAGACTCTCAATCAAACACCGCCACTCCATCTTCGTGGAATCTCGTTGAAAACGGCAAGTTTTCCAATGCATCTTTTCCGGTGAAAAAATTCCCTCCTCTCACGCCGGGATCGACTACAAACGAGACGGTTTTTGTTGGATTTATTCCCCAATCGGTGATGAATGATTTGAAACACGAGAGAAAACTCGAAGCAATTGAAGATATCAATAACCGGTTTAAAGTGAACATTGAAAGGGAAATGAAAACAATTTCCCCACATTTGGAGGAGCTGTTGAAATTGATTTTGGGATTAATGGAGGATAATTATCTCGTGTTTATTACCTCATTCAAACTACTGATAGATGTTGTGAGTAGTATTCCTGCGGATATTGTCAGTAAATATTTGGATTTATTAATGCAATTGCTGCGAGTAGCCTTGACCCATAATGTGACCGGTGATGCTATCACTCAGAAATACACAATGGCATACTCGATGGTTCTCTTTCAGAAGTCCGATACAAAGGAACTGTTGAAAATGCTCTGTGATTCGCAGTTCATGATGGACAGCAAGCAGCCGTCGATTCGGCAGACATCAATCGATATTGTTACGAGTGCCCTTTTGAAATTTCCTAGCACAAAATTCGATTTGGATTTTATATGCACAAAGGTTTCTCAGAGGTTGTTGGATAAGAAATCGAAGGTAATTTATTATTACTAATTTTTTAATTAAATTATTTATTGGTAATTTTTAAAATAATTAATTATATATTTTTAATTATGTTATTTAATTAAATTAAATTTTAATTTTTTTAAAATAATTAATTAAATTATTTATTGGTAATTTTTAAATTATTTTTTAAATTAATTGAATATTTAAATTAAAATAATTAATTACATATTTTTTAATTATGTTATTTATTGGTTTTTTAAGTAATATAATATATAATTATTTAATTAAATTAAATGTTAATGATTTATTAAATATTATAAAATTATTTTTTAAATTAATTAAATGTTTAAATTAAAATAATTTATTATATATTTTTTAATTATGTTATTTATTGGTTTTTAACTAATATAATATATAATTATTTAATTAAATTAAATTTTAATTATTTATTATATATTATCAAATTATTTTTTAAAATTAACATAAAATCTAATTATTTAATTAAATTATTTTTTAATTATTTAAATTTTAAAATTAAATTAAATATTAATTAAATATTTTCTTATTAAATTACTCATTGTCAATTTTTGAATTATTATGAAATATAATTATTTAATTAAATTAATTTAATTTTAAATATTATAATTAATTACATATTTTTTAATTAAAATAATTAATTAGATTTTTTTATAATTAAGTTATTTATTGGTAATTTTTGAATTATTATAAAATCTAATTATTTAATTAAATTAATTTTTAATTATTAAATATTATAAAATAATATTTTTAATTAATAAAAATGTAAATTAAAATTATTAATTAAATATTTTTTAATTATGTTATTTATTGGTTTTTTTTATTAATATAATATATAATTATTTAATTAAATTATTAAGTTTTTTAAATTAGTTAAATTTTTAAAAATTAATATTTTTATCCAAAGTTTTCTATTCTATTTTTTAATTAATATAAATCATTTTAAATAATTATTTTTAATTAAAAAAATATCAAAAAAAGTTATTTTATTAATTGATCTTAATTAATTAATTTTATTTATTTATTATTAATTAGTTGATTATTGTTAATTTTTTAAATAATTAAATTATTTTTATTATTTATTCTTTAATAAAATGTATTTAAATTTTTTTATTTATACTAATAATAAACAAAATGATTTTATAAATTTAATTTTTTAATTTTAATTCATGGAAATTACAGTTAATTGAATTTATAAAAATTTTGTCAAATTTTTTATTTGTATGCAATCAAATTGAAACGAATAAAGATTTAATATTTTATTAAGAAAATTAATTTTATTTATATATTTTTTATATTTAATTTATTATTATTATTTTAAATTTTACATTTTTATTAATTAATTTATTTAAAGTTATTTTTTTGAATATAAATTTTTATAAAATCAAACTTAAATTAAAACTAATTAATCTCAATTGAATTAATTGAATTTGTGTATTTTATATTAAAATCAATTAAAAATATTTGTGATCAATATTTGCATTAATGTTAAAATTACAAACAATTTATCATCATTTTCAATTTCAATCATAAATTTCAACGTGAAATTAAATGTTGAGCACTCAATAAACAACAGAACATTTATTGTAACATAGGTGTAAATATAACGTAACGTAAATAAAAGGATGAGAGATCATTAGGCGTCTTGTGCCAGGCTAGTAAATCAAGCCATAACGTTAATTAGTGATTTAAACACACAATAAAACACTAATTTAATTTGTATTTCAGAGCTTCACTTAGAAAATATAAAAATAAAAGTCCACACGTCATTGGTAACTTAGCTGATATATTTTTTTTGGCAATTTTTAACTTAAGTTGATTTGATTTTAACAGTTTGTCAAAAAAGCTAAACACCAAAATAATTTGGTTAGACAAAAACTGTTTAATCTTTTTAAGATTATGATAGAAATATAAATTCATAAATATTTTAAATTGTAATCGATATTGATATAATAATTGAAATTTGAATAATAATAATCATAATATGCTCATGGTTTAAAAAAATGGATCATTTATATGGACAACATGACCATTTCATCTTTAGACTTATTATTTTAAGTTCAATTGAAGAAAAAAGTGCATGCAAGTAAACCAAAAAACCTCAAAAGTCTAAAAGATCTTTTCGAAACCGAAGAAGCTGGGATATTACCGGGAAATATTTTGAAATCTTTAAATACCTAATTTTTTGATTAATAAGGATTTAAGTAGAAAATTGTCATTTTGCTCTAGTACTGAAGGAAATGAATTCAATAATTAGATTATGAGAGAAATACAAATTCATAAATATTTAAAAATTTAATCGATATTGATATAATAATTGAAATTTGAATAATAATAATATGCTCATGTAATGATCTTTCAAAAAAAAATTGGTTTAAAAAAATGGATAATTTTTATGGATTTTTAAAACCAATTTTCCGAAAGATGATTTTAAAGAATCAGATACGGACTTTAATAAGAGTCCACACGTCATTGGTAACTATAGTTCATATTTTTTGGCAATTTTTAATTAAAGTTGATTTGATCTTAACAGTTTGTCAAAAAAGCTAAACACTCCAATAGTAATTAAATTTCATTCATTAAGCTACACTGCGAAAATACTACAATGAGCAAGATAATCGAACTAAAACACCTTTTACTATTATTACGGTAAAAAAATTAAATTAAATTATTGAAAAGAAACAAACTTGACAGGAAAATATCTATTAATAAAACAAAAAACAGGGTATCTTTAATCTTAATCGCTTACAGCCACTCTCGTAATATTATACCAATTCACAAATGTGCCATTTTTAAGATATGAGCACAATCATTCTGGCTTATACCATTCTTTCTATCCTTCTTTCCTTAGTCCTTGCGTATTCCTGGAATTTGAATCCTATTCTTCTCAATAGATCACTTTTTGGATTAATCCTATCATAGTATGTTTTTATAAAAAGTAACTTAGTAATTAGAAAAATATATAAAATAAATTATGAAAATATGCAATTAAAACCCAATCAAATAAGCATTAAGTTATTTATTAAAGGAACATTGTTCTCACTTCAATATTTTGCGTATGGACTGATGGGTCACCGGGTCATACAAAATTAAGGAAATGAACTACAATATCATGCGAATACGAATTAGAATTTTGAATCTGCCGGTACGCGGAACAACCATTACTTATGATTCTAGTGCCAGGACGAATTTGACTATTAATTATTTCCCATAAAGTTTCAATATTCCTATTTGGAACAGGCACCAAAAAACATTTAACGGTTATCCTTTCATATGCCCAGAAAACCAAATTGTTACCCTTTAATTGAAGATATAAAAGGTCTCGACATATCTGATCATGACTTTATTGGTTATACTGAGTTCACTGAATTGTAACTTCAATACATCAAATGAAGCGTAATTAACACCATTGATGTTGAGTTTAATAAGCTAGAAATATTTTTCTAAATATTGATTATTTATTTTAAAAACCAATATTTTGAAAATCAATAGTTTTAAAAAATATCCTTTAGAAATTTTTACTTTGAACCTAATAAACTAAATATTATTTAAGAAAAATTTATGATTTGATAATTTTGAAAATCAATAATTTCTCAAACCTGTACATGAATGTTTCTAAATTACTTTAGGTTGTTTGACAAAAAATTTAATTTTTCACAAAATTATTTAGAAAATAAAAAATTCAGAACTAATTACAAAAATATATAATAATTATAAAATAAACAAAATTTTATACAATATAAATGTTTTAAAAATATTTCTGTACATTTCTTTTAGATTATTTCTTTTTATTATCAGTATTTCTTTAGTTGATATGCTTATTTCGAAACATACCTCACATAAAATTCTTTCCCACTTATTATTGAAGTTTTTATATAAAATTGCCCCAATTACATGAAAATTTATTCACTAGATCAGAAATTAAACCTTTTGGAGTTTGAAATTTATTACTAAACATATCTATTGAGTTTAACGATTTTGATACTATTTTAAACAAATTAGAATTGCGTAATTATTTTGTGACAGACAATTTAAAATTTCTAAAACCTTCCCAATATGGAATTACCAAAACATGAGATTTTATATGTTCACCATCAATAGGTGAGCTATGGTTGCCATTGTTTTCATCAGGCGCAATCAAAAGGCGATCAATGGTTTCCTTACTTAGTCTTTCTACAAACGCCAAAATAATAATAATAAATATGATTTTTTTTTTAAAGTTTAATCAACACCGATTATTAAGCCAATTATACTTGCACCGACAAATTTGGTCCTGTCCTAATAAAAATATGTCAAAAAAATCCTCAAATTGAGATTATCAATCTTTCTAATTGAATAAGCCGAGCCACAATGAATTAATTTATATCATTAATTTGATTCTGACTAGTTAATATTGTAGTATCAACATTTTCATGCATGAAATAAATTTATTTTAAAAGTAAACTAAATTGTTAAATATTTATTTCAAAAATTCACTTTTGTTTTAATAAAAATTTATAAAATTTTTAAATTTGTTTTGAAAAAAATTTATTTAATTAAACTTTGTTTCCGTTATAAATTTCCCCAAAATTATTTTACTAATTACATTAATTAACACTAAATTAATACATTATTGTTTGTTCCTTTTTAGATTTTACATTTCAATAAAAACTAGAAAATTAGCTAATAAATTATACAATAATAATATTAATAAATATATATAAAAAATAATTATAATAATAATAGTAATAATAATAAATAATAATAAATAAATAAATAAAAATAACAATAATAAATAATAATTATTATTATAAATAATAATAATAATTAATAAAAAATAATAATAATAATAATATAAAACGGTGATTCCTTGGTAGCAGCATAATTAAATATATGAAATAAGTGAATAATAAAGTAAGCCTTTGCTGCAAAGTGAAAATTATATTATTCACTTATCTAATATAATAATACTGAAAATAATAATAATATTATAAGGACTTTTTTTGTTTTTCACCTCTGATTTCTTTATAAGTGACATAATATTTTCTACAAAATTTGACTATGAATCAGATTTTTTTAAAGTATTCACGAATTTTCGGCACAGCCTTTTTCAAGTGATTTCACTTGAAGAAAAAAAAGCTGTGCCGAAAATTCGTGAATATCTTAAATAAATCTGATTCAGTCAAATTTTGTTTAAAATAATATGAGTAGTGGGATGTGTCACATCCAGCACATGTCACATCCAGCACAGTACCCCCTCCCCCCTCCCCCCGGCTGAGAGAAAATTTTTCTAAGTCCAAAAGTACAAAAAAATTTTAAGACAAAGACAATAACTCATTCAAGGTCATTTAAACAAAGACCATGACTCATTCAAGGTCATTGGATGACTCATCATATTTTATAATATATATTTTTAATTTTAAATAAAGACCATGACTCATTCAAGGTCATTGGATGACTCATCATATTTTATAATATTTTAAATTTTAAACAAAGACCATGACTCATTCAAGGTCATTGGATGACTCATCAATTTTTTCAAAATAATTTAAACAAAGACCATGACTCATTCAAGGTCATTGGATGACTCATCATATTTTTTCAAGGTCATTCAAAAGTAGGTCAAGGTCATTCAAAAGTAGGTCAAGGTCATTGGATGACTCATCGATTTTTATAATATTTTAAATTTTTAAACAAAGACCATGACTCATTCAAGGTCATTGGATGACTCATCATATTTTATAATATTTTTAATTTTAAACAAAGACCATGACTCATTCAAGGTCATTGGATGACTCATCATATTTTATAATATTTTTAATTTTAAACAAAGACCATGACTCATTCAAGGTCATTGGATGACTCATCATATTTTGTAATATTTTTAATTTTAAACAAAGACCATGACTCATTCAAGGTCATTGGATGACTCATCAAATTTTATAATATATATTTTTAATTTAATTTATATTTATTTAATATACTTTAATTATTTGTTTTAATCAAGTCAATAATATTATTTATTTATTTTTAAATTATATTATTATTAAATTTAATTGTTTGTTTTAATCAAGTCAATTATTTTATTTTTAAATTATATTATTATTATTAAATTGTTTGTTTTAATGAAGTGAATATTGTTTTAATCAAGTCAATAATATTATTTATTTATAAATTATATTATTTTTATTAAATTGTTTGTTTTAATGAAGTGAATATTGTTTTAATCAAGTCAATAATATTATTTATTTTTATTTTATTTATTTTATATACTATAATTTTTGTTTTAATCAAGTCAATAATATTATTATTATATTGTCTGTTTTAATGAAGTGAATATTGTTTTAATCAAGTCAATAATATTATTTATTTATTTTTATTTTATTTTATTTATTTTATATACTATAATTTTTTGTTTTAATCAAGTCAATAATATTATTTATCGATTTTTATTTTATTTATGTAATATACTTTAATTTTTTTTTGTTTAAATTAAGTCAATATTTTATTATTTATTTACTATTTTTAAATTATATTATTATTATTATTGTTATTGTTATTATTATTATTATTATTATTATTATTATTATTATTATTATTATTATTATTACTATAATTAATATTTTTATTATTATTATTAATATTATTATTAATATTGTTATTATTATTATTATTATTATTATTAATATTATTATTATTATTATTATTTTTATTATTATACTTATAAATTTGTAAATTTTATTCTATTTTATTATTAATTTTTATAAATATTATTATTATTATTATTTATATACTTATAAATTTGTAAATTTTATTCTATTTTATTATTAATTTTTATAAATACTATTATTATTATTATTATTATTATTATTATTATTATTAATATTTTTATTATTATTATTAATATTATTATTATTATTATTATTATTATTATTATTATTATTATTATTATTACTATAATAAATATTTTTATTATTATTTTTATTATTATTATTATTATTATTATTATTATTACTATAATTAATATTTTTATTATTATTATTAATATTATTATTAATATTTTTATTATTATTATTAATATTATTATTAATATTGTTGTTATTATTATTATTATTATTATTATTACTATAATTAATATTTTTATTATTATTATTAATATTATTATTAATATTTTTATTATTATTATTAATATTATTATTAATATTGTTGTTATTATTATTATTATTATTATTATTATTATTATTATTATTATTATTATTATTATTATTATTATTATTATTATTATTATTATTATTATTATTGTCAAGGTTATTGGATGACTCATCATAATTTTTCAAGGTCATTGAAAAGTAGGTCAAGGTCATTGAAAAGTAGGTCAAGGTCATTCAAAATTTCTCGAGGTCATATTATTTTTAAACAATTTATAATTTTAATTTACTACTTATTTTTATAAGTAGTATATATTTTGTAAATTTATTTTATTATTATTATTATTTTTTATTATTATTAATATTATTATTAATATTATTATTACTTTTTATTATTCTATTATTACTTATAAAAAAAAAATTTTTTTAATACTTATAAAAACTTTAATTATTATTAATATTAATATTTTTATTAATTTTAGTATTATTATTATTTTTAATATACTTATTACTTATAAAATTTATTAAAATTTTTATTATTATTAATACTTTGAAAACTTTTTATAATATTATTATTATTATTTTTATTATTATTATTATTATTATTTTTAATAATATTATTATTATTATTAATGTATAAAACTTCTATTATAAGGAAATAATTTTATTATTATTAATATTATTATTAATATTTTTATTATTAATATTATTATTAATATTGTTGTTATTATTATTATTATTATAATTATTATTATTGTTTTTATTATTATTATTGTCAAGGTCATTGGATGAGTCTTAATTTTTTTTTTCAAAATCATTTTAAAGTATGTCAAGGTCATTTAAAATTTCACAAGGTCTTAGTATTTTTAAACATTTTTATATAAATTTACTACTTATTTTTATAAGTAATGTTTTAATGTTTTTTAATTTTAATTTTATTATTATTATAATTTTCTCAAAGTCATAATATTTTTAGTCATTTTTAAATATAAATTTACTACTTATTTTTTATAAGTAATGTTTTAATATTTATTATTATTATTATTTTCAAGGTTATTGGATGAGTCATAATATTATTTCAAGGTCATTTAAAAGTAGGTCAATGTCATAGTATTTTTAAACATTTATAATTTTAATATACTACTTATTTTTTATAAGTAGTGTTTTAATGTTCTTTAATTTTTATTCTTTTAGTATTATTATTATTATTATTATTATTATTATTATTATTATTATTATTATTATCTTATAAGTAGTGTTTTAATGTTTTTTAATTTTAATTTTATTATTATTATTATTATTATTTTTATTATTATTTTTATTATTATTATTGTTATTTTTATTATTATTAATAATATTACAAGTTTTTATTATTATTATTTTCATTATTATTTTATATAAATTTTCAACAAAGTATATAAAATTAATATTGTATAGAAAAAGTTTGTTCAATTGTGGTTCATAGTATAGAGGGATAGAACAATTGTAAATGTTTGTATAAAGTTAAAGAAAAATTCTATATTTTTAAGAAAATATGTGCAAATAAATATCAAAACTAATTATGGCTCAAATGTGTGTGTTAAACCATCGATATGTTACAGTGTTTATGGAAAAACTTTAATGAAAATATGTGTTATTTTTCAACAATTTATGAAATATTTATTTTATGGCTAATAATGTGTATGTGTTAAATCATAAAAATAGTTCAATATTTATGTAAAGTTTGAGATTGTTAAGAAAATGTATATAATTTATGATACACACGTGTTTTTGATTGAAATATGTGTGTTTGTTTTACCGATATAAGAAAAACTATGGACAATTTTTAAGAAAATACACGTAATTTATGATTATCATGGGATTAGAATTTGATTAAAGTTGTGAGAAAGTTGTTAAATTTGAGATAAAACTGATTAATTTGTAAATAATGTTATTACTTTGAAGAAATTTTAAAATAATACCTTCAGCAAATTGGTAAGAAAATAGTAGTTATTGAGTAATACTTATTAAAATTACCAAAGTTTTATAATTTTTGACAAGTCTTGATAGATCTTTAATAAAATTTGTTAGTACTTTGAATACGAATTTAAAAAAAAAAGTTTCAACACAGTAGCAAATCGTAAAGAAACTAGTACTTATCAGTTAATTAAATTAACTAAGTTGTAAAATAATTGAAAAAATTTGTTAGATTTTTTAAAATTTTAAGATTGTTAGGTAATTGTTCTAGGTACTTGTTGAATAAAAATTAATGTATTTTATCAACAGCTCATAGTTTTTAATCGTACAATTTCTCTTCATTCCTGGAAATAATCGTAAATATTTAAATTATTCAGAAAATTGTCAATAACAACATAAATAATAGGTAACCAAATATTTTTAAATACTAGTCAATTTTAGTTTTTAATTTAATTACAAATATAATAATAAAATCAAATAAATACTTGAATACATGAATCGAACAATTTCTTAGAACTGAACACGTATCGTATATTTTATTCAGATTCCAATAATATCATTAAAATTAACCAAAATCTTATTTTTATATTTTGAAAACCGTTAAGTCAATGAAAATGTATCGATTTCACTAAGTATCCATCTTTTGACATTGATATATAACCGAATAAATCCTCTTAAAATAAATTCCTCCTCTTGACCTATTGTTTCACCTTAAAATAAAAAAAAAATCGACTCTCAACCAATCATTCCTCTTCAAATGTCATTTTTCACTCCATTATACCAACTATATTCATAATTTTTATAAAAGCCTATCAAGTAGATAATATTTACCTTTTGAATACCAATATTCATTCCAGTAAATTTCTTTAGAAATATTATAAATTACTCTCTTGACCAATCATTTTCCATCAAATAACAATATTTCCAGCCATATTCAATATTTTTCATAAAAACAAAATCATAAAAATACCAATTTAGATAATATTTACCCCTTAAAATAACAATATTTAACCAACCCAACCCCCTTAAAAATGACAACAAACTTGTTAATTGACTATTTCTCACTAAACTAAATTCCACTCTAGACCAATCATTTCCCATCAAATAACACTTACTCTTACCCTACCAACTATATTCATTATTTTTATAGAAATCACCCTTTAAATAACGATATTTAACCGACTCAGTACCTTAAAAATATCAACAAATCTGTTCTTAATCGATTATTTCCCCTTAAAATATTATAAATTTTGTTCTTAGCCAATTTTTTCTCACTAAAATAAAATAAAATTCTCTTTAAATGACATTAATCTAAGCTATATTCATTATTTTCATAAAAAATCACCGACTTATATTGATATTCAACCGAATAAATTTCTTGAAATCCCCTTAAAATAGAATTCATCTCGTGACCAATCCTTTCCCCCTTAAAAGATCATAAATTCTCTTCTTAACAAATCATTTCTCTTTAAATGACAATATTTCCACTCCCTCAAAAGATTTACACACATATTGATATCTATCTGAACAAATCCCCCTAAAAATATTATAAATTCCTCCTCTATATTCTCCATTTAGAAAATATTTACCTTTGAACACAGATATTCAACCAACTTAACCCCTTAAAAATATCAACAAACTTGTTCTTAATCGATTATTTCCTTAAAATATCATAAAATTTACTCTTAACCAATCATTTCCATTGAAATAACATTTCCCCCAACTGCACCAATAATATACATATTTTTTAAAAACCTACAAGGTAAATTTTCTTTAGAAATCTATGTTTAACCGACTCTACTCCTTAAAAATTCATCATTCGAATCATATTTACTATATGTATTCAACCAATCAAATTCCCTTAAAATTATCATAAAAATTTGAATTTTACCAATAAAAATAAATTTTCTTTAAAGTATTACAAAATTGTTATCATCATTTTCCATCGAAAATCACCACAATTTTGTTCTGGCAACAATTTCAAGCAATTAAAAAATTCATCAAAAATGACTAAAATCGAATAAAGTCTATGTTTCCCACATAAATTAAATTATTGTAAAATATATATCATATTGCTCATTAAAATTAATCAGTAAATCAAGTATAAATTCAATAAAAATTACCAGTCAACCATTAGAGATATATCAATGATTTTCATAACTATACTGATAACCACACTGAGCATCCCCTTAAAATTCTCTAAATTATACTACTTTTGTGATTGATATCCATGAAATCAATATTAGATTTGAAAATGAAAGTAATTATTGACCCCTTTTTTACACTGTAAAATCAATTAAAATTTTAGGTTTCACTAAAATATTTTTAAAAATTAACTGATTTAATCAACTATTTAAATAGAACATAAAATTATAATTAAAATATCATTTACTATTCAAAATCTATCAGTCAAATTGGATTCTAATTAGTAAATAATTATCTTAAATAGATGTTTCATAAACATTTTGATCCTAAATTTATTTATTTATTTATTTATTTTTATTTAAAATAATCCTAAAATCAAGTCTAATCTAATAAATTAGGAAGAAATTAATTGTTTCTAAAATTATAGATTTACCCTAATTTCTTCAATAATTTCATTAAAAACATAATCAAACCTTAAATCCATTAAAATTTAAAAGAAAACCATAAAATTCACAAAGATGATTAAAATTTACTAAAATAAATACCTCGTAAAACTAGATATTACTTAAATTATAATAAAATTTCCCTAAAAGCTCTAATTGATTTACATAGCCTAAAATTATTTTATTTTTGTCGAGTAAAACCTAATCTATTGAAAGATGTAATTTATTTAGTTAAATTTTCATTGAAAATAACAAGTCAACAAATGAAATTTTAATTAGTAAAGATTATATTCTATAAAGAAAATTTTCAGTGAAGAAGTAATATTGGTGAGATAGTACATTAAGTGACTAAAATCGTTGAAATTACTGAAAACAGTGGGATAGCTAAAGATATCTACTAAATAGATGAAATATCAATTGATATCTTAATAACTTACAAGGGTAATATACTTTGAATGGAGAAAATATACATCGAAGAGAAAAATATTCGTTGAAGAGGAAAAAACATTCATAGAATAAGGAAAACATTAAAGAGGAAAGCAATCATTAAAGTGAGAAAATATGAATTGAAGCTAACAAATATTCAGTGAATCGAGAATTGCTTATAATAAATTAGTCGGTAAAATTTCTCAATGATGAGATGAAATATCAATTAAATATTGTGAAATACTTGAAATAAATGGTCTGAATTATTCAATGATCAACAAATATACATAAAAGATGAAAATATTTACTGAAAATCAATTGTACTTTAAGAGTGTATTAATTACTATTATATTAAATTAAAAATTTTTAACAATTGAGTAGATTTCATCGGTTAATTATATTTAAATAGGGATATATATTTTTGATGGATACTTATGCGCGGAAGAATAGTTATTAAAAACAATAACCGTGCGCGTATACTAATTCGGCGAATATACATCAAATACTGAGATATTAGAAATCAAATCTAAGTCTCTTACAATAGTAAATTCAAAACACATTGAATAATATATTTTGAATGAACATTATGGATATCTATTGCTTTTAAGAATTATTATCTAAATGTTATTAATGTCGATAAAACTTATATTTAAATACTTTTTTATATGTAACTATTGACAATATATTATTTTCAATTCTAAATTTATTCTATTATTTGAAATTATATTCGAAATTTAGTTAAAATAATTTTTTATTGATTAGTAAATAGAATATTTGATTTAGTTTTATACTCAAATAAAACTTTTTGACAAATTAAAAATATTTTGAATAATCTCTTTATAAATTGATGGTTATAAATAAATATCCAAATGTAAAATTAATTTAAATATTTTATTCAATTGTAACTATTGACAAAATAATAATTTAAATTCAAAAATAATAAGAACATCAAAAAATGTTTATTATTTATAAAAGTAAATTATTTCTAAAAGTAAAACATACATCAATTTTCTGAATTTATTTAATATTACAAAAAATAAATGTTTCTTATAATCGTAATACCAAATTATTCATCTATTCAATGTATTGTTTACTATATTCCATTATTTGTTAGACTTTCAACTACATTCTTCCTACTTGTTATATTGTATCAGATCCACCCATATTTATAGTATTAAATTTGCTGGTTTTGTTGAATATTCGTAGGATTTGTATATATTCGCCGGATTTGTATATATTCTATATACATAAGATATATATATGAATATTAAATTTGCCAGATTTATTGAATATTCGTTGGATTTGTGAATTCGCCGGATTTGTATATATTCGCCCGATTTGTATATATATTCTATATACATAAGATATATATATGAATATTAAATTTGTCAGATTTATTGAATATTCGCCGAATTAGTATACGCGCACGGTTATTGTTTTTAATAACTATTCTTCCGCGCATAAGTATCCATCAAAAATATATATCCCTATTTAAATATAATTAACCGATGAAATCTACTCAATTGTTAAAAAGTTTTAATTTAATATAATAGTAATTAATACACTCTTAAAGTACAATTGATTTTCAGTAAATATTTTCATCTTTTATGTATATTTGTTGATCATTGAATAATTCAGACCATTTATTTCAAGTATTTCACAATATTTAATTGATATTTCATCTCATCATTGAGAAATTTTACCGACTAATTTATTATAAGCAATTCTCGATTCACTGAATATTTGTTAGCGTCAATTCATATTTTCTCACTTTAATGATTGCTTTCCTCTTTAATGTTTTCCTTATTCTATGAATGTTTTTTCCTCTTCAACGAATATTTTTCTCTTCGATGTATATTTTCTCCATTCAAAGTATATTACCCTTGTAAGTTATTAAGATATCAATTGATATTTCATCTATTTAGTAGATATCTTTAGCTATCCCACTGTTTTCAGTAATTTCAACGATTTTAGTCACTTAATGTACTATCTCACCAATATTACTTCTTCACTGAAAATTTTCTTTATAGAATATAATCTTTACTAATTAAAATTTCATTTGTTGACTTGTTATTTTCAATGAAAATTTAACTAAATAAATTACATCTTTCAATAGATTAGGTTGTACTCGACAAAAATAAAATAATTTTAGGCTATGTAAATCAATTAGAGCTTTTAGGGAAATTTTATTATAATTTAAGTAATATCTAGTTTTACGAGGTATTTATTTTAGTAAATTTTAATCATCTTTGTGAATTTTATGGTTTTCTTTTAAATTTTAATGGATTTAAGGTTTGATTATGTTTTTAATGAAATTATTGAAGAAATTAGGGTAAATCTATAATTTTAGAAACAATTAATTTCTTCCTAATTTATTAGATTAGACTTGATTTTAGGATTATTTTAAATAAAAATAAATAAATAAATAAATAAATTTAGGATCAAAATGTTTATGAAACATCTATTTAAGATAATTATTTACCAATTAGAATCCAATTTGACTGATAGATTTTGAATAGTAAATGATATTTTAATTATAATTTTATGTTCTATTTAAATAGTTGATTAAATCAGTTAATTTTTAAAAATATTTTAGTGAAACCTAAAATTTTAATTGATTTTACAGTGTAAAAAAGGGGTCAATAATTACTTTCATTTTCAAATCTAATATTGATTTCATGGATATCAATCACAAAAGTAGTATAATTTAGAGAATTTTAAGGGGATGCTCAGTGTGGTTATCAGTATAGTTATGAAAATCATTGATATATCTCTAATGGTTGACTGGTAATTTTTATTGAATTTATACTTGATTTACTGATTAATTTTAATGAGCAATATGATATATATTTTACAATAATTTAATTTATGTGGGAAACATAGACTTTATTCGATTTTAGTCATTTTTGATGAATTTTTTAATTGCTTGAAATTGTTGCCAGAACAAAATTGTGGTGATTTTCGATGGAAAATGATGATAACAATTTTGTAATACTTTAAAGAAAATTTATTTTTATTGGTAAAATTCAAATTTTTATGATAATTTTAAGGGAATTTGATTGGTTGAATACATATAGTAAATATGATTCGAATGATGAATTTTTAAGGAGTAGAGTCGGTTAAACATAGATTTCTAAAGAAAATTTACCTTGTAGGTTTTTAAAAAATATGTATATTATTGGTGCAGTTGGGGGGAAATGTTATTTCAATGGAAATGATTGGTTAAGAGTAAATTTTATGATATTTTAAGGAAATAATCGATTAAGAACAAGTTTGTTGATATTTTTAAGGGGTTAAGTTGGTTGAATATCTGTGTTCAAAGGTAAATATTTTCTAAATGGAGAATATAGAGGAGGAATTTATAATATTTTTAGGGGGATTTGTTCAGATAGATATCAATATGTGTGTAAATCTTTTGAGAGAGTGGAAATATTGTCATTTAAAGAGAAATGATTTGTTAAGAAGAGAATTTATGATCTTTTAAGGGGGAAAGGATTGGTCACGAGATGAATTCTATTTTAAGGGGATTTCAAGAAATTTATTCGGTTGAATATCAATATAAGTCGGTGATTTTTTATGAAAATAATGAATATAGCTTAGATTAATGTCATTTAAAGAGAATTTTATTTTATTTTAGTGAGAAACAATTGGCTAAGAACAAAATTTATAATATTTTAAGGGGAAATAATCGATTAAGAACAGATTTGTTGATATTTTTAAGGTACTGAGTCGGTTAAATATCGTTATTTAAAGGGTGATTTCTATAAAAAATAATGAATATAGTTGGTAGGGTAAGAGTAAGTGTTATTTGATGGGAAATGATTGGTCTAGAGTGGAATTTAGTTTAGTGAGAAATAGTCAATTAACAAGTTTGTTGTCATTTTTAAGGGGTTGGGTTGGTTAAATATTGTTATTTTAAGGGGTAAATATTATCTAAATTGGTATTTTTATGATTTTGTTTTTATGAAAAATATTGAATATGGCTGGAAATATTGTTATTTGATGGAAAATGATTGGTCAAGAGAGTAATTTATAATATTTCTAAAGAAATTTACTGGAATGAATATTGGTATTCAAAAGGTAAATATTATCTACTTGATAGGCTTTTATAAAAATTATGAATATAGTTGGTATAATGGAGTGAAAAATGACATTTGAAGAGGAATGATTGGTTGAGAGTCGATTTTTTTTTTATTTTAAGGTGAAACAATAGGTCAAGAGGAGGAATTTATTTTAAGAGGATTTATTCGGTTATATATCAATGTCAAAAGATGGATACTTAGTGAAATCGATACATTTTCATTGACTTAACGGTTTTCAAAATATAAAAATAAGATTTTGGTTAATTTTAATGATATTATTGGAATCTGAATAAAATATACGATACGTGTTCAGTTCTAAGAAATTGTTCGATTCATGTATTCAAGTATTTATTTGATTTTATTATTATATTTGTAATTAAATTAAAAACTAAAATTGACTAGTATTTAAAAATATTTGGTTACCTATTATTTATGTTGTTATTGACAATTTTCTGAATAATTTAAATATTTACGATTATTTCCAGGAATGAAGAGAAATTGTACGATTAAAAACTATGAGCTGTTGATAAAATACATTAATTTTTATTCAACAAGTACCTAGAACAATTACCTAACAATCTTAAAATTTTAAAAAATCTAACAAATTTTTTCAATTATTTTACAACATAGTTAATTTAATTAACTGATAAGTACTAGTTTCTTTACGATTTGCTACTGTGTTGAAACTTTTTTTTTTAAATTCGTATTCAAAGTACTAACAAATTTTATTAAAGATCTATCAAGACTTGTCAAAAATTATAAAACTTTGGTAATTTTAATAAGTATTACTCAATAACTACTATTTTCTTACCAATTTGCTGAAGGTATTATTTTAAAATTTCTTCAAAGTAATAACATTATTTACAAATTAATCAGTTTTATCTCAAATTTAACAACTTTCTCACAACTTTAATCAAATTCTAATCCCATGATAATCATAAATTACGTGTATTTTCTTAAAAATTGTCCATAGTTTTTCTTATATCGGTAAAACAAACACACATATTTCAATCAAAAACACGTGTGTATCATAAATTATATACATTTTCTTAACAATCTCAAACTTTACATAAATATTGAACTATTTTTATGATTTAACACATACACATTATTAGCCATAAAATAAATATTTCATAAATTGTTGAAAAATAACACATATTTTCATTAAAGTTTTTCCATAAACACTGTAACATATCGATGGTTTAACACACACATTTGAGCCATAATTAGTTTTGATATTTATTTGCACATATTTTCTTAAAAATATAGAATTTTTCTTTAACTTTATACAAACATTTACAATTGTTCTATCCCTCTATACTATGAACCACAATTGAACAAACTTTTTCTATACAATATTAATTTTATATACTTTGTTGAAAATTTATATAAAATAATAATGAAAATAATAATAATAAAAACTTGTAATATTATTAATAATAATAAAAATAACAATAATAATAATAAAATAATAATAAAAATAATAATAATAATAATAATAATAAAATTAAAATTAAAAAACATTAAAACACTACTTATAAGATAATAATAATAATAATAATAATAATAATAATAATAATAATAATAATAATAATAATAATAATGCTAAAAGAATAAAAATTAAAGAACATTAAAACACTACTTATAAAAAATAAGTAGTATATTAAAATTATAAATGTTTAAAAATACTATGACATTGACCTACTTTTAAATGACCTTGAAATAATATTATGACTCATCCAATAACCTTGAAAATAATAATAATAATAAATATTAAAACATTACTTATAAAAAATAAGTAGTAAATTTATATTTAAAAATGACTAAAAATATTATGACTTTGAGAAAATTATAATAATAATGAAATTAAAATTAAAAAACATTAAAACATTACTTATAAAAATAAGTAGTAAATTTATATAAAAATGTTTAAAAATACTAAGACCTTGTGAAATTTTAAATGACCTTGACATACTTTAAAATGACCTTGAAAAAAAAAATTAAGACTCATCCAATGACCTTGACAATAATAATAATAAAAACAATAATAATAATTATAATAATAATAATAATAATAACAACAATATTAATAATAATATTAATAATTATAATAAAAATATTAATAATAATATTAATAATAATAAAATTATTTCCTTATAATAGAAGTTTTATACATTAATAATAATAATAATATTATTAAAAATAATAATAATAATAATAATAAAAATAATAATAATAATAATATTATAAAAAGTTTTCAAAGTATTAATAATAATAAAAATTTTAATAAATTTTATAAGTAATAAGTATATTAAAAATAATAATAATACTAAAATTAATAAAAATATTAATATTAATAATAATTAAAGTTTTTATAAGTATTAAAAAAAATTTTTTTTTATAAGTAATAATAGAATAATAAAAAGTAATAATAATATAATTAATAATATTAATAATAATAATAAAAATATTAATAATAATAAAATAAATTTACAAAATATATACTACTTATAAAAATAAGTAGTAAATTAAAATTATAAATTGTTTAAAAATAATATGACCTCGAGAAATTTTGAATGACCTTGACCTACTTTTGAATGACCTTGACCTACTTTTCAATGACCTTGAAAAATTATGATGAGTCATCCAATAACCTTGACAATAATAATAATAATAATAATAATAATAATAATAATAATAATAATAATAATAATAATAATAATAATAATAATAATAATAATAACAACAATATTAATAATAATATTAATAATAATAATAAAAGTATTAATAATAATATTAATAATAATAATAAAAATATTAATTATAGTAATAATAATAATAATAATAATAATAACAATATTAATAATAATATTAATAATAATAATAAAAATATTAATAATAATATTAATAATAATAATAAAAATATTAATTATAGTAATAATAATAATAATAATAATAATAATAATAATAATAATAATAATAAAAATAATAATAAAAATATTTATTATAGTAATAATAATAATAATAATAATAATAATAATAATAATAATAATATTAATAATAATAATAAAAATATTAATAATAATAATAATAATAATAATAGTATTTATAAAAATTAATAATAAAATAGAATAAAATTTACAAATTTATAAGTATATAAATAATAATAATAATAATATTTATAAAAATTAATAATAAAATAGAATAAAATTTACAAATTTATAAGTATAATAATAAAAATAATAATAATAATAATAATATTAATAATAATAATAACAATATTAATAATAATATTAATAATAATAATAAAAATATTAATTATAGTAATAATAATAATAATAATAATAATAATAATAATAATAATAATAACAATAACAATAATAATAATAATATAATTTAAAAATAGTAAATAAATAATAAAATATTGACTTAATTTAAACAAAAAAAATTAAAGTATATTACATAAATAAAATAAAAATCGATAAATAATATTATTGACTTGATTAAAACAAAAAATTATAGTATATAAAATAAATAAAATAAAATAAAAATAAATAAATAATATTATTGACTTGATTAAAACAATATTCACTTCATTAAAACAGACAATATAATAATAATATTATTGACTTGATTAAAACAAAAATTATAGTATATAAAATAAATAAAATAAAAATAAATAATATTATTGACTTGATTAAAACAATATTCACTTCATTAAAACAAACAATTTAATAAAAATAATATAATTTATAAATAAATAATATTATTGACTTGATTAAAACAATATTCACTTCATTAAAACAAACAATTTAATAATAATAATATAATTTAAAAATAAAATAATTGACTTGATTAAAACAAACAATTAAATTTAATAATAATATAATTTAAAAATAAATAAATAATATTATTGACTTGATTAAAACAAATAATTAAAGTATATTAAATAAATATAAATTAAATTAAAAATATATATTATAAAATTTGATGAGTCATCGAATGACCTTGAATGAGTCATGGTCTTTGTTTAAAATTAAAAATATTATAAAATATGATGAGTCATCCAATGACCTTGAATGAGTCATGGTCTTTGTTTAAAATTAAAAATATTATAAAATATGATGAGTCATCCAATGACCTTGAATGAGTCATGGTCTTTGTTTAAAATTAAAAATATTATAAAATATGATGAGTCATCCAATGACCTTGAATGAGTCAAGGTCTTTGTTTCAATGACCTTGAATGAGTTATTGTCTTTGTCTTAAAAATTTTTTGGACTTTTGGACTTAGAAAAATTTTCTCTCAGCCGGGGGGGGGGTACTGTGCTGGATGTGACATGTGCTGGATGTGACACATCCCACTACTAATATGTATAAAAATAATACAATAAATGTCCTGAATTTAAAACAATTATGTATTCTTTGAAATAAAATTAATATTTAATAATTTGTTTTTGCTATTAGAGTTGTGGAACATTGACAATGTTATCCGTTTCATTAAAAATTAATGCTTCGTTTTGTTGTCATAGAAAATATTTGTACAATGTATTGTTATGCCAAAATAAATATTGGAATCGTCTGTTCAAATTATACATTTCCTCCAATAATTAATAGGTAAAGCAGGCAGCTCTTGAATGCATATCAGTCATTGGTTATAATTATGGAAACGGCAAAACTAACACCTTACTAAAGATAGTTGAACAAGTGACAAAAGGTGATCCGTCAAACGCAACAAATATCGGTGACGCAGTACTAACCAGGTTGTCAAAGCACCGTTTGCCAAATATCGATGATCACGGAATCGTGGTGTATGTTACGGAAAGTGAAAAACTATCCACTCATCGGCAACAATCCATATTCGACTTGGAAAACAGCAGTTCGGACAATTCGCCGATTTCCTCGGCAAATCCAAGTATTAAATTCATATTCTATCATTACACACACAGACATATATTACGATAATTATTTTAATAATTTTAAATATTTTTCTAACATTTTTTTAATATTTTTTAAATCATTTTAAATGGTTTTAATGTTTTTTAAATAATTTTTAAGTAACTTCAAATATTTTTTAGTATTTTTAAATAATTTTTAAGGTTTTTAAATATTTTTAAAAGAAATTTTAAATATTTTTAAATGGTTTTTAATATTTTTAAATAATTTTTAAGCATTTTTAAATATTTTTCAAAGAAAGTTAAATGTTCTTAAATAATTTTAAATATTTTTAAATGTTTTTTAATATTTTCAAATAATTTTTAAGCATTTTAAAATATTTTAAACGAAATTTAAATAATTTTAAATATTTTCAAATGTTTTTAATGGTTTTAAATAAATTTTAAGCATTTTAAAATATTTTTAAAAGAAATTTAAATAATTTTAAATGTTCTTAAATAATCTTAAATATTTTTAAATGTTTTTTAATATTTTTAAATAATTTTTAAGCATTTTAAAATATTTAAAACGAAATTTAAATAACTTTAAATATTTTGAAATGTTTTTGAAAGAATTTTTGGTAATTTAAAAAATTTTTAAATATATTTTAATATTTTTAAAATAATTTTATGGTGGAATATATTACATAATAAAATGTTTACAAAAATCATTTAATAATTTATTAGAGAAATTATGATGGATTGCGATGCGAGTAATTGATGTAAATCTATGCAGGTATTCCTCCTATAGCAAGGTTGATAAGTTCCTATAATAGATACGGTTTTCAGTGTAAGATTATTAACTTCAATATCTTCATCAGAGTTAGATTCGAGTACATTCCCTTTGAGATAGGAATGCCATTTCTACCATTTCTGCTTAACCAACTTCTTCTTCCACTAATAAGTCTTGAACATCCCAAATAATCTTAGATATCCACAAACCTTTAGCCGATCGAGTTCTAAAATGGTTCCTATTTCATTTTCTCCTGATTCATGCACGTTTTCTATCTCAAATGCTGCTGGACATATTTTTTCCTACGTGCATTTAATTCTGTAATTTTCAGTTCTTTCAGCGATAAGGGTATGCTGTCAACGCAGTGGTTAATTGAAAATTGGGATCAAGAAAAAAAAAGCCATATGGCCGTTTTTTTCCCTGATATTTTATATTGAATTTTAAATTGAAATTTATTGTATTTTTAATTAATATATAAAGATCGTTTTTTCATGACGCTTAATATGAATCTTGAACAGTTAGAAGAAACAATAATTCGGATGAACAATGAAGAATTTAATAACTACATGTTCAGCATGGGCTTTATAAAAAAGAACAGCGATGCTCAGGTTCATGCTCTCGTCTGGAGATGGAACCATAACAACAATTTATGTGAAGCAATTTTAAATTTAATAAAAATTAATTAACAATTTTCTCTATTTTTAAATATTTATAATCTTCATATTACCTTTTTTTGTTATAATATCCCAGCTCACATATTTGGCATTTTTTCCCTGATCCGAGAATTGCTTTTAAGCTTTCTTTACATCAATGGATTTTGAATCAGTTATGTGTAAAATTCATCTAAAACGATCTTCTTATGTTATACCTTGATCCAATGGCTGGAGCAATGAAGAGATATTAAGAGGTAGAAACACTATTTGGACGTTAGGATGACATAGAATATGTGGAAAACCTGACTTGCGTTCTTGAAATAATAAAACCTTTGTGATGCTGTTCAACAGTTTGTAGCAAGTAATGCTCTCCCTCCTCTGATTTGATGAGAGATGAGTTGAATGGTGATGCCAGTGCAATTTCCCGCTTGACGCAGTTATTGACAACTTTCAAGGAAGTAACCATTGCTGTTGCCTTCTGAAAGGATGGAGTTTGTTGCCAGTTGAAAGTATCATTCGTTAAAAAATTTGAGGAAAGTAGAAGAGCATTAAAGTAGAGCATCGATGACGAGGTCGCAAAATCCTTTAATGTCACATTATGAAATGCTGAGGTATTCTTTGTGCTTTGGATGCACCTTTCTTCTTTCTAATCATCAGAAGATTTCTCCACGAGTTGCCTCAAGCAAGCCGCAAGGCTATCCCAAATACTCGATAGTCATTACACGACATTAGAAATAACATCTTTCTTGGGCACTTTATTAATTTTGTGTAAATGAAAGTAGACACTCAAAACATTTGTCGCTGTTAGAAGAACTCGTTCAGCAAAATCTTTCATCAGTTTTCGATCTAGTAGTCATAACTAAATGAATGATATTTATATAGCCGCAACACCTGATCTTATAACACTTGATTTTTAACTAAATTAAAATTCACTGGTGACGCTGACTATTTATATGAAAATCAAAACTTCTAGAATTTCCTGGAACCTTCTCAATTTTTCTACATTTTTTTAGAACCTTCTAGAACCTTATAGAGATTTTATAGAACCTTCCAGAACCTTCTAGAATTGTATAAATTTTTTAGAAGTTTCCAGAACCTTCTAAAATTTTTTGTGTGCTTTATATATGCATGCTCACATTTATAATTCATTCAAATTGATTTAAACTTTAAATGGTGATGAGGCAGTACTAAATGAAGTCATATATTCATGAAATTTTTTCTGTGCTGTTTTGAAGTCAAAGGGAACACAAAAAACATAATGCTCCAAAAATAATTGACAAAAAGGTTTTTTGGGCCACTCTAATATATATTTATTTAAGAGCTTGAATAATGATCTCATTTCTTTATAAAATCATGATTCAACTCTTAAACCTTTAACTCATTTCAAAAATATCTGAAATCTATTGATTTTTCACAAAAACCAAATACATTAAATTGATTTACATATCAACACTTGTATTATAATAGAATTTATCTCATCGCATTTCCGTGTAATCATACCAGTCTTTACTCTATCGGATAAATGAACACATACTTTTTTGTAACATACAGTCAAACTCACGAGGCAAATGGAAAATAAATCATCTACCATACACATACATCAAACTAATCGTGTTTTGGTGTATTTTCTTTTTAACCACAAAAACGCTTTATTTATTTATAGTAGATTCGATTTGGAAATGATGCATAAATACAACTCGAAAAATCAAATTATATTTTTAGTTTTAATTCAATTTTATAGCTAAACAAATAAATTTTTATTTCATACACAAAATTATAACATTTTTATTTTTATAATACAATAACTTATATTAATATATTTACAAAGCCTTGAAAAATATATGAATTATCATTCATAGTAGAACTGACAATCATTTATTGTATTACTTCATTATTATTTTATTTGTTTATTTATTTATGAATAAAAATTTTATTATTCTTTTATTAACCTATGTATTTAATTTCTAAATTAATAATGATAAATAAAAGACAACGTACTTTTATCATTAATATTACCATCATTATGTCATTATGTTTTCTTATCGTCGCAATACTCTTTTCCTTTGTTATTTGAATCTCTCTATTGTAGATTCATAAATTATTAACCAAACAATTGTTTCTTATGTTTGTAAATTGAATCCCACATCTATTTTAATTAATTCTTAATGGCTTTTCGTATTTAGTGACGCGCGTGTAAATGAACTAATTTTTTATTCATAATTTTTCATAGGATATTTTGGAGAATATTTGAATACATTTCAATATTGTTCTTAATGAATAAAGTTTTCTTTTTCAAATTCTTTTCGGTAAAAGGTTTATTTTTTCTTCCTTTTTTTCAGTGGAAAAACGTCGTCCAAGTGCAGGAAAAGTCAGAGGACGAGCAAAGTTTCCTTGGGATCTCAATGAAGTAAATTTTATAGTAATGACATTTAACATATTTTATTTTATTTATTTTCTATCAAAGATTTTTATATTCACAAATCATTTATTAAATTATTATTCTTGTTGTGGCATAACATTTAATTTTTACCTAATTTACTATTTTATAATTATTTAAAATACAATTACAAATGCGTTATAAATAAATATCAAACATTTAATTTTTGTTGGAATATCTTATTTTTTTAAATGAACTCTACATTATTATCTACAAGAAATGCTTGAAAAACTACTAAATCATTCATTGATAATGGTCGTCAACAAAATCAAATCATTAAAATTGCTGTTTGGTTTAATGCTCATTTCTACATATTTATGTCAGCTTGAAACAAAATAAACTTATTTAAAAACCCAAACTGTTCGAATTGATTTAGATAACAAATTATTGTATACATCTAAAAACGTCGAAAATGGAAAAAAATATCATTGATATACACGATGTGCACACTACAATGTTATTAACGCCTAAACTCGAAAATTAAACTTGAAAAAAATGTTAGAAAGTATGTCTGCAGATCAAGTGAAAAGTAGTAGAGTCACGATTTTCTGCTGGAAAAAAGTCGACCATAACTAATAAAAATCGAGAAAATATTGATCACATTTTCATTTCTCATCTCGATAAAAATCACAATACTATCAGACTCGAAAAAACAGAAAATATCTGCATAGAGTGTTCAGTTACGAATTGGATCTATTTTATTTGTTACGAATATATTTTGAATATTGTTGTTGTGTTCCTACACGGTGGTTAATAAAAATTAATTATTAGAATTAATTTTTTGGGAGCAGAAATATCAAAAAATTGATATTTTATTTAATTAAGTTAAGAATTTGTTTATTTAATTGAAAACTTTGGAATTTGTTTTTTATCGATCTTTGAGTGTTTAGTTCATTTACTTTTGCACGAAAAAGTTTTTTTGTCAATACATTTTAGTAACACCAAGTATAGCAATAAAATTCGAGTTTATCTTTAACAACTAAATTATTGAATAACCGTTTAATAAATTTCAATTTTTTAACATGAGATAATTTAGAAATAATTAAAATAAAATATAGTTCGCGATCGTTGTTTTACTTTTTGAAACTTATACTATTAATAAATACTTAGAATACTCATTAATATAATTTCTTTGTAAAATGTTGCAATTAATGTCTCATTATTTTGTTTGAATCTAACTTTCAAAGACTAAACATTGCTTGAAGATTTTTAATTAAAATTGAGGTTTCTTAACATTTAATCACTATGAGAGTTTCATTTAGATGTCTGTCAGTTAATGAATTTTATATTTGACCAACCTATTATCTGTATCAGTATTGTTGATTTAATAATGCACTTTTTATTTAATTTCCTTAGGATATATCCTTGTGTTTTTGCCATAATTGAATCTATTTCTTTTAAAATTAACAAAAACCTTTGTTATTATTGTTATTATTATTATTATTATTATTATTATTATTATTATTGTTATTATTATTATTATTATTATTATTATTATTATTATTATTATTATATTAGATAAGTAAATAATAAAATAAGCCCTTGCTGCAAAGTAATCATTTTATTGAAAAAAGTTTCGATTATTAAATAATCCTCTACAGTTTCTTGCGAAGAGGATTATTTAATAATCAAAACTTTTTTCAATATAATTATTATTTTGCAGCAAGGGATTACTCTATTATTCACTTATCTGATATCTTTATTTATTCTGCTACCAAGGAATCACCCTTTTATAGTTATTGTTATTATTTTTATTATTATTATTATTATTATTATTATTATTATTATTATTATTATTATTATTATTATTATTATTATTATTATTATATTTTTGAGCTCAAAGGCGCTTATTCATATTCAGAAATATTTTTATTTCTGATACAATGTTTGCTCATTTAATTTTTTTTATTTTGTTGAAAAAGAAATTCAAATGCACAAACCAGTGAAAATAATTTTTCATTATTACATTTTTGGTGTGCGCTGCATTTAGTTCATTGTCAATTTCAATTTTTGTCATTTTATTCTTTTACTTTGCTCAATTGAAAAATATTTCTATAATCTTGTAAAAACTTCATTTTATTTTTCATTGATATTTTAGGGTAACTCAAACAATCATAAATCTATTCCTTTGTCCAAGGCTCCTGGATTTAATTCCAATAATCAAATTCATCCGTCAGAGGCTATGCATATCCTTTACAGTCAAGGTCCATTGTCTGTGTCAAGCAAAGAACTATTGAATGAAGGAAGACCAATCCGAAAACTCAATGATTTATCATCGAATAATGCCATGAACATCGAGAGAAACTTAAACCAACCGGTTTCAGGAAGATCTTATTCATCAGAAAATAATTTAATGGTAAACTATAAAAATTTGTCAAAAATTTAAATAGTTTGATCATATTACTTTATAAATTCAGGATTTACAATTTCCTTTATTTTCATTTCTTTCAAAATTTGGGCTTTATATTTAACACGAATGTTCCTTTTCCTTGAAATGGATTGTCAAAGTATTTATCTTTTATCCGAAAGAAATGAAAATAAAGAAAATTGCGGATATAAATAGATCAAACATGAAGATAAAAAATATTTTGGCAGCACCAGAGCAGAATTGTTTACATTTGTCGAGGTACGTAGTTTTAAAGTTGCCTCGGATACTCGTAATAGTCACTCGTGTAGGAGGGTCTGTGCTAAACTCGGCAAACCATCGCCGTTGTACTTTGGCCATATTCTCATATTCATTCAAAAAACATTTAAGAACAAATTTTCGTTATTCAAAGGTTAAGAAATGTCGCTCCACCATAACCAGGAATGCTGTCTATTAAAATTTAAATTTAAATCATAGATTTTAAATTTATATTAATCCATACATTATAAATTTAAAGTTAATCCATAAATTTTAAATTTAAATTTAATCCATGGATTTTAAATTTATATTAATCCATACATTTTAAATTTAAAGTTAATCCATAAATTTTAAATTTAAGGTTAATCTATAAATTTTAAATTTAAATTTAATCCATAGATTTTAAATTTATATTAATCCATACATTTTAAATTTAATCCATAAATTTTAAATTTAAAGTTAATCTATAAATTTTAAATTTCAAAATCTAATTCATAGATTTTGAAAATGTATATACAGTTTTTTGAGACACTTTGTATTTAGGATTGTTAACTTTCATATCTCTAGTATTTATCGTATCTATTAAATAATATTTGCAGGCTCCATAACGAATTGTAAATTTCGGAAATCATTGAAAATTTAATGATATTTCATTTATTTTCATATTGACAAAAGATTAAAAAAATTTGTTGTTTAGAATTAAATTATTGATCTTTGTTAAAAAGAAAATATATGAAATATCACTAAAAAGAGAAAACAGATTAAACGTAACTAAAAATAAATTTTTGAAAATTTCGTGGATAATTTAGACGAAATTTCCATTTTTACAAAAGTATTTATTTAGTGTACGAAGTTGTGTTTTAAAAATCTAATTCTACCTAAATGGTTCTTGTTTATCTATTGTTTTTAATTTATTAAAAAGAAAATAATTCCTTGTACCTTCTTATTTACACATAGTCAATTCGTCCAGCTCTAAATTAACTCTTTAAAGGTAACTTTAGCAATGATTGTAAAGCCGTTCTACAACTGGGATATCTTTGAAGCCAATCTGATCAATGGATTGAATGGCTTTATAAAATTATTAAAATTATAATATTTTGTAGCTTGTTTCTTATCATACATACCAATGGTTAACCTTTACTTAATATTTTCTAAGACTCACACTTCCGGATATTCAAGTGGTTCCAATTCTTATAGAAATAATTACGAATCTTTATACAAACATAATAAAGAGAGTTCAACTGCAACAAATTCAAACAGCGTCACACCGAGAAATCCATCGACAAGTCGTCAAGAAGGTTTGTATTAATATTTTGGTTTTTGATAAAAAGTAGTTTAAATTTCAAGGATTTCTCTAGCCAACAATAAGAACCATACTAAATCATTATTCCGCAATGTGTTTAACCTGAATACGGGAACCCTAACATTTTGAATTCTAGCATCTATGAAATTTTGAATATATTGTAACATTTTCCTACAAAATCAGTATGGATGATAATTTTATTTTCTATTACTTTTATCAGCAGAGTTATGCTACTTGTGCCTTAGTCTCCGAAATACTAAATAGTTATAACTATACCACTAACCTCTTGTGAGCTATATACATCTTAGACTGGAAACTTTGGTTTTTCCTGTCTATCAAATAAATGTAAGGAGTTCTAAAACTCCTATTTAAAAATAACATAATTTAAATGTTATGAGTGTGATCAGTTAGTTAAAATAACTATTTGTCTTAAATTTGTATATTAAAATTTATATTAAAGTGTTTTAAAATAAATTAATTATATTTGTGATCGATAGCTATATCAATATTAATTATTACCACGCCTCAGTTGTTTTTATTTGCAGAATAAAGACAATAATTTTAAATTTGCGTTGTATGATACTTAAATAGCTGTTAGAAGAAGACTTGAATTTAATTGCGTCTAATAATATTCAATTGTGATTAAAAATAATATTATATTGATTGTAAAATGAATTTATGGAATAAATAAAAAATGTGCCACTGAGACTACTTTTGATATGGTATTGCTGTAATATTTGTTGTTTGCTACCAGTGTTAGCACATTCAGATATATCTGACATTAGACGCGATATATATATTTATTGGTTCCTTTTTATACTTTAAAATGTGTCGTTTTTTAAAAATGGATGTCAAATTTCTGCATCATCGATCTGACGGCGGCATAAAACATTATTCGTTACCGATTCAGTTGTCGTCATTGTGAAATTAGATAAAATTGAATGCCAATTCAAAAACATAAATTATGGAGTGGAAATAAATTAATTTCAAATGATCTAAAAATTGAATAATCAAAATTAGAAATAAATGCAAATGGAATTCGTATGAAATAAAAACTGTTAGTAAGTAAATGAATTAATTTTTACAAAATGAATAAGTAATCGTTTTGGATTTATAATGGTGGTATAAATTATTTTTACCGGTATATTTTCAATGTCGAAAAAAGTACATGACATTGTCCAAATCGATTTAAGTTATATTTAGCTGAGAATTAGATTTAAATATTATCGGTGTTATTAAATTTAATTTTCAGTAATCGGAAATTTAAAAAATATATATTTCGTAATATTTTTTCAAAAATTAATTAAATTTTGTCATTACAGAAAATATGAAAATATTTATTCTATCTATTTTCTTTTTGTATTGTACTGTACACCAAATAATACAGAGATTGATTTTCATGACTCCATAATACAAATAATGGATCTTTCTATTGTTTTCTATGATGGAAGTTAATTTAATAATTATATGACTTCTGCCAATCATATTTTTGGGGGAAACTTTGAAAGTATCCACACGATTTTATTGTTTTACTTTCTCTATAGATTCTGCCATTGAAGCGAGCCCCATTCCAACTAAACCAGCATTAGGAAGAAGTGCAGGTACTCGTCGAAAAGCTATAGATTCAACAGGTATGAATTTATCACAAGATAACAATGAAAAACTACCAAACGATATTTTACCGGAAAACGATATTCAAAATGATGTAAGAGTTATGGTTTGTTTAAACGATTTACTTAATTTTACTTTTAATGTAGATTAATGCATATTATATATTAATATTATAAAATCACGGGAATAAAATAACTCCACATAAGATAATTAGAGTTTGCCATTCGAATAAACCGGGAGTTTTTCTTTTTCAAGGTCGAATTTTATGCACTTTATTAATATAAAATATTAAATTTAAATTATTGAGTAACAAAATTAGAAGCTAAAAAAAGAAAACACAGCATGTAAAAATATGTGAAACCCATAGAGTACAAGGTTATTTATCCTTGGCTTTAGAAATTTTAATCAGTACCTTGCATAATATTGAAACTGAAGGTCAAGCAGCAGAAATAACTAATAAGATAGAAGGAATTATATTAAAATATTCGGTAAGGTTCAAAAGTTCTTAGACTCGCATAGAAATAATAAAGTTAGTGTAAGCAAATTCTTTATCGTCAACAAAACATATGTGTAAAATCTATTTCTCAACGTAACTCTAACTATCCACCATTGATTTGAAAGCACTTTCGAAAAATTCTTGTCTCTTTTTTCTACAAATTTTCATTCGAATCCAACTTGGATTCAAATATTTTACCTCCTCTCAAATCTTTATAAACCCACATTTTGCTACGGCTTTCCATGTTTGATAAAATATGTGGATTGGAGCGTTACCATTGGATAAATAAAGGTCCTGGTTTCATGGGTCAAGGTGGTACAGTACGATGAGTTAATTTGCCGTTGGATAAATCGACTTCAAAACACTTTAAAAAAATCCAAAATACACTCAGAAACACGCATTTGCGATGCGAAGTATCTCCAAGTAATACCCACTATTTACATTCTAGTCTAGAGTGGGGTATTAAAACTCTCAGAGGTGTTTCATCATTTGTCACGATATTTGCCAGAAAGCTTGATTTCTAATTGCTCAAACATAAGCAGTATCATTGTCTTGCAAACATTTAGCTTTACAGACAACTCCATTTGTTTGATTTCCTTCAATTCCGCAATGTTTCTCTGCCAATCTCTTCAGGTTTTCCACTTCTTTGACGGTCTAAACACTTGTACTATTGGACAAAAACTCTCGATTCTAGTTATATATTGTTGCTTTTGAAGAAGGCTTTTCTCCAAGTGCTTCTTCAATCTGTTGAATAATTTCATCCCTTTCTACCTTTTAACCGAATGCAAATAAATGAAATATTAAAAGTAAACTTATAAAATATAAAACGAAAAATAAAACATTTTACTGTAAATATTCAATTTGTACCTTTTTAACTTCAATTGGTGTAATAATCATTTTTTAAAATATTAAACTTTATTTATTTCTTTTATCGTTGCATTTTCCGAAACTTCATCACTTTTTCTTATTATTTTATTTTTTTGTATAATTTTTATTTTAGATGGTCAATGCTAATTTACTCCAAGGAGTCAGAAATTCTGCATCCAAAAAGAAAGCAATGAAGATATTTAAAGCGTCAAATTTAACTTCAAATCCAAATAGTTTTTCTGATCAAGAGTAGGCTATTTTGTGTGTTTTTGTATATATATATATATATATATATATATATATGTATATATGTATGATGTGGCACTCCAGAACAAGGAATATTACATTACAAAGACATTATATAATACTTTTCCCGACCCCCTTTTATGCGACATTCCCTTATTTTTATTTTATTTATTTATATTTTAAGGTTTGTTTAAATTGATGATTACGTAATTTATAAAACGTAAAATTATGATTACGTCACTATTAAATAACTTTTCCATAATATTTTTACATAGAAATGATCGTCATGTTGTAGTCTACCATTATGTAACTTTAGTTTTGTTTAAATATATTATTATATAACCACATAAATATTTTAAAGCCATTGATTAAATCACCAATTTTAACATTCATCTAGAATTGTTGATCTCTAAAGAAGTATATATGTATACTTTTCAGGCAAAATATGAGCACAATTGAACAGTATTTAGAGGTAGCTCAACGATGGTGAAGTTTTTTAATCTCAAAAGCTGCGGCTGCAATAAAGCATTGTTCTTAGTTTTATTACGTAATACAATTGTTTGCATTCATTGCTTGATTTACGAATTCAAAGTTCAGTTCTGTACTTTTGCTAATTGACAAGTGAAGGGGTAAGCAAGGGGGGTGTTGGAGGTATTACATTTCAGTCACCCAAGAAAAAGTGTGTTGGTGGCGGAAAAACTGTCGTTACTCCAGAACTCGCAGCAGCTCTAGATCGAACAAAAGTGTCGACCGCAAGGCTGTTTTTGTTATAGTCGAAACTGCCCAAAGCCTTGAACAGAACATCGGCGAACTTGCTCTAACAAAGACTCAATTCGCCTGCAAAAAATATAACACCGAGTTCTGAGATCGACAAACATAAAAGCTGAATTTAAGAGTAACTTTCATCTTGTTGTTCACTGAGACTGCAATCTAATCCCTGATCTTATTGAAAAAGAGCACGTTGAGATCGCCTGCCTTTGTTGGTTTCATGAAAAGGAGATCTCAGCTACTGACAGTTTCTAAGCTTCCATTCAGAACAGGCGAGGATCAGACTGGGGCATTGCTGATAGCATCCGTGCTGTGTGTTTTGACAAGACCAGTCAAACACTGGTCGAATCACTGGTGCTTGCAGGCATCACATTATGGAACTGATAATTGATGCAGTGTTCCAAGTGTGCATGGGATCAACATATTCTCCAGAGGTTGCATTTTTTAAACGCTTCCAAAGACACAGCCAACTATCAGCCAGGGATTCATGGAGCTTGTAATTGTCATTTTTGGAGTTGCTCCTGAAAGAGGAATGTTATTTATGTCAGTTGCAGCAATGCACTATGCCCGGTGGATGTCCAAAGTCACATACAACCTTAAAATCTGGATGTTCAAGGTTCAATTCGAACTGGCTCCTGCAGAAGAGAAAGGATTGCGTGATTTCTCTATTTTTGTATTACATATCTACCTGAAAGATTGGATATCCGCACCTCAAGCATCAGATGCTCCTTACAGCGAGCTTCTGCTGCTGAATTCACTGCTTCAATACTCATCAATCCATTCAACCATCTCAAAGTCAACATCACGCAAGTTTTACAATCATTTATGGTAAAAGTCACAGGAACTAGTTAGCTTAGCTCTGCTCGATCGTCGAGTCGGTTTGGTAACCATGCTGAATGAAGAAAATGAAGATCAGGTTCAATCAAAAGGAATAAGTGTTGCTCTTGATTCATTCAGAGGCAAGAACTTGGAAGATTTTGTTACAGCAAAGGCAATGATACTGACCCGAATGATGGACCTGCCAGATGGATTTCTCATGGTTGATCCGAACTTATGGGAGGACAGAGATGACTAGAGGAAGGCAGCAGAGACAGTTGGGTCTTTAAAAGTTATCAATGATCACGCTGAACGTAAAGTGTTACTTATTCAAGAGTAAAGTGAACAAATAACCCTTTAGTTCCTTTTGCAAGTTGTCGAGTACCATCGTAGAATGTACCCTGATAGCAGTTATGAAATCCATAAATTTAGAATTTTCTGGAACAGCTGAATATTGTCAAACTGATACTGTGAACTCTGTCAGAAAGTGAACAAACAATTTACTAATACTGTGTTTTTGTGTTGAGAAATAAACACTGTGTTGACTGATCGTTAAAATAAATATTCATAATTTGCTGAATTTTCAAAACTTTTTGTAACCTTTGAGGCACTTGAGCTAACCTTAAACCTATGAATTTTTTACTCAAACTTTTTATACAGTGTTTATATATATAGGAACATATTAAAGACGTAAGACTCAAAAATGACATTTTTTTATTTTTTAGCTCAATATATATACAATTATAACCTTACCAGTATATATATATATATATATATATCAGTATAAATCCGTCAAATAATAAATATACAAAATCCCAAATCATTTTACATTTTTATAACAACTACAATGGTCTTAGTATATTCTAGTTCTTGATAAGAAAGAATAATTTTGTGAAGAAAAAGAAATTCAGTCTATTGAATTTAAATCATTTTAAAACGTCAGGAAGTTTAAGTAATTCCTAAGTAATTCCTGGCTCAATTGTGCAAAAGAAGGCGTCCAACGGGTTGAAGTGTCAAAAAAAATGATATTGCAAGAAATATGGCAATTTTAATACATGAGTGACTGAATACGTGTTGAATTTTTTCTGTAATTTAACTTTTTAGAAAATGAAAATGTTACTATTATATAGGTTTATTGTGCATTTCATGGAACATCAAAAGTATGTTATATTTAAAACTTTTTTCTGGTAGTATAATCTGAATCTGTTGAACTCTACTTTCAAAAATTGGATCTCGCTCGTGACGTTTTGACTGCTTTCTTTCCCAATTTGATGAACCATAGCCTTTTTTAGTGGAGTATCGTTCTGCATTTAGTAAATGATGAATTGAAGTAAATTAGATGGTCATAAAACATTGACAAATAACATAAAGAACGCCTTCATAATAAAGATACAACAAAATGAATGGCCTCCCCGATGAATGAAATGGCGAAATAAGATACACAATTAAATAATATTAACAATAATAATACAACAAATTCTTTCGTGTTCACAATATAATTAATTCAAATTTTATATTATTGTTTTTACTTTCACCCAAAATGTAACTTATATTTTCAGCAACTTTTTATCAGTTGAAATTCAATGATTAAATAGATTTCCAGATAACCTTCGTAAAAAAATTTTTTTTGATTTTAAAAAAAATTTTCCATGTTTCAGTGTTGTAAATTTCCCATAAAATCTCATCACTGTAATTATTATTATTATTATTAATATTATAAATTTTAAAAATACTTTTTTGTCGTTAGCTAAATCATTTATATAAACATAAATTTAATAAATAACAATGAAAACCAATTTCCTCAATGTTTATTCATAAAATATGAAATATTTTGACCTGAAATAGATCATGATCACTAACAAAACAAAATCCCCAAGTCTTTCTCTTCTTTTATTGAATTTTCCTTACCACGAATGTTTTCAATAAATGACAAAATTTAAACAAATTTTGAAAACATTAAAATATTCAAATTTCAATAAATCCGAAAACACTTATACAGATCTAAACACAATTAATCATATTTTAAAATCAAACGTTTAATTTTTAAATTTCAATGAAATCAGTCATTTAAATTTTTTTTGCCTTGCTGGCGTTGATTTAAATAAACTTTAAAAATACATTCTTTCTGATAACGGAATCATTTATATAAACATAAATTTAATAAATAACAATGAAAACCAATTTCCTCAATGTTTATTCATAAAATATGAAATATTTTGACCTGAAATAGATCATGATCACTAACAAAACAAAATCCCCAAGTCTTTCTCTTCTTTTATTGAATTTTCCTTACCACGAATGTTTTCAATAAATGACAAAATTTAAACAAATTTTGAAAACATTAAAATATTCAAATTTCAATAAATCCGAAAACACTTATACAGATCTAAACACAATTAATCATATTTTAAAATCAAACGTTTAATTTTTAAATTTCAATGAAATCAGTCATTTAAATTTTTTTTTGCCTTGCTGGCGTTGATTTAAATAAACTTTAAAAATACATTCTTTCTGATAACGGAATCATTTATATAAACATAAATTTGATAAATAACAGTAGTGAATTTTGTTTTGTGAGTGACCAGGACCTATTTAGGTCAAAATATTTCATATTTTATGAATAAATATTGCGGAAATTGGATTACACTGTTATTTATTAAATTTATGTTTATTATTATTATTATTATAATTATTATTATTATTATTATTATTATTATTATTATTATTATTATTATTATTATTATTATTATTATCGAAATATTTCATTTCTGTAATAATTGCTTATTAATTATTTATTGAATTATATTTTTATCAATAATTCCATTATCGACAAATTATTAAGTTTTTAAAATAAGAATTCTTTACTATATTATTTTTCAAAATACTGTTCATTATATAAGTTACTTTAATTGATTCTATACATTCTACAATTTTTTAAATTGTTTATTTAGCCTTCCGAATTTGGAAAGTTCTCCAACAGTCAATAGAAAAGTTCCACAGGAAAATGGGAATTCACAAAATATTTCCAACCCTTACAAAGGACCTACCTTTAAACCAAACCCTCAGTATTCGGCTGTAATTGTTGGTAAAGGTGTAGCCGGTCCTCCAATAGAATCGTATGACACTCCATCATTCAAAAGAAAACAGCCTATAAAAGGTTCGGATTTTAATTAAATGGACTTTCTTTTGTCCAAATTTCACTATTCCACAAAATGTTATTTAGAATCAGGTGATTTTACGCTTACTTTCTTCACAGGTATTCATCACTCTTTCTCACTGGCCCCGGTTACTGATTTTGTTTCACATTATATTCATCAAAGTGATGAATCCATCTTTTCAAATATTACAATAGAAAAACATACTGATGATGTAAGTTTGATAAAAGATCAGATATATGAGTTGAAAGATAATGCACAATTACCGTGGACTGGATATGTGAATGATCGAATTTCTCCGGAAATAGAAATTGAAAAGAAACCGGTCACTAGTAATACTGCAAATTCATTCCGTCAAAAGCTTGGATTTGAAACGTCGGCGTCATCCCTGTATTGTAGTGTCAACTATTTAATTAGCGAGGATAATAATCCCAATCAGCTCTCCAGTCGTCCTGAGTTCAATGTTATTGGCAAAAGTATGAATGCATGGGCAATATAAACAGAGTAGTAGTAGTCTGACTAATGTAGTGTTGTTTTGTTCAACTATTTATAATTTTTTGAGCTTGCTTTTAGTTTTGTGATATTATATTGCATGCATGCATTTTTTCATTGCTTTACTTATAATTTGAAAGTGCCGGTTTATTATTCATTTAACCACACTTTCATCAAGGTATGCTAGAGACCTCCAGTGGAAATGTTACACAACGGATGGCGGTGAATAACAATCATAGCGATGTGAAGAAGAACGTTCGTGGTGAACTGCCGAATCCTCAAACTTCATTTAGTCATTCAGAAACACCTCCCAATAGTAAAAATGTTTCCCGTAACTCAAATATCGGCCAACCTTTGCCTGATTTCAGTAATGGTATCATTGGAATCGGTCTTACAGATAAATTAAGTACCGAGGAAGATAGTGATGAGGTAATAAAAACCACTTATTTTCGTAAGAAATTACTTATTATTTATTTGTCATCAATTAACTATTAATTTATTATTTATACTTATTATTTATTTATTATTAATTAATTTTTAATTTATATATTATCAATTAATTATTAATTTATTATTGATTTTTATTTATATATTATCAATTAATTATTAATTTATTATTGATTTTTAATTTATATATTATCAATTAATTATTAATTTATTATTTATTTTTAATTTATATATTATCAATTAATTATTAATTTATTTTTTATTTACATATTATCAATTGATTATTAATTTATTTTTTATTTATTATCAATTAATTTATCATTTATATTTATTTATTATCTAAAAATAAATATAAATAAATGATGTGATTGAGTTGAGATAAAAATTTAATTATTGGTCACAAATTAACAACTTCTTCAATAAAAGTTTCATTTTCAAACAATTCACTTAAACGAGTTAATTATTTTTGATAAATTTAATTTTACTATTTAGGATTTTACAATGAGTCTAAAGTAGCAAAATCTTAATTCTAAATTCTTTAATAAATTTCAGGATTTTACTCCATTAATTTTGCTATTCTAGGATGTGAATTTTATTACGACTTTATTTAACTCTATGGCAGCCAGGTTGTTTTTGGTAAATTTAGCCCTGGTTAATTTTATAGTAATGAACAATAATAAATCTTCACCAGGATACAAATACTATATATCATTTCATTAACAGCTGAACATGTTCTACAATATTCTGACAAGAAAAGACACATTACATAAAGATATAGTCATAATTGTTCATAAAATATAACATAAAAAATGTTTTAATTGCACAAAATCTGATAAATGAGAAAACATGACTAAAAATAGGTAACTGTAAAAAATATGTGTAATACTGCAAAACAAAGCTACAAATGTCAGTAACATGCAGGCATATTTATAAAATAAAAATATTATCTGTTCATCTCAAAATTGGACCCATGGGATTTAAATGTCAAGATTTCAACAATAATACTTCTAAAAAAATGAAAAATAATCCTATAACTTCCAAAATAAAACCCACTTTCGACTAGATTCATCATACGTGCATCAAGTTGTACCAATAAGCTATAAATAGAACTGAATTGGTGCGTTTTATTCAATGTGGACGCGTTTTAATATGCTACGGTCGTATTCAACCGCATTGGCTGCCGTAGAGTTAATAAGATGTGATTTGTTGTTTTTTAAAATCATTTTTATAAACATGAATTTATGGTTTTTTAAAATTCTATTTCAATAAAATATTTATTTCATTTAATAAATTTGTTGTAAAGTTATTTTCACGAGATTATTATGACAATTTTGTCTAATTCTTTTTTTTTCAATTAATTTTATCATTCCTCATTTACGACATTGCATTTTTGATTGTTTTTTTTTTTAAATGAAGAAAATAATGAATGATTTTACTAATAATTTTACTAATAATTACAAGAAAGTTAAAAGATTAAATTATTATTTATTACAATTTTTTTAAAATATAATTAAATAATTATTTGAATTCATTGAAAGAATTAGAGAAGCTATACATAACATAAGTAGTTGTTTTTATCATAAAATTTGAAAATTTTGCAGGGCACCCAATCCATAAAAAAACATCTGATTTATATTAGTTACAAAAAATCATAAAATAGGAAAAAATATATGACATTATAAAATTTAAAAGAACACTTGTAACATTCTCGTTGTGTCCCGGTTGAGAGCTTTTTCTTTAAACTATAATATTTAAAAGGCGAAAAACTATATTTTAAATTTTTCATTAATTTTTTTCTTAATGAAAAATGCATAAGAAATAAAAACAAAATTTCGATTATTTTAAATTCTTTATAAATTTTATTTTTATTAGACTAGAAAAATAACAATATAATTTTTTAGACATAATATTTTGTATTGTCTGATTATTGCTGTTGGATAAAACATGGACCAATAATAAATATTCAAATAATTCAATTCTTTTATTTTATGATTTCATGACATTATCATACCTTTTGAATTGTAAAATGTTATATTAGGAACCTAATAAAGGCATTATGTCAAATACGTTACGAGAAAGTTTATCAATTAAACGACAGAAGGCAATTGAATTGCATTCATCAAAATCAGAAGTAAGTTTTTGTTTATAAATATTTGGTAATAATAATAATAATAATAATAAATAATAATAATAATAATAATAATAATAATAATAATAATAATAGTAATAGCAATAATAATCATAATAATAATAATAAATATTAAAAATTATAACTTAAATAATATTAAAATATAATAATAATAATCATAATAATAATAATAAATATTAAAAATTATAACTTAAATAATATTAAAATATAATAATAATAATCATAATAATAATAATAATAATAATAATAATAAAAAGGTGATTTCTTGGTAGCAGCTTAAATTAAAATTTCTAAAAAGTAAATAATAAGATAATCTCTTGTTGCAAAGTATATATTAAATTGGTGAAAACTTTTCGATTATAACATAATCATTTGATTAATTCTTATAGAAGGGAAAAAGATTATTTTATAGTCGTAAAGTATTTCGTCCTTTTTATATATACTCTGCATCAAGGGTTTAGTTTATCTTATTATTTATTTGTTTTAAAAAATTTAGGTTATGTTGCAACCAAGAAATTACCGTTTTATACTAACAATAAAAATCATAATAATACTAAATATTAAAAATAAATACAAAAATTATATAATAAAATATAATAATAATAATATAAGGACTCTTTTTGTGTTTAACCTCTGATTTCTTTATAAGTGATAAAATATTTTCTACAAAATTCGACTATGAATCAGATTTTGTAGAAAATATAATAATAATACTAATAATAATAATAATAATAATAATAATAATAATAATAATAATAATAATAATAATAATAATAATAATAATAATAATAATGAATATTAATAATAAATAAATAAAATCTTATTGAAAAAGGAGATAGATTTAATTTCAAATGGTTTTGCTTTTAGGACATCGAAAGAATAATTTATTTGTTTTAATATTACTAATGATAATATATGTTTGATAATATATGATAATATATGTTTCATTAAATATATGTTTGCAATTTGATGCTTAATTGTAATTACGTTCAAATTTAATGATCTAGATCTGAAAATCTTGATTTATTTAGCAGTGAAATTTATTGCGGCTTTCTGTAATTGCATTTTTTTAGAGTTTAAACAGACATTTTGGTATGTATGTTTCGTTTTTAATTGCATTTCACATTTGAGGTTTATTATATGATCAAGATGTTCTTCATGCTTGAGACATGATAATAATAATATGAGTGCAACTTATTTGCACAAAAGCTGTGAATTTATCGTGAAGTGGTTCAATAATTAGTGCTTTTAGAATAATTTTAATCTTGAATTGATCATGGATGTCAAAACTGTTTATATTTTAATTTAATTAATGTATCCAATGAATTTTTGACACATTGGTGGCACTTAAATTGCCATTTTCTTGAGGGGGCCATGCAAAACGGAAATATTTTGTGGGTGGCCTAGGTAAATGATACAGAAAATTATTTAACGAAACCTTCTCGGGTTTTCAGTAACCAGTAAATTTGTGATTAATATTATTTCAACTATCATACAAGCTTAACAAATAAATTGTTAATAACAGTTATATTATGGATATTATGAAGTATTGTATATTTATGTTTATTAGAAACGCAAATTTACACTACAGCTGTAGTATTTATAACATTTGTTAGAAGTTGCACTTATATACGTTTTATTTTTATTTAATATTAATATCAGATATCACTGAACGGAAAGTAGTAAATGTAAAGTTATAAAACGAAACAGTATTCAAAATACGAAATTTATACGATACATGGCAATAAACAAAAATTGGAACTGTACCGCTTTTTTTTATATAAAATGCAATTCAAATTTTATATTATTTTCTTTGTATATTTTTTTACTAATTTCTCAATTTGAATACGAACTCCGAGTTCTAAAATGTCCGTTTTTTTAAATAATACTAAAATAATTACAAAAATACTGAACCAAGTCGAAAGGAAACTATCATTCATTTTCAATATTTGATAAATGTAAAGAAAAGTGAATGAATATTAAAGATGGTAAAAGATAAGATTAAATAGGATGTTTAATAGCTTAAGGAAATTTATAAAAACTTAAAATTGTATTTTTTAAAAATTAAATAACCTAATATTTTCTACAAAATTTGACTATGAATCAGATTTATTTAAGGTATTCACGAATTTTCGGCTCAACATTTTTTAAGTGATAAAATAATACGATAATTCTGATTTGACATGTTATTTAATTGAATATTCAAAACACTAATTTAGTTTTAGCTACATAATCAACGAATCTTGTGTCCGTCATTTTCTCACAAATTTACGTTTAAATTGCTTTTGAAAAATGAGAAACCTACTTCTATATAGTTTTTCAACACAATTTTCTATTAATTACATTTTAAAGCATAATTTCCTATTTATTATTTTGATGAAAATGTTTGATCTCTTTTTGACCAAAGTTGGATTCGTCAGTAGTGTGTTAAATAATTATAATATTATAAAAAAGTGTCAAGTGATGAAGCTGAAAAAAGATTGTGAAGTATAAAAATAAATTAAATTTAATATTCTACTTAGATTTTGTCAGTAAAATAAAAAACATTTATATTAATTATAAAAGTTCCTAATGAAAAAGTTGATATTAACAATGTTTAAACTAATCAAAGTTTGAATATTAATTTAAAATCGTGTATCATGAAATCAAGTTGTTATTGTTATTTTCTACAAATTTTTTCATTAAACACTTATTTGTGAGGTTATTTCTGGTAGTTTTAACTTAAAAGGGGATTAAAATGTTCGAAAAATCTCACTGTAAAAACTGATATGGACGAAAACTATTTCAATTGACGCATGAGAATGCAGCAAAAGTTTAATTATTTGAAGTAAATATCCAGTATGAGGATATTTAGTTTATAGTTATTACCGTATATTTTCTTATGGTTCAAAAAAGTGGATCTTTTATGGTAACTGAAAACGTATGGTCAAAGGTTTGGATCATTTTAAAGCCTATAAAACCACAAAACCAAATTCTTGTAACTATTTGATGTTTGTAAAGCACATTTATTTACTGATTGAATATATATCACATGAGAAAATTACGAAAATTCTGTGATATTCAATAAGAGAGGTACGTTTTCTATGCGTGATAACGTTTGTTCACATATATTGGGAAAAATTATTCAAAAATTGCATTTGGATCAAATTTTCACCGTAAATATATCTAAATACTCATAACTATTAAATATATAATAAATCAAACGATAACGCCAATAAAAAACCTTTCGTACGATATATTTCGATAGCACAGCTATCATCTTCAGGTACTCAAAACCAACTAAAAATATTATGAATTAACATTTAATTTAAACAAATTATTTTTTATTAATTTAATTTTTTAATAACTAAATATTTTTAAAAATATATTTTAAATTAATTTTAAATTTTAAATTTTTTACTTATATTCTAATTTTTAAAAATTAATGTAATTTAAAATTTTCAATTATTTTAATAATATTAAAAAAAACAAACATGATTTAACATACGTAAACTATTTAAAAACATTCAAAACATTCGTAGTCACAGCACTCTGCACATTAATCTTTGGATCCAATGACCTTATCAGCAATGCTTCACATATCACTCGTTCCCAATAACTATTAAAACTTCTCAACAAAATTCTAAAATCAGACATTCCGATATCACTTTTACAGCCTCTATTGTGTTCACTAATATTCTACTTTTGCTAATTCGGTAAAAAGTGTTGATAAATTGGTTGAGTTGTTGATAAAGAATAGATATTCTAAATCATTTTTATTGTTGATGATAAAAGAAACTGTTGATAAATTGATTAAAAATCCTAATGATCCACGTTGTGGAAAGTCTGAATGTAATTTGTCGGATGGGTGTGAATTGAGTGTTGATCTGGGTGATTGTAAAAATGGATATAAAAAAATTGAGCCTAAATATGTGTTAGTATTGCCGTACTCTGAAGGCTTTACAAATTATAAGAGGAAGTTGGGTAAACTGATAGGAAATTTAGAGTATAAGATCGTCTCTAATTCGTGTAAGGTACGCAATATGTTTATTAATAAATCAAAAACTCCGGTTGGATTGTGTTCTGATCTCGTTTATCAATTTACATGTAATGGGTGTAATGCCACATACATTGGAGAGACTTCCCGTCATCTCTGTACTCGAGTTCTAGAGCATTGTCGATTGAAGGGTTTGACCAATATTAGTGAACACAATAGAGGCTGTAAAAGTGATATCGGAATGTCTGATTTTAGAATTTTGTTGAGAAGTTTTAATAGTTATTGGGAACGAGTGATATGTGAAGCATTGCTGATAAGGTCATTGGATCCAAAGATTAATGTGCAGAGTGCTGTGACTACGAATGTTTTGAATGTTTTTAAATAGTTTACGTATGTTAAATCATATTTGTTTTTTTTAATATTATTAAAATAATTGAAAATTTTAAATTACATTAATTTTTAAAAATTAGAATATAAGTAAAAAATTTAAAATTTAAAATTAATTTAAAATATATTTTTATAAATATTTATTTATTAAAAAATTAAATTAATAAAAAATAATTTGTTTAAATTAAATGTTAATTCATAATATTTTTAGTTGGTCTTGAGTACCTGAAGATGATAGCTGTGCTATCGAAATATATCGTACGAAAGGTTTTTTATTGGCGTTATCGTTTAATTAAATCGTTGCCAAATTTATTTAATTATTTATTTATAATAAATCAATGGTCTCTTCTATTATACTGATATGCGCAGTGATCAGAAAGATTGAAATATGAAATATAACAATGAACGTAACAAAATATAAATAATCAAAAAATTAAGAACCTGTTGATGTTTGATGTAATATTAAATAACATCAAATTTCGAAATAATGTTTAATCGAAAACTACATGAAAACAATTGAAATCGTAAATGAAAGCAGGGAATTGATTCATAATTTTAGTGGTTAAATTCTTTCTTTTTTACATGATAAACCTTTTGTATTAGCTTAATATTATTTTGCTTTGTCAGACATCATTATAGTGCATTGGAAAATACAGTGCACCTCTAAAAAATTACTTCAAATATTTTCGTTATCATGTCGTGAATTTCAGTCGTTTATAATTAAAATATATAAACTAAGAAAATAATTTTCAAATTTTTTAAGATGCCAAATTAAGTTATTGTGTTACGTTTTTCCAATATCATCACTGTCAAATCGAAATCCTCTTCAAAATTCAAGTTAAAAATAAATTGAAAATGTTAAATTATTTTTTTAATTATAATTATAATAATTTATTTCAATTTTTTTTGCTAGATGATATTAATTAATTGACATTCAATTATAAAATTACCGCAGTTTATTACCAACATAGGACCCTACAAGGTTAGAAGGAATTCTCATTAATTACGGAATATTTTAGCACTTTTAGTAAAAGTCCTACTTCCAATAAAACCTTTTATCATTTTAAGCTAACTTTTATCAATTTTCATTTTCGATTTCGTCTATCCTTTTATTTTCAACTTAAGATAAATATTTTGCCTATAACACAAATTTTCGTCATTGTCTTTTTCATATGGTTTTGATTAATTTTTTTAACATATACACCCAATTATGGTTCATCTAATGAATAAAGGAATGAAAATGTTTTTAATATAAAACGTAAATTTAAACAACTATTTATATTGCGAGACATATTATTTATATAAACCTGGATAAAAAGTTGCAACATTTATTGTTTTAGAGGTTTCGTTTTTCCAAAAGAAACTATTTCTAAAAAAAGCATAAAAATCAACATGTTAATTTTAACAACTTCCTCTAATAAACGACTTAAGTTAAGACTGATTAGAGTATGTTGAACTTTGCAGTGTTTATAATCATATTCTTCAGAGAAGCTTACTTATTCAACATGCAAAGGTTTTTGTAGTGCATCTTTTACTTTTAACTCTATCTATATTAAGTTCACTTTGTATGATTGTTTGTTTGAGCCACGCAAATCTTGTGACAGCAAATCAACCCATTTCCCCTGATCGGATCGAGCTGAAATTTTGCAGATAGATTCGTCGTCGAGAACACTGTATTCTTTCAAAATTTCAGATCGATCAAAGGCACTATAATTTACTTTTTTGAAAGATTTTAATATTAATCAAATCTTCAAAGTAATTTCTTAACTAGATGATTTTGCGTAATATTAAATATTTCATAGCATTGAGTGAGCATATTGAAATTTTAATTTTGAGAGAATGTAAAAAAGTGATATATAGAGTTTTAAAATCAATGTTTTTACGGTTAGTTTTTTTACTTTTTAGTAATGATTTCTAGGAATTTATTGGCTTTTTTAAAGTAGCAACTCTATATAATTATTAATTTTAGAGAAAATTAATTTCTTAATAGCATAACGTTTATTTTGATTTTGAAAAAGGCAAAGTCGAAAATTTGTGTTGAGTATAATAATAAAAAATTAATGAAATATCATTAAAAAACAGATAAAAAGTGATCAAAAATTTAAAAAGTCTTACTAATAATTAATTCTTTGCGTCATTTATCAAATTTCCTAATATTTTTCAAAATCCGAAATTATTATCAATAATTTTGGGGGTTGTTTAGATAAAGTTTTTTTAAAACTTTTTTATTTAAAGTTACCTTACTTTTGAATATAGCTTTTGGTTTATGTTGTCAAAAGTTCCTATCGATATTTTTTATTAACAGAGTAACATGATCCAAACAGCACCAGCATCCTATTCTGCTCCAGGAAGTGGGTCTCATCAAGCGGTTCATAGAAAGCCTCCTGTTGGCAGTTATTATTATGCCAACAATTTGCCGTCAAGTGCAGGAAATGAAAGAGAAATTACGAATGGTAATAAATTTAATATTCTGATTTTGATTTTAGTATTTGACCGGTTCACTGCCATTATCAGGTAAAGAACATTTTTTTTTTGATTTTATATTTTCTTTTCAACTAAATTATAAATAAATCTTAAAAATCATAAACCACATAATTAATTTTTATTTATTATCATTTGAAATGTCATGGTGCAGTGCAAATAAATTACAAATGATTAACAGTCATTTCCGTACTCCGGTTCTTGTTCATTGAATGAATTGATTAATATTATATGTATAATAAAGGATTAAAGAATAGATGTACAAATAGTGATGTTTGTCTTTGAATTGCCGTAATTGAAGTGGTACATGGAAAATAAAAGAATGATGTTATGTAAGAATGTAAAGATTTACGATGTTTGATTATTTAATAATGAATGAATGTTGAAAAATAAAATTTATTTTTTAATATGTAAAATATGTTGCTAAAAAAATAAAAGGAAATCGTGCAATATGTTTTTCTGTTTGGAAATTGGTGTAAAAATATATTTAAATTATATAATCAATCAAGTATACTTTCTTTATCATGGTAGACGGCTTCCTTAAAATGTGCGGAAAGCGTAAATGTGTGATATTGCTAATAAAAGTTGAAAATGTGATTTTATGTTATATTTTTTTGAATATTTATTTAAAAATTAATTTTCAACAAAATTAATAATTCCTCCAAAGCGCTGAAGCACAGCTTTCTGGACCCAAATCGTAACTTTGACACACTTGCAAAAATATTTATTTATAATTCGATAAATAGTAAAATTATTTTAATTTTAATACTAGAAATATTATTATTCATTAATAAATCATATAATCGTAACCAACAAATAATAATAATTGAAATTTAATTTCTAAAAACATTAAAAACGTTTATAAGTCGTTACAAATAATTTATTGAACAACATATTGAAATAATCATTTTACAAAATCTATAAATAAATAAACAACTATAATGTCATAATAAATTAAATGCAATAAATAAGTTAACTATTTATTTAAACATTAATATGAAATTTTTATCATAATTAGAACAGTATATTTATTTATTTTCACTTTTCAACAAATACCTCTAGTGATTACTTATTATTTATACTATTTTTATTTATTTGATGCGCAATATATTTCAATTATTTCTGAACTCAGTAGTTATTATGTATAATATATTAAAATTATTAGAAAAATATGTACTAATTAAACATATTGACAATAATCTTTTCTGAATCTAGAAAAAATTTTTTATTTTTAATAACGATTCAATTTTGTTTATTTTGTATGATGTAAATATTCAAAACATGTCTAATTAATGAATGCATACAAAATTAACACACACACACACACACACACACATATATATATATATATATATATATATATATATATATATATATATATATATCAGTGTTCTCCGCCCTACTGATTTTATGAACCAACCGTTTATATTTTGATCCGTCCATATTATAAACTATGTGTAATACACTTATTATGGAATTTTTTTGCAAAAACAAAATTGTCGGTTAATTATCAAATCATTTATCTAGTTTCTTTTATAGCGTTGTGTATTTTGGTAGTAATATTGCATACTCTTTTTTTATCAACCTGCTTACTATTTCACTCCGCCCGGCTTGTAAAACTCTCTGGGGAGAACACTGTATATAATTCTAATTGGATCATATTGGCCATTCATTAAAAACATTTTTCAAAAATATAAAAACTAAATTTCCTACTATTAAAACTATTAAAATAGACCATTTTAATAAACAGTCCATACATTTAATAATTATTCTGTTGTTGATCAGACCAAATTTTTCTAATATTTTCAAGCTCCACATTTTAATTGTCGTTGTTTAATTTCCTATTATTTTAAATTTCTTCAAAATACAAAACTTATTTTCATATGACTCTATCAAAGCAACACGTTCTTATATGGTCTAGCTTGCCCTCATGCTGACTGGAAATTTTCAAACCCATATTTTGTATTACTTTATAATTTTTCTTTTGAAAACAAATTTTTTGCTTTATATTAAATAATAAAAAATTGATAAAGCAAATATGATATTTTGTAATTAAACGAACATAGAACAACCAGATAGCAAAACTATCCATTGAAAAGGTTTCTCTCATACCAATTTTCGTCGCCTTCAATTTTCCGAAAACACTGTATTGTTGAATTATATATACTCATTGTCATTTTTTTTATTTTAGTCATTTTTTCAGTGAAAAATATTATTTTGGTACTAACTTAATATCTTTTTTTAAATTTATAACTTATAATAGGTTATGAAACTGTTCCATTGAGTCGTAAGCCACTGCGTCCGGCATTGGGAAACAGTACTCCAAAGAAAATCAAACCAGCCTCTCAGATGTATTCTTAATTAGTTTCAAAATTAAAATATTATAAAACCTTTCATGTGTATTAGCTCTAATGCTCAATCAAACAGTGCTGCTGAGTCAGTATCTATTAATCCAGCACCCCTGAATAATCCCGAAAAATGTATCAATGAATGTTTAAATTTAATTCAAAACGAAGACTGGGAAAACAAAATTTCAGCCATGATTACTATGCAGAGTTTAGTTCAATTTCATACAGACCTTTTGTTGAACCGGTCACCTGACATTCATGCTATTTGCATAGCTCTTTGTAAAGAATGTAAAAATCTTCGATCCCAAGTGAGACTTCTTAATTCCTTTATTGTTTTCTTTAGTAACTTATATAAATTTAATAATTTTGTAATAATTTACAAAACTCTAATATTAAAAATTTATAAATTGTTAAATTCAATATTAAATAAAAACTCGAAAACACCAGATAAAAGAAATATATTTCGAGGAAATTATCCTCATCTTCAGTCTGCTATCATAATCTTTGTTAAATGTTATATACGGAAACAATAATGATGTAATAATAACGATTTAATGATTTAATTAAATAATCTCAATAAATTTGTTGCTGATTGAACGTTTATTTTAGGTGATTGTGATTTATTCGCCAAAGCTTCACATAAAATTCTTTCTTCCCACTTATTATTGAAGTTTTTATATAAAATCTTTTAAATCAGTTTTGCCTTTGCACATTTTTCTATGCTCAATAATATTACTCACGCCTCTCAATTGGCTATGTTCCTGAACCCGTGTGCAAAGATGACGGGAAGTCTCTCCAATGTAAGTGGCATTGCTCCCATTACATGAAAATTTATACACTACATCAGAAACTGATATTATAAGTACTTCTTTTGGTTCTCACCTCTGTTTTTTTCATTTTACAATGACTTTAAAAATATTAAATTATTAGAAATTAATTTTTAGAATTTAAATATAATATTATATTAAATCTCGGAAGTCTAAACATTTTAATAGAGTATTTTGTCAGATATATAAGAAGAAATGAAAGACGAGCTCGGCTATTTAGCGATTGCTAAAGCTTATTGTGTTTGTTCCAGGTAGATAAAGATCATTTAAATTTGAATGTTTAGCCTCGTATTAACTGTCATCCAATTTTTTACCTAAACAACACTTGAAATAAATAATAGAAATCTTTTGAAGAAATATATGCTCTTTATCTAGTTCATCGTGATTCATTTAGTATTTTCCAATTGACTATGAATCAGTAATGATATCGATGTTTTCGGCACAACCATTTCATATCAATAAAATATCCATATCATTACTGGATTCATAGTAAAAAAAATGTTTTAATATCATTGGAAAATGAAAAAAAAATCAGAGGTGATAACCAAAATATAATACTTATAATATGATTTAATATTATTTATAATATTCATCATTAGGGACAAGAAAATATGCATTTAAAAACTAAATAAAAAATGCGATTGTGGAAGCATTTGTCTTAGATAATACACCCGTATTTATCACAAATGACTCGCATTCCCTTGAATCTCCAGATAAAATACCTATAATAAAATGACAATAAATCTACCGTATGTATCTGTGCTCTCATCAACGGACAACCATACTTTCTTTCCACTTATTTTGCTTTTTATTGCATTCATATTTTCTTGATAAATCTTCTTTACGTACGTTTTCCTCAAAGAAGATGCGCTGGGCATATTTTTATTGGTATATTTTCTCAAAAATCCTTTAAAAGCTGGATTTTCTATTTTTTCTATTGGTATGCCTGAGTCAAGTAGTGATTTTCCCAAATCCATTATAAATGATAAAGTCGACTCACTAGTTATATAATCAAGATCTTCAAATTCATCAGATGAAACTTTACTCTCTTCTTCGGGGAAATCTCGTAATTTCCGTTGATGTTCTAAACAATTTATATGCTGCACTACCTGACTGCGCCTGTATGCTGTTATATTTCTGTCACATACCTTACATATTAAAAAGTCAATCCCTCTTTTGAAATATCTTTTTCCAAATTCTTCTACAAACTTGTTGAGACGATTATACACTGTACTTGTTCTTCTTGGGATGATAGTGTAAATTAAAAGAAAACGAAAAAAATGGTCAGCGCTCAAATTTATCTATAGGTATTGTAAGAAAAAGTTAAAAACATAAATAAGTTGTTTACCTTGATAATTTTGATTGATTTCTTATACTTTCTTTATGTCTTGCATCAATAATTTTATGGTATGCAGTATTGTTTTTAATGCATATATATGCATTTAAATCACTATTGCATATTTTTCTGTTCCTATTCATCATTAACACATTGACCGCCAGTATATTTTTTTATCTCTGCGCAACAGGAAATTGTAAATTTTTAAAATTTTATTTCATTTATTTATGTAAAACTATGGAAAATCATGGAATCTCAAGAATTTTCATTCGCTAGATGTTGCTATTATTGTACGTTATTACATATTCTCCAATAAAATTATTCCCAACACACCAGGGTTTATATTTAGAATGAGCTGAGGTACGAGTTATCTCGTACCTAGCTGTGAATGTGTTAATAAACATTCATAAATTCTTGATAACAGCGTATTGTAAATGATATCTAACAAATGAGTTAGTATTTTCAGCCTTTATTGAAAAAGGACAAAAACAGTTATCAACTAAAGGAAAATAAGGAAAACGTGACAAATTTGGACATATTTTTTTCACCACACTTTATTTTCTTCGCATGCTTCATAACAAATCAAGCTTTTATTTTTTACATTTTAACTATCATATAAGTATTTATTTTCGCCAATAATATGACTCTTTGAAGGATTTTAACGCATCACATTAATCACCCTAACCATGCAAAACTCTATCTATAAGGTAGATTGGATCAAGCGCCGACTGGTTTTTGTAAAGTTGAAATTTATACCTATCTATTTTCAGTCTGATATGTAAATACGTAACGCTGTCGATTTCGAACGCTTTGCACAATTACTACTGTTTAATAAATATTAACTGGAGCCTTAATTTCTCTCGTAAATTTTAATTTTAATAGGAAATTGTTTAAAGTTAGTATTTTTTCTGTACTTTTCTCTAATATGGGTCAAGAGCGTAACAGGGAGTTAAAAATGCTTTTTGAAACCTTGCTTCATATGCATTGAGCCAAGAGCAGAATTATTAATAAATATGATATAAAATGCTACTACAATATCAACGTCTTTAGACTCTTGCAATTAAATTCTGTTAGTATATCTTTGTAACGTAATAAAGATTAAAGGTCGAGAAGTTAGATAAAATATGGAACAAATTTGTCATCCTTCACCGTATAAATAGTAATAATTTCTTACATTTTTCTAAATTTTTTGATTATTTTTTTATTGTCATTTTCGTGTTCTTTAATTTGTGATACGAAAATTAGAAGACCAAATTATTTTAGGTTGCTAAATGCGCTATTCAAACTTTCGGGCAACTGTTTATTTATCTTCGGAAAAACCTGGATTCGGTGCTAGAAAATATTGTTTCAAATTTACTGTCGAAAGCTGGTGAAGGAACAAATAGTTTCTTGCGACAGGATATTGAAGCTAGTTTGTTACTGATGATTGAAAATGTTTCCCCGCAAAGAGCATTTAACGCTCTACTACAAAGCGGAACTGAGTAATGAATAAATTGTTTATTTTATTTCACAAAATCAACATGGAAAAATCATTCAGCAATAAAAACATGGCAATACGAAGATTAGCAGCATGTAATATGATGTTATTGTGCGACAGATTGGGATATTTCAAAACAATGTCATGTATCAAAGAAACTCCAGAGAAAATTCTTTCTGGCATCGTTAAGTTTGCCATGGATGGTAACCAGGAAACAAGGCAAAATATGATTTTTAATTATTTTCAATTAATTTTAGCATTTCAGATATTATGGTAAAAGAATGTTGTTAGAATTAAGTAAACAACAAGATTTTGAAAAGTTGATAAATAAGCATATTCAAGCAAAGGATTTGAGAGTTTTGAAGGACATTTTAGAAAATATTAAAATGAAAGTAATTTTTAATAAACTATTATTATTATTTTTATTATTATTATTATTATTATTATTATTATTATTATTATTAATATTATTATTATTATTATTATTAATATTATTATTATTATTATTATTATTAATATTATTATTATTATTATTATTATTAATGTTATTATTATTATTATTAATATTATTATTAATATTATTATTATTATTAATATTATTATTATTATTATTATTATTATTATTATTATTAATATTATTAATATTATTATTATTGTTATTATTATTATTATTATTATTATTATTATTATTATTATTATTATTATTATTATTATTATTATTATTATTATTAATATTATTATTATTATTATTTATTATTATTATTATTATTATTATTATTATTATTATTATTATTATTATTATTATTATTATTATTATTAATATTATTATTATTATTATTATTATTGTTATTATTATTATTATTATTATTATTATTTATTTATTTATTTATTTATTTATTTATTTATTTATTTATTTATTTATTTATTTATTTATTTAAAATATTATTTTAAACATATTCCCTGTCAAATTGGATAAATTTTGCATCGATTTCAAATAACTTTGAAATACAAATGTTATATTGTCGATTATAATTAATAGTTATTGCAAAATTGTATATTGTCCAAATGTCAATTAATAATCTTACTATAATTAATAGAAATAATAATAAACTATTAGAATTCAAATTGTATTTGAAATTGTAATATCACTGTCATTTTACACGGATTTGGGATAATTTTATATTATTATTGAAATTATAGTAAACCAAAGTAGTTGTCAAATTAAAATATTTACTGAAAACGAAAACGATTTGAGAGACCGAGTGAACAGAATGATATTTATCATGTTTTAATTTTAAATACATAAAAAAAACATTTTAATCATCTTTCCAAAATAATTCCATTTCCCAAACACTTATTTTTTTTACTTCATTACTTTTTGGGATCACTTACTAATAATTAATTTCAACTTACAGGTTTTAAATGAAACTTTAGCAAATATTGATAATACTTTTTTTTAATACGAAAAATTTAGAAATCATTTTTCTTTCAAAATTCAAGGGCATCGGAGATCCCTCACAATTTTCACACTCAGCTGGAATGCAAAGATCAGGATCGCTTTCTCGTGGGGGTAGTGCTGGAAATTTGGTGTCATTGGGTTCTAAATCTTCTTCTCTTTCAAGAGGAAGCAGTCGATCAATGACACGTCTTCCGGGATCAGATATTTCCGATGATGACAAAGATTGGCTGACTAAAATTTGCTCTCAGCTTTCATCAAATGATTTTCGTGATCGCCAAAACGGATTAGACTCGATTGTGACAAAACGCGATTTGCACAATTTGCCTCAGAGAAGTATTTCAAAAATCCTTAAAGATTTAGTTCCCCGTCTTAATGACAACAACACAAAAGTCACAGTTTCTGCCTTAGATGTTTGCCAGAAAATTATACCAATCATTTGCTCAAATTTTCCAACAGAGTTCTTTCCTGAATTTATTAACACTGTTGCATTGAATTTTGCATCTAAATCTGTGGAACTTCGAAATTCTGCCTCAAATCTAATGGATATCTGCTTCAATTCGTTTGGTAAATTAATTTTTCATTTTATTTTTTTTTAAATTTTATTATTTTTAATAATGTGAAAAGTACTCGAGAAATATAATGCAAATTCATTTATTAAAATTTTCATTTTTTATAGGAATAAAACAAATTTTGTGAAAATCAACGAAAACGGTCTGATTTTTGACGATAACTGATAATTGGATTTTTTAAAGAAAATTTATGTGTTGTTTAAATATTTGGAATTTTGGTGGCATTTTAAAACAAATTTTAATATTTTTCGAAAATAGTTAATTTTAAGAATGTTTTCAAAATTATTTTGGTTTGATGATTCCAAGAAAAATTATTTCAATATAACAAATTTGTATGTAAGTTTTTAGATGATATTGATTTTAAAAATTTTCAATTTTGAAACAAAATAATCAATTTTTCTCAAACTATTTTTTGTTTATTTTATTCAACAAAAAATGGCCAATTTTTCTGTCATAAATTTATTTCACTAATCAATATGTATTTAATTTTCCTTTTAAGTTTCAATTTTTCAGTGACTTTTCTTGAAAAAAAAATAAGAATTGAATGTTTAAGATAAATTTTAGACAAAGTAAACGAAACTTATAATATTATTTTATTTATTTTTATATAAACTCATTTTATTTTTATTAGATATAATTTTTTAATTTTAATTTACATTTAATTATTAAATCTTTAATTTATTAATGATATTTATTAAACTGTGAAATTTATTATTATTATTATTGATAAACTGTAAAATCTTTTTTTTGTCCATAGCGGAATCATTTATATTAATAAAATTTAAATAAATAACAATGTTAGCCAATTTTAGCAATGTTTATTCATAAAATATGAAATATTTCGTTCGATAAACGGCACTGATTGCTCATAACCCAAATATAACTAAACTTTCTCTTTCTCCTCTTCTTCTCTGATTGATATTTTCTTTCACTCAGCTGTAGTAAACAAATATATTTATTTATTCAAATTTCCAACTTTTTTTAAAAAATAAAAGCAATTAAAAATAAAAGCATTCAATTCCAATAAATGTTTTTTAATATTTTAAAATCTAATTCGCATTTCAGAAAAATGTTAACAAATGTATAAAAACTTAATTATTAAATGTTGTATTTCCAACATTTCACCTTGTCAAAGGTTTGTTTTGATAAACTTTGAAATCTTTTTTTTTGTCGATTGCGGTATCATTTATATAAATAAAATTTAAATAAATAAAAATTTTAGCCAATTTCCGCAATGTTTAATCATAAAATATGAAATATTTCGACCGATAAACGGCACTGATTGCTCATAACCAAAATTTAACTAGACTCTTTTAATATTTTTTTTCACTCCAATGAATAATTAATATTTTAGTTTTCTGAGTTTTATTTTTATTTATTTAATTATTTAATTTCGCGTTATCTGTTAGATATTAAAAAGGTTATATAGTATTTTTCTATTTATTTATATTTATGTTTAATACGCATGTATGTAAGTAGTAAGTTAAATAAAATTATTTCATTATTTGTTGAAATATTAACAATTTTTTAGTAGACTTTGAAAGTTATGAAATGATTTTAACTTTGCATAAATAGAAATAAATATCTTCCTTATTGCAGTCATTATTTATTATAATTCATATAAACTATAATTATAAATTAATGGCAAAAATATTAATAATTAAAAAATCTTATGACTTTTTTTTGTTTTTCACTTCTGATTTCTTTATAAGTGAAATAATATTTTCTACAAGATTTGACTATGAATCAGATTTATTTAAGGTATTTTATTTTCGGCACGGCCTTTTTCAAGTGATTTGTGCCGAAAATTCACGAATACCTAAAATAAATCTGATTCATAGTCAAATTTTGTAGAAAATATTATGTCAATTAAAAAATCACTATTATTAATATTGATAAATTTATTACTAACACTATTAAATGCAAAGGCCATGCTAATGGATGTGAAAATCTATATTGATAATTTGTCATTAAAAATATTTTATTGGTCAATTAATAAAAATTTGGTATGAAAATATAGAGCAATGAAATAAAAGATAAAAGATTTTGGATCAAATAAAAAATACCATCATTAATTTAAAAATAATTAAAGTAAAAATAAATCGAATAAAATAGTATTACGAAATCAGAATATAAAATATTTTTCATTTTTCATTGTAATTCATAAAAAAATAACAAAAAAAGACAACTAAAAATGTATGATAATAAAGTACAATCGAAATATAACAGTTACAATCTCTTCAAAAGTCATAATTTATATAATAATTTATTTAATTCAAAAAGTGTCTAATTAATTCTGAATATTAAAACACAGTTTTTAATATTCATTATTGGACATCACTATAACAAATATAAACTAAAGGATTTAATTAACAAAATTTCAACTAGTTCTTTTTAATTAAGTTAAGAATAGACTCAACCAAATTATCTTTATGGTTCCATTTCCAAACAAATTCAGAACATATAGGTGTTTAACTCCTCGTCAATAAACCTAGTCAACTCGATTTCCATATCTTCGATATTCATAAAAGGGATTAAATTTAATTTTGATTTATAGGGTTTCCACTTTAATGTGGCATAAGTCCAATTCGATGTGGCAAAAGTTTAATTTATTTTTACATTTTAAAAACTTTGATAAATATAACAATTTAGTAATTATAAAGAAAATGTATTAATTAAATTAGCATTGAATATAAATTATTATTGAACTGCCATCAATATAACTATATTTAAAATTTTTACAAACCTTATAAAATAGTAGTACCGGATGTGATAATACAAAGAATAATAGAGTTGTTAGAGCAATCGAAGTTTACAAGAAAAGAAATTTCTATAACTTTTGGAATACCATATAGAACAGTAGCAAGAATATACGATCAATTTTTAAAATATGGAAGGTTTCACCTTGAAGAAAGGAGGAAAGAAACCAAAATTAATGAATAACAAACATTTACGTTATTTAAAGGAGTGCATTGACAATGATTGCACCCATACACTTGTGGAGCTCAAAAAAAAAATTTACGAAAGATTTGGTTTATCAATATCAAAATCTACAATAAGCAATTATATTTCAGAATTTTAGTATAGTTTTAAAAGAATCCAACCATTTGCACAAACATCTGTCACTTCAGAATTACAAGAAGTGAGACTAGTATATTGTTTAGAGTTTTTAAGAATACAAAACTCAGGCCGACCAATAGTTTTTCTTGATGAAATTGGACTTTGTGTGTCATCTAGAAAGCTATATGGAAGGTCTTTAGTAAATACTCATTCGCAAATAAAATTTCTATTCTAAGATCGAGGAATATTTCGGTAATAGCTGCCATGAACAAGGACAAACTTATTTCATATCAAGTGATGGAAGGAGTTGGAAATAGAGCCAGAATGGCCGGATTTCTACTTATTTTTTTCGAAAAAATACGTTCTGAAAATTTATATGAAGCTTATAGTGTGATGGAAAATGCTAGGTTTCACCATTGCAGAGAAATTATAGGATTAGCATTGGAAAATAATCACAAAATTATAGTTTTGCCGCCTTATAGCCCATTCTTTAACCCAATTGAAAACATGTTATTACGGTGGAAACATTTTGTTCGAAGTGCTAATTCGAGAAACGGAGAAGAGCTTTTGGCTGTTATACATTGTTATGACATTTTTTATTCTCGTGAGCATTGCCAAAATTATATTAGACACATGACATTTAATTTTGTCAGATTTTCGGCTAATGAGACAATTATCGATAGGTAATTAAATTTTTTTATAAGGATTTTTTTTTGTTTTTCACCTCTGATTTCTTTACAAGTGACATAATATTTTCTACAAAATTTGACTATGAATCAGAATTTGTAGAAAATCAAATTTTAATTGAACTTGTTTTTATAATTACTAATCTGTTATATTTATCAAAGTTTTTAAAATGTATAACTAAATTAAAATATTCCCACAAATTATTGGAAATTTGCCACATTGAATTGGACTTCTGTCACAATCAATTGGTATTAAAACGATATCGATTTATTATACTTTAATGCAGTGGTTCTCAACCTTTTTCAGATAGCTGCACCCTAACGGAAAATTTGAAAAATTAACGGCACCCTACACTTTTTATAATAATATTTCAGCTATAAAAATATTTTTATATTTAATAGTTTTATATTTAATAAACTAAATCTTTTATAACATATATTAATGTGAAATTTGAACTTGATGCTTTTTGCATATCTCCTTATTATTAGGTCGCGTATTTGACAAACATACTCTTAACTCATTCTCAATTGAGTTCAGTTTTTGTATTTTCTTGTTCTTAATATTTACCAAAAATAATTGATATTTGTACCGCTATTTTAAGTAATTCAACCCTATAAAATCAAACCTTATGTGAAATTAATATATTTTCAATAATAAAATTAGCAGAGCTCGCTTTTCATATCTCTACGGCACTCCGGATGAGAAACATTGTTTTAATGTATAAGCATACATATATTTAGCTAATTACTGGTAATGATTCCTTTTTATAACCTCTTTTAGTTTTTTAACTTACATTTTACAATGGCATTTTGAAGTTATATTATTTTAAGGTTTTTTTGTTCATTTAGTTTAATATTATAGTATGTTAATATTTTAATATTTTACTATTTTAATATTAGATAAGTGCATAACAAAATAAGCCCTTGCTGCGAAGTAATAATTATATTGTTCAAAAAAGTTTCGATTATTAAATAATCCTCTTCGCAATAAACTGAAGAAGTTTATCTAATAATCGAAACTTTTTTCAATATAATTATTACTTTGCTGTAAGGGCTTACTTTAATTTTCACTTATCTGATATCTTAATTTATGCTGCTACCAAGGAATCATCGTTTTATAGTTATAATAATAATAATAATAATAATAATAATAATAATAATAATAATAATAATAATAATAATAATAATAATAATGATTATTATTATTATTATTATTATTATTATTATTATTATTATTTTATTTATTATTATTATTTTATTATTATTATTTTATTATTATTATTTTATTATTATTATTTTATTATTATTATTATTATTATTATTATTATTATTATTATTATTATTATTATTATTATTATTATTATTTTAATTTTTGCATATCTGATATCTTAATTTATGCTGCTTCCAATGAATCACCGTTTTATACTTATATTTTAATATTAATTATGTGTCAGGTAAAAAAAAGACATATAATGATCAAGTAAAAAATAATGCCAGTATTAATTTAAAAATAATTAAAGGAGAAATAAATCAAATAAAATAGTAAAACGAAATCAGAATATAAAATATAATTAATTTATCATTGTAATTCATAAAAAAACAAAAAAAGACAATGAAAAATTATATATAAAATCTTTTCTCTAGATCAAAGTCTCTTGATTCAGCCGTGTATTGAAGCTATAAATAAATCCAATCCTAAAACAAAACCCATTCTAATTGATAATATGAATAAACTGTTATCAGCAATAGATTCATCTAAAGGTCCCTCATTTAACCGATCAATCGGGATGATAATTCGTCATGTTATCCCGGAAATTGGGCTTTTATTGGGAAAAAGTCGCACATTGCCAACACAGGTCAACGAACAATTACAAAATCTAGTCGTCTTATCGTATGGAATAGTTGGAACAGAAATGATCGATTCTGCCGCTCAAAGAGGTGATCATACACTTAAACAAGCTATCATAGACATTCTCAACAAGAAAAATTTACACAACACTCAATGAAATATTATCAGCTGTACAGATTTTCTAGCGAAATGTATAAATTATTATAATGTCACAATCAAAAACATATCAAGAACTTTCTCAATCGGTTTCAAAACACACAAAAATCTCGTTTCCGTCCTCATTTGACCGTGTGATCGGTAACTCGCCAATCTCATTGACAAATCAAATCCAATGTGTAACATAATAATTACAAATAAATATAGACAGAAAAAATACCAAAAAAAAAACACATCCGTACAAATATAATATCAACCAGAAATACCAATGAAAATCTTTTCAGATCAATTATTATTTTTCAGCAGATTGTTATTGGGAATTGTTTAAGTATTTATTGTAGGTGTTTTTATTCTCCACTGACAATTATTGTGTTGTTTTTCTTTTTGGAAATCGCAGTTACCAAGATATCAATATCTCTATCTATCTATCTATATATATATACTAATATTTATGTATTATTTTCAATTAATTTTCTTATTGGCTGATATGACATCGATGATGATGAATGTATAATGAAGCTATAATGTGTGTCGAAATTGTGAAAAACAATAATATCATTCCCGTCCAATCGGATTTTGTTTTATCATTAAAATGATTATTAAATTTTAAAAAGAAAAAAAAAATTTTTAACTACTTGCATTATTTATTTGGAATTATTATCCAAAAGAAAATATGATTTTTCTATGATTGTTATTTTTAAAAAATTTGATTTATATATATTAATAATATTGTAATAAATTATTTTTTGTATTGAGATTATTTTATGTGTGTTTTTATTTGGTTTATTGTTTACCGAATTCTTTGACGGCCTGTATTTGTACTGAAAATCAAAATCAAGAAAACTTTACAGAATTTAGGTTACCATTCAATGATTTTACTATTACAGTAAAAGCAATTCAAACACGTTGGAAACTGGATATTGGTTTATTTGGTATTAGTCAAACCGAATTCTTTGACGCTTTGTATTTGTACTGAAAATCAAAATGAAGCAAACTTCTAATTTTAGTTTGGGGACGTCCATAAATGACGTCTCTCGATTTTGGCCGATTTTTACCATTTCCGTCTACCTTGTCACCTTTCACATATGACGTCACAAATCTTTGGACCCGCCCTCAAAAATGACGTATTTCCGGTTTGAAAATGAGCATGTTTCAAATCACTTTATTCACATTTCAGTATGTGTTTAGTGTAATGCTGCACTTATATATTATGAGAAAATATATATTAAAAAGGAGGCCCTGGAAAGCTGAAATTAGCATAACATTATGTTGAGAAAAATACAAATTTAAAATGTGACGTAACATTTCTTAAACACCCCTTCCCTTCCACCCACCTCATCATACATGTTCACAAATGTGTGACACCCCATCTCTAATCGCGTGACGTCATTTATGGACGGCCCCTTTATCATTGCGGTAAAAAAATTTCATCACTTTCGAAACTAACTATTGTTTTATTGGGTTTGTTGTTAATATCAACGAAACCAAATTATTTGACTGCCTGTAAATTTTTTAAAATCAAAGTAAAGAAAACTTTTCTAATTTTAGGTTACCATTCAATGATTTTACTCTTCCAGAAAAAACAATTGCATTATGTTCAAAACTAGCTATTTTATCCGTAAAAACAAATTTAAAAAATTACAAGTAAACATTATTGGGTTATAATTTGGAAATATTTAGAACTTGTTAAAATGCGTTGAAAATTCACTAGCATTCATGATCATAAATCAAAGACATACTTTGAGAAGTAAATAAACGCTATTAGATCAAATTTACAACACAAGTTGTCCATTGTCTAATGCAAAGTATTGCTTATTTCATGACAAACCAGACATAGCTTGTTTCTTGCTACCTGGATCCAACCGGCTATGTTGCTCGATAACCTGCGTTAGCAATTACAATTGCGTTCCGTCACGCTGTACCTCTGAATAAATACAGCTCCGTGTTCCGCTAGTTTATTGACAACTTTCATTGAGTTTAGTGTTTTGGCAGTCAGCTTGTCCTTCTTTCCACAGCTCAAAATTAATTGAAAGAAATTTGCCTGGAATTTTCATCTTTTGTAACATTGCTTAATTGTTGTAACAAAATCTTACAAGTTGTTAAACTTGAATGGATCAAAAGTAACAGTAATGTTGATCTTTTTCACTATGCATGGTGAAGGACCTAACCAGATCAAAGCGAAGCTAATCGGTTTTTGTGATTTGTATCAAAAGTGATTTGGAAACTTTTGTGATGCTGATTTTGAAAAGGCTGAATACATTGAAGAGTGATTCTAGTCGTTACAGTTCATTTTAAACATTATTTGGCTCATAATGTGCGGAAATCCAAGATTACAGATAATCACAGGCTGTAAATATACACAGCTTATGTAATATTTTCTTTCTTTTGCAGGAGGCTAAATTCAGACTTTACCATACAAACATATTTTTTGAGCATGTTGCAGGTACGCCAAAAAAGACAATAATCTTTTAGTCATCTCTTGTCTGATTGTTCAAGTGATTCACTATTGATGAAAATAATCAATAGCAATCATCTCATTAATAATACACCTGTTTCAACTGAATAGCAACTCCTATAACATAAGAAAATAATCAATAAACTTATATTATAGAATATATACTCTGGTGGGCAAAGATTAGACTTTAAAGATATTTCAATATTCGACACGGTAACTCATGAAGGCTTTTAGCGACAAAAAAATACCTATAAAATATGACTCATATGCAAGACAGAAAACGTTTTATTGACGTTTAGACATTGCACTAGTGACCTGGAGTAAGTGCCGCCTTAAAACGGTACTCTAAATGTTCAGAACCTGTACTTGATATTCCGTACACCTGATCATCTGTAGACTGTTGGTTGACTATGTGAAAGATTTAAATTAAATATATTCAAGAAAAATATATCGAGTACGCTTCAATTAAACCACACTGAGAATATCTAAGAAAATCTCACCAAAAATGTTGCTAGAAAAATGGATTGAAAAGTACATTGAAGAAAATGCTCATGAGGTCATGAATGAAAGGTTTGGTTACATTAAAGTGTCTAAGGGTATGTCAAGGTAGAATAAATAAATAATTGTTGAGTGATTATCAGAAGATTATTTCACTAATTTTTTTCGAATCATTCATTATTGATATATCATTGACACCTGATATGTTTCTGATTCTTGATCACTTCAATATTAGCTGCCTGATAACCTTATAATCTAATGTATACTGAATAATGTACTAATACGATATAAAAATGTGCCTAGTACAGGCCGTTAAACTGCCTATAAGTGCCTCCGTCGAATGTTCCAAAATATTCCTACCAAATAATGCGCTAATATAGCCGAGGTAAAGTGCAGATAATGTGCTTTAAATGTTCCGTACAAGACAACGCCCTTGCATGGACCCAGGCTAAATGATTGAATAATTAAAAGGACGTAAAACTTGGTTACCTGTGCCAACCAAAGACCTGGCTTGTTCCTTTAAAAAGACGCACCTGTCTCTTTGGAGCAGTAGTTTTTTAAATAAACTTAAGACAAAAGATTCCTTGTATTTATTAATGTTATAGTACATTAATTTAGTAATAAATTAACTGATTAATATAGATCTTTTCATAATCCAGTGACCAACTATCGACAAGATTTTGAAAGTTTCAACAAACGGTTTTGCTTTATTTTCCGCATTAGAGTTCTAGCATTCATGGCTCACTTTTTATTAATGGCCGCCCATTAAAACACAATTCTAAAGTCACTTGTGACAAATGACTTATGGTTATATTTTATCATCCACGTATTTAATGGAAATTCTTTTGGATTGTGTGCGTTTCAAATCTTCTTCGCCATCAGGCAATCAGTAAGACTTTCATTCAAGGTGATATAGTTTATTCAAATGAATGCAACTTTTAATTAAAGTGAGAAACCAGACGAAAAATAAATTAAATACACAACATTATCAAAGTAAAAAATGCTTACAAATTTTCAATAACGTTCTAATCAATAACCGTTCTATGCATTATAATATCATAATTATACAATTTTAAATTTAATTTTAAAATTAATGACATTTTTAGAAATAAATCCAAAAATGTATAAACATATTCTTAAAATGCTAAATAGTTATTCAAATGACAGTTTCATAAATTTCAGTAAATTATTATTATTTTCAAATAATCCAGTTGGAATTAAGTTGATGCGTAAATAAAATATTGAAAAGAGCAATCGAAAGCTATTAATATTAAGAATGTATTTTAAGAATGTATTTAAGAATGTATTTAAAATTGTAGTAAATAGAAAAAACCCTCGCGTTTTAGTGATGGTATATAAAAATCACAGAGTTTTCTGATAAAAGAAAGATACAGCAACAATAATGCTTCCTATTAATAATCCTGTACATTAACATAATTCAATCTTAAACTATGCAGAAAACATAATTTATAAATTCTACATTTAATTTTTACTGTCTTTTTGAAACTCAGTATTTCTTTTTTAAAAATCGAATATAATAGTTATAAAACGATACAACTTATACAGAAAATTAAAAACCAAAATAAAACATCATAAGCTGAAGTTGAAATTCATTAATATTAATCCACTGGATAAAGGCATTTTTATTAGATTTTTAATTTAAAAAAATTGTACACGACTTACTGTTGTTTTATTAGTTACACAATTTAGACATTTTTCAAATTTTCATTTAATTTTATATTCAATTAGTTTTTTAATGTCATATAGACTCATTAAGGACATATATTATCTAAAAAATTTTGATGCATATTCGAAACCACTTGAAGATTTTAGAATTAAAACATTATCTGGAGCTATCGGTATCTAAAATCTAAATATTTATGCATTTTTAAAATAATTTATTTTAGTTTCATTAATAAGTGGCATTATTATTATAATTCTTGCAGTGTCTGAGTTAAATGAATATCTAAAGCCTCAAGTTACACAGGAATTATTTGTAGATGTAACGAGGGGTCAGAAGTTACCTATTAATATTGATATAATTTTTCCACACATTGCATGTGAATGTATAGTGTTTTCTTAATCAAGTCTTCTTTTTAATATAAATATAAAGTTTTAAGTCTTGATGCAATGGATATATCTGGTGAACAACAGCTTGATGTTGATCATGAAATTTATAAAGTTCGATTAAATGAGAAGTTACAGCCCATTTCTGAAGCAGTTAAACATAGTAAATATTATAAAATTGAAATTAAGATCAAAATATTATATTTTATCTAGATGTTACAACTACTGTTAAACAAATTGATAATTCGACGGTAATTTCTAATTTGGTTAGATTATTCTTTTAATTTTGATACATTTCATTATTCAATAAATATATGATAATTTTTTATCGCTTAAAAATATTGTTAAAATCAATCAAGTCTAAAGATTGATTAAATTAAAATTTATTAATATTAACAAAACTGATGAATGTATTTTGTGGAGTTCAAGCCAATATTGGAGGCAACCGCCAAGTAAAGTTTCATTTCAGCGAATATTGTCACTTTAAAATAAAAACTTAACTTTATTCTTTTATAATATTTTGAACTTAATTAAAATATTATCAAACTATTATCAAATAGAAACTTTTATTGTAGTTTAAATAGACAATTACGCAGCCAGCTTGTGGAAGTTGCTATGGGGCTGAACGCGAAGATTTAAAGTTTGTTAATGCATTGTTGCCTGTAGATTGCTAAATATCAGAATACAGGTGCTGTAACACATGTGAGGATGTTCGGGAAGCTTACAGAATTCGTGGCTGGGCACTTAAAAGCCTCGATAATATCAGACAGTGTAAAGATGAAGGATGGAAATCTAAATTTGAAAATCTTGGCAAAGAAGGTTGTCGTATGCATGGCAAAATAACTGTAAATAAAGTAAGAACCTTTTCTAGTTTGTATTATTATATTTTATTATTAATAATTTATTATTATTATAGCCAATCAAAATTTATTTTATTTTATAATATAATTTTGTATATATTTGTTAAATGGGATAAAATAAATTTTCAAACTTGGTAATTCCAGTTTTTTTTAATTTATTAGAATGTTAAATTAATGAATAACAATTATTATTATTATTATTATTTTTTTTTTTATTTATTTTTAATAATTTTATAATTGTTATTATTATTATTTATTTATTAAATTTATTAATATAATTTAATTATTTTATTAATATTATTATTAGTTATTTATTATGTATTATTATTATTTTTATTATTTGCTATTTATTTTTAATAATATTATTATTATTTTTATTATTATTATTATTATTTATTGTTAATATAATTATTTTTATTTTTATTATTATTAAATTTATTATTATTATTTAATTATTTTATTAATATTATTATTATTTATTTATTAATTTATTATTTATTATTATTGTTATTATTTATTATTAATATTATTATTATTTATTTATTAATTTTATTATTTTTATTATTATTTATTATATTATATCTCATTAATATTATTATTATTTATTTATTAATTTTATTATTTTTATTTATTATTATTGTTATTATTTATTATTAATATAATTATTTTTATTATTAATATAATTATTTTTATTATTATTATTATTAAATTTATTAATATTATTTAATTAATATTATTATTATTTATTTATTAATTTTATTATTTTTATTATTTATTATTATTTTTATTATTTATTATTAATATTATTATTATTTATTTATTTTAATATTATTAATTATTAATTATTATTATTTATTTATTATTATTATTATTTTTAATATAATGATAGAGTATATTTGAAAATTGATTCTCAGTGACTTATTGAAATTAATATTATTCTTAGGTTGCCGGTAATTTCCATTTTGCTCCCGGTAGAAGTTTTACTCAATCACATGTCCATGTTCACGATATTCAATCTTACGGAAAAACTCAGGTAAAAATTGCGATTCTATTAGATCAGTGCTGTCCATCCTGTGGCCCATTGCATGATTTTAAGTGGACCACCAGAGTGCTTGCTATAATCCACCTTATATCAAACCTCACTGCATCGTTTCGACTATACCTAATTCAACATTTTTAATATATTAAAATTAAACTGACTAATTAAAATTATTTATAGTTTAATCATTTAACTTTAATGATTAAACTAAAATTTATAGTATAAATAATTTTCTTTATAAATTAATAATTAATTATTAATTGTATAAATTTTTCAATTACGAAAACAAAAAAAATATATAAATTCAAACCATTATTTCTACAAACAGAAAAAGACTCCTAAATTTGAAGTTTAAAATATGGGTTATTAAATTAACATTATTAATTTTATTATTATTTAGGTTTCCAGATATCGGCAGCAGAAAGCGAAAAGTTACTGAAGAAAATCGTTTGTTCAATTCATCTTGGGAACTTGAATTCTGGTTTAGAATATCTGGTGAGAAGCCGGTTGGTTTGTTGTTGTGTCGAAATTCCATCTCAGTTTTGAAGAAACTCAATTTACAAAGAGACACTACACGTCCATGAATAATAATTTTGAAAAGAATTATCCGCTTGGTATAAAGATGAGAGAAGAAAATGTTGTTTCTTTTTCAGACGACTTCTGATCGCAAGTGACTGTGTAACGGAGGCATCCTTGAAGGTCAGCTGGGTTTTAACTAAATAACAAAAACCATATACCGATGGTGACACAGTTAAGCAATGTTTTCAAGAATGTACCGATTCTTTGTTTGCTGAGTTTAAAAACAAAGATATGATTAAGAAACAGATCTTCAGTTATCTCATCAGACTTTTGCCAGACGAACTGAGATGTTATCCAGTGACATATATAAGCAGATTTACGGCGATTTGAGGGAAGCATCTGGATTCAGTTTAGCGTTGGATGAATTTTGCGATACAACTGACACGGAACAGCTCATAATTTGAATTTGATTTGACGTGAAGGCTAACTTTAAAGAATTGTTGGCACTGTTGCCACTGAAAAATACAATCAAGGGGAAATATATATACAAAGCACTGAAGGAATGTTTAATATAAAATGGAATTGACATTAAAAATCTTATATCAGTTACCACTGATAGTGCCCTACCAATGGTAGGAAGAAAAATTGGCTTGCTGCTGGCAAACAAGGATTTCCCGAACTCTCAAGCTTATCACTGCATCATTCATCAGTAAGCACTTTGTTCGAAATTGAAAGATGATAAACTAAAAAATGTAATGGATGTTGTTGTTAAGATTGCAAATTTTATTCGGGCCAATCCTTTGAATCACAGGCAGTTCAAGATACTGTTAGAAGAGTATGACAGCAATTTTAACGATTTAGTCCAATATATTGATGTGCGTTGGCTGAGCAGAGTGAAATTACTGGCAAGATTTTTGGACTTATTGCAAGAAGCCAAAATTTACCTTGGTGGGAAGCGTAACGAAGAGTTAATGATGCATCTTGATAATCCAGTGTTTATTTCAAGACTAGCATTCTTGATTGACATCACAGATCACCTTAACAAGCTAAATTTGAAATTGCAAGGAATATATCACATTTTACCTTCTCTGATAAAGGAAATTAGTGTTTGAATCAAAGTTTCACTAATGAGTCAATTGCAGCAATCAAATTATACACATTTTCCAGCACTTTCCAAGGTAGTACAAGAATACCAAGATTCAATTAAAAGTGAGCAGTTCGACCAATCACGGGAAATAGTGAAATTAGATTTTTTCACTCGTTTCAAGGACATTCGCAATTTGACTCCTCTGTTGCTTTTTATTGACAATCAATTCAGTTGTTTCAACAAAGTGAAGTTATTAGGAGGTGATGAAGGTGAAGTTCAACTGAAAATTATTGAATTGAAGCATAGTGTCGCTGTTCAGGATAATCTCAATAAAACGACCCCAACTTTGGATAATGCATGTGCCTTCGGATCAGTTTCCAAACATTTATAACTGTTGTAGGAAAATATTGACCATATCTGGATGCACTTTTGTATGTAAAGCTGGATTTTCGACAACCAACATCAAATAAAAAAAGAAAAACTAGTTGACTAACGATCATTTAGAAAACCTTATGAGAGCAGCTGTTACTCAGCATCAGCCACAAATTAAAAAAATTGCAAATATTATTCAAAGTCAAATTTCTCATTAAAATCGATAAATTTTTAAAAGTTGTAAACATATTCTGGTTTTTATTTAAAATTTATTAAAGTTACATAACAAAATTTTAGATTAAACCCATTTGCGGCCCTTAACATCCTGAAAATTATTTGAGTGGCTCAGCATTGAATTAAATCTTTTACAACAAATCAATAATTTATAATCATTTTATGTAGCCAAGTGGTAATCGATAATATCTTACAGCTATTTGCACAATTGAATAACTTATCTGTTGTTAATGCACAGATGTGATTTAAGGTTTTCTAAAGTTCATTGGTTAAATAACTGTTGGGTATCGTATCACAAAGGGACAAATGGGACACTAGGGAAGAGGTTCGAGTGCTTAAGACATCCCCAGCAGCATTTGTCGTTTAAATGTTGTACATAATAGTTCAATGGATCTTTTTTATATACTATATATGTTCATGTCCCCTATGTTCCCATTTGATCGGTTTAACTATGTGCGTATGTTTTTCTCCATTTGTCAACCAATATTGTGCCTTATTACACATAATGTTGTAATTAAATTTAGCCTATAAATTATTTAAATTTCACTTTTTATGGATTTAAAACTAACTTTTTAAAAAATTTGATAAAGAAATAGCTGAAATCTCTAGAGTGGAACTTCAGGGCACAGTTTGAGAACCGTTGCTGCAGAGAATTTTAATGCAATTCCAATATAATAAAAATCAATTATTATTAGTGTGGAATATAAATATTTTGAAAAATTTATAAAATATAATTGATGAAATTAAAAATTTTAAAAATCGATAATATCGAGAGAATTTTTTGAGGAATTTATGGGTAAATTTGTGGTATAAACGGGCTAATTTCGGAATTATTTTATTTATCTCGATTTATATAGAGATAAATTTTGGAAATTATTTAGTAATTATTGATTTTGTAAAATTTACCTTCAGTTCAATATTTCACATTTTATCAATTTCCTGGCATTTGGTGATCATTATCCCGGATTTACAAATCCTCTGGACAATTTGAAAGTCAATGTTGAAGAATGTAAGTTTCTCCGTAGGATTTATGCGATTTATTGTTGAATCGTTGTTTGTTTTTCAGTAAGTCATATGTATACATATTACGTGAAAATCGTTCCTACTACTTATGTGAAATTGAATGGTTCAGTAAGTTGATTTGTATTATTTTGTTTTGACTCGTCTCGACAATAATAATCAATAATTAATAAATACTATTTAATTGAAATATTGTATATATTAATAATAATAAAAATAATAATTAATAATAATAAATAATAATAATCATAAAAATAAATAATAAAAAATAAGAATTATAAATAAATAAAAGTAATAATTAATACTATTAATTGCAATAATAATTAATAAAAATAAGTTATAATTATAAATAGTAATAATAATAAAAACAAATAAGTATAAATAAGAATTAACATAAAATAAATAAAATTAATAATTAATAATATTTTAATTATTATAATTATAATAAATAAAAAATATTAATGGCAATAAGAATTAATAAAATAATTATTTATAATAATAAATAATAATAATTACTAATAATAAATAAAAATAATAATTATTATTATAAAAATAAGAATTGACAAGAATAAAAATAAATAATTAATAATAATAATAATATCAATAATAATAAAAAGAAATAAGATAAAATAAAAATTATGAATAAATAAATAAAAGCAATATTAATTAATAAAAATAAGTTATAATAATTAAAAATTAATAAAAATAATCATAATTATAAATAGTAATAATAATAAAAACAAATAAGAATTAACAATAAATAAAAGTAATAATTAATACTATTAATTGCAATAATAATTAATAAAAATAAGTTATAATTATAAATAGTAATAATAATAAAAACAAATAAGTATAAATAAGAATTAACATAAAATAAATAAAATTAATAATTAATAATATTTTAATTATTATAATTATAATAAATAAAAAATATTAATGGCAATAAGAATTAATAAAATAATTATTTATAATAATAAATAATAATAATTACTAATAATAAATAAAAATAATAATTATTATTATAAAAATAAGAATTGACAAGAATAAAAATAAATAATTAATAATAATAATAATATCAATAATAATAAAAAGAAATAAGATAAAATAAAAATTATGAATAAATAAATAAAAGCAATATTAATTAATAAAAATAAGTTATAATAATTAAAAATTAATAAAAATAATCATAATTATAAATAGTAATAATAATAAAAACAAATAAGAATTAACAATAAATAAAATTAATAATTAATAATATATTAATTATTATAATTATAATAAATAAAAAATATTAATCGCAATAAGAATTAATAAAATAATTATTTATAATAATAATTATTAGTAATAAATAATAATATCAATAATAATAAAAAGAAATAATAAAAAATAAGAATTATGAATAAATAAATAAAAGCAATATTAATTAATAAAAATAAGTTATAATAATTAAAAATTAATAAAAATAATCATAATTATAAATAGTAATAATAATAAAAACAAATAAGAATTATAAATAAGAATTAAAAATAATCATAATTATAAATAGTAATAATAATAAAAACAAATAAGAATTATAAATAAGAATTAAAAATAATCATAATTATAAATAGTAATAATAATAAAAACAAATAAGAATTATAAATAAGAATTAACAATAAATAAAAAAAATTAATAATATATTAATTATTATAATTTTAATAAAATAATTATTTATAATAATAATTAATAATAATAAATAAAAATAATAATCATAAATATTAAAATTAAGATTAATAAATAATAATTATTATTATAAAAATAAGAATTGACAAGAATAAAAATCAATATCAAAAAAATATTATTTTTTAAAATATATTAAAAATCAAGTGAAAAATTAAAAAACTAAAAATTGAGATTTTTTATTCAATGTAAAAAAATATTTAAAATCAATTGAAAAAAATAAGTGAAAAATTAAGAATTTAAAAATATTAAAAATCAAGCGAATAAATAAAATAAAAGTAAAAAATTAAGAATTTATTCAATGCCAAAATATATTAAAAATAAAATAAAAATGTGAGAAATATAAAAAAGTAAGTCAAAACAAATCTCGAATAAAAGTGTATGCATATTTTGATAACCAAAAGTTATAAATTACATGAAAATTACTATTTCTGTTTAAAGATATTATTTATTTTAATTATTTTTATAATAACAATTAATTATTCACGTTATTATTTAATATTTATTTTTCTTATTATTTATCATTATTTTATTCCTTTTCTTAAATCATTTTAGTTTTAAAATATTTATTTAAATTATTATTATTAGGTCTTTTTTGTTTTTCACTGATTTCTTTATAAGTGACAATATTTTTAATTTTATTTATTTTAAATAATAATAATTTTTATTCTAAAATATTTATTATTTTATTTATTATTTATTATTAATTATATATTTTTCCAATTATCTATATTACCATTTTATTTGTATAAGAATTTATTTTCACAAATTTAATTTTAAAATTATTTTTATTTTATTTTTGACATTTCATAATTTATTTTAAGTATTTTTTTTATTATTTATTTAAATTTAATTTATTATTTATCATAATCTTTTTCAATTTTTAATTCGATTATTTATTGATTTCTTATTATTTCGAATTTTTCAATTTTATCACCATTTAAAATAATTTTAAATTTAACAATACCAACAACTTAAAATTTGAAGAGTGACAAAATCTTTTCCCCCGAGAATGAGAACATTGGGTTCAAACCGTGTTAAAGACCAATTAATGATAAATTTGGTTTTTTTCTTTACATAAATTCAATAAATTATAATAGATAGTTGTAATTACAAAATGTTACCCAGGGGTTTTGAATGCCATATCAGATTGGTAACCGGCATTAAACAAGCCGGTCGCATATTCTCCAAATTGCTTTAATAGTGTTATTTGGGAGAAATATATTTTTTCTTCCAGGTTCTCCATACTAATCAGTTTTCTGTTACAAAATATATCAAGCCCACTGCTCTGTCGGGGGGCCATGAAGGATTACCGGGTATTTTTTTCAACTATGATATCAATCCAATTATGGTGTGGATTAAAGAAAATGATAAGTTGAGTTTTTATTCAAAGGCGATTTATTTATTATTTAGTTTCTTAATCTAGATCATTTATTCAATTTATCACGAATTTATGTGCCATTGTTGGAGGGATTTTTACAGGTTTTTTGTTTTTTTCGTAATTAGTATATAAAGTGGTTCTGGAGAGAGTTCTGCTGTATTTAGTACATTTGAAAAATTTCAATTTGTGATTTGTACCAATTGAAATTTTGAGTATTCAATGGGCTTCTAGATACATAAAATATATAAAAAATCAACTTTAATTTAATCATTATATATTTTCCTAATGAATATATTGACATAGTTATTGAATATATTGACATAATTATTGAATATATTGACAGAATTATTGAATATATTGACATAGTTATTGAATATATTGACAGAATTATTGAATATATTGACAGAATATTTGAACATATTGACATAGTTATTGAATATATTGACAGAATTATTGAATATATTGACAGTGTTAATAAAAAAATTGACAGAATTATTGAATATATTGACATAGTTATTGAATATATTGACAGAATATTTGAACATATTGACATAGTTATTGAATATATTGACAGAATTATTGAATATATTGACAGTGTTAATAAAAAAATTGACAGAATTATTGAATATATTGACATAGTTATTGAATATATTGACAGAATTATTGAATATATTGACAGTGTTAATAAAAAAATTGACAGAATTATTGAATATATTGACATAGTTATTGAATATATTGACAGAATATTTGAACATATTGACATAGTTATTGAATATATTGACAGAATAATATTATATAATGACATAGTTATTGAATATATTGACATAATGATTATATATGTTGACAGTATTATTGAATATAATGGCATAATTAATGAATATATTGACAAGTAAGATCAATAAAAGATAAATTTCCTTTTTTGGATAGAAATATTTATTACTATAAACCCAGCAGGACTTCCAGAAACTTCAAAAATACAAATTTCCATTAAATTAGTTTTGCAGTATGTAAATTAATGTCCTAATCAAATTTAGTTTCCAGTTTGATTGATTCATTAATCTATCATTCTTCAAAGGTTGTGTTGGAAAAACTGGAAGCGGGAAAATTGTCATAATTTTATTTCGTTGGCATGTGATGTAGCCATAATCTCAAAATTCCTTATGGATGTTTGCGACGTTTGACAGTGTAATGCTGTCATATTTTTATGTATACAATGAAAAATAAATAATTTTTGTGTAGGTACAATGGAAATATATTCTGAACATTTTATTTTCTTACTTTATTTCATTAGTTTTTATGAATATTATATTTATCCACCTTCGATATATTGATTGTAAAATGTGAATTGCTATTAGTCTCAAGGGCCGTCCATAAATGATGTCATGTACCTAAGGTAGAAGGTGTCACACGTTTGTGTCGAGGAGGCGGAGGGGTGTTTAAGAACTGTGTAATGTCACATCAAAACGCCCAACTTTTTATGCTCATTTCAGCTTTCCATGGCCTTTTTTAATCGTGCTTTATCATACGACATTTGAGTGCAGTATTACATTATATACATACTAAAATGCCATTAAAGTGATTTGAAAAATGTTCATTTTCAATTATGGAATACGGTTTTTTAGAAGGGAGGACAGATTTGAGGACCTAACTCTTTGTGGCAAGAGAGTGGAGGGGTTAAAAATTCGTGTGGCGTCATTTACCGAAGGCCCATAGAGCATTATTGAGGTTTTGCTAAGTTCCTAAAGCTCAATTAATGATAAACCCTGACTAAAGTACTGCCATGTTTACATGATATCACAGATTTAAAATAACTCCAGCCAAATCGAAATTAGTACATTTATGAAAAAGCTAATAAAATTAAGAAACGGGCAAGTTATAAAATATATATATTCGAGATGTGAACATCATGGAACACAATAAAACTTCATGGAGACAAACGAAATCTTTCCAATATAATTCAAACACCAACAGAAAAGTTTCTGACTTCACCTTGTAGATACCCGAATTATTATTTGGAAGGTTATGTAGTGTTCGAAATTAATTTTGTTTCACTTTAATTTGTCTAAGAAGGATTATGACGCTTTTTATTAGGTATTTGGTATGATTATCAATTATCTCTGTCGGAAATCGATAAGAAGAGGGGAAATAAAGCGCCTGGGGTAAATGCAGATCAATGAATATGTCTATTAAAGTTTACCTACTATCAATAGTAATCTTGGTTATATTATTAAGTCGCAGTCCGGTTCTGTTAACGTATGATTCATCAATTTATTTGATTTAAATGGAAACGATTCTGATTTTTGCTTAGACCTGGCTCAAATAAGTTGAAAGGCATAGTGATGATGTAGATATATTAAAGCCACTTAATTTCGACTTCAAGATCAGACAACCAAACGTTCAATGACAAGGTAAAGTTGACATACATAGAGATCTGAGATAAAAATATGTAATTTCGATCTCTCAATAAGAAGGTGAACACTACGAGTATGGAGTCACATTGGCGCTAATACGTAGGCAATGTACCATTCGTTTGTAATCACAGCTTTACTTGAACCAGTTCCTTCGATTTCTTTCAATTAGGTTGAGCAGATCCGGTGACGCCCGATTGTTAAGGTTTAAAACATTGGTCAATTGAAAATACCAGGTTAAAGCAGTTACCTTTGCTCATGGATCCAAACATCACATTCGAGGTATACAGGTTAAAACGAAACACTGAATATCATCATATTTTTGATTATTTGTGATGTTGTCAAGATTTGAAATATTTTAATGTAATTACTGTTTACTCTGATAAATAATGTAATAGACCAGTTCGTTCACTAAAGATTACATAAAATCGTAAATCATACCATTATTCTAAAATATTCTAAATTATTATTATCTACCTTAGTAAGTATAGGTAAATTGGTAGGTACCCTAAGTGTTGGGCCAGCACACAAATAGCCTTGAGAATTGTTTAAATGCATCAGTAATACAGCATGAAAACCCAGCACCAAGATAACTTAAAATACAATATACAACATCAACTAAACACTTTAAAATCTGAGAGAATATAAATTTATATAAAATCAAAAACATAAAAATTAAAATAAATACAAAATGCATTAAGAACCGCACGAAATTTACATAAAAAATAACATAATAACAAGAAAATTCGACCATAAAATGACCATTTATATAAAATTAAAAAATAAATGAATAAAAATAAAATATTTTTGGATGAATAAATTTAATTAAAAATATTAAAAATAAATTACCAATTTAAATTAAGAAATAAATAAAAATTTAATGTAGATAACATAAATAATTTCAAAGTCGAATTTTGTTTAATCGCAGTAAAACTAACACGCAAGGTTAAGGCCAAATTATAGGTATAAATACCGATGTGTTTTCACAAGTTTTCAGTCTTATTTTTCGGAGAAAAAATTTCATTACAGAACTGTATAACTGGTTGTATTACTGGTTGAGAGCCGTGCATTCAGGCAATTAACACGGGTAAGTGTTTTGCCTGAACACGATCACTCTCAACTGGTGCAATATTATTAATTGATTTTTTCGAAGGGAATTGATGGGTAACTTTTCAATTGAATTTATGGATGACTTTTCAGATCGAATTGATGGATGATTTTTGTTTTTCAAATTGAATTTATGGATGATAATTCGAATCGAGTTTATGGGTGATTTTTTTAATTGAATTTATGGATGATTTTTCAGATCAAATTTATGGATAATTTTGTTTTTCAAATCAAATTTATGGATGGCTTATCGAATTAAATTTATGGGATTTTCGAAGTAAATTTTATGGAATGGATACAATGAATTTCAAATGTATGTGGCCGATGTAATATGCTGAATAAATATTTTCTATCTACAGCCTTAGTGCATCGAAACTTTTATTCCAAATGCTATGGTAAAATATTATTTGTTATTCCTTTTCCGGCCCACAGCCAAAGACACATCACAAGTTAATAAAATCAAACATATTATTCGAACCATGTAAGTGCGTGGAATATCGCCAATGATTCGTGCCCGTGAAGGCTCCGGCGTGCGGAACGCAGGAGTTGGAACGTCAATATTATCTGTAGATAGGGAAATTGGAGGGTAAATGAGTAGCCCTTTGGCTGCTCCTTCATCATCCGTTTCCTGTAAAATTGACATAAATTTTTAACAACAATCGGCTCAAAATCTCTAACACCGAGTAGTCCAGTGAGCACTCATTAACTATAATATGAACATAAATAGATCTTAAGGACAAAAAGAGGGAATGGGTAGCGGGGAAAATTGCGAAATCGTTACAACCGTTAAGATGAAAAGCCATCGGAAAAAGATTAATCCGAACGACCAAAATCATGAAAAATAATGTTTTAAATAAAAAATTAATAAATTAATTTGAGTTGAGGAGGAAAATATGGGCAAGACGCTGCTCAAAATTTCCGAATTAATCCAAATACTTAACAAAAATAGTAACGTAAAAATGGAACGTGTAAAATAAGGGCGGAACGCTGCTCAAATTTTTCGACTCAACAAAAATACTTTACCGAAAACCAGGGAAATACAAATGGATTACGGCTAAATTGTTATATAAGAAAAATATTTCTTAAAGCTGAGGAATAAGGACGAATCCCTACACAAAATTTTGTTAATAATATTGATAATAATTATAATAATTGTAATAATAATAATAATAATAATAATAATAATAATAATAATAATAATAATAATAATAATAATAATAATAATGGTAATAATAATAATAATCATGGTATTTGTAGTAATGATGATAATAATTATGATAATAATAATAATAATAGTAATAATCATAGTGGAAATAACAATAAATATAATGGTAGTTATAGTAATAAAAATAATAATAAAGGTAATACATATTATGGCAACAATAATAATGCTGGTAATAATAATGGGAAACATTGTAGTTATAATAGGGATAAGGGTGAAAGATATAATGTGGGTGTATTTAACATAACAAAGGGTGTACAGGCCAAAGAATAATCATCAGCATGGACAATAATAAGAAGGACTAAGCAAATGGACATAAAGATAGATGATATGAGAGTATAGGTTAACATTTGAAAGAGATAGGAGAATAATGGGACCTAAGAATCAAAAGCGAGCACAGGTCTTCTATCGACAGCTCGTTGGACCCAGAGATCGTTCGGTCAATTATAGTATTAGCAATAACGCTCACTTTTTGCCGACGATCTACCCACTTGAACACAGTTCCAACGTTGCTTAGCAACGGGTGCCGAGTGGTAAGCGAAGGAAATATTTGTATGGGGTTGTCTGGGTAACAACCATATAGTTTCAAAATATCAAAACCCAGAAACCCACCATAAGTTTAAAAATCTTACATAAGCCTTCTAGTGTTAGCCCATTGAACATATTGAGCGCTAAATCACTGACAGTTATGGAGTACACTCATTGCACACCATAAGTGTTGCCAACCAATGGGTACTGAGTGTTACGCAGTACTTTTCTCTGGGTTATCTTGAATATCGTATAATAAATTCTAGTATTCACTACCAAATATTCGATAATTTTGTTACTTTTCCTATTTCATTTGAATTTTCTTTACATGCTGAAAGCGCATAGTAAATTTACTGGTGACGCAAGTTAAGATACGTACAGTTCAAAATCCCAAATACATTATACCATGTTGAAGGCATATACCATGTTATCTTATCATTTTACACTGAAAATAGGTTGCATCCATTTCCTTTTTTAAAATCATATAAACTGGAAGATTGGCAGCAGCTCAAAATAAATGCCATCGGCTGTTAATTAATCATAATTTTAATATTTCCTTTTTATTATGAAATTTAAGCTGTTTAATAAAATTAATATTTTTTGTGAAATTTAATAAGAAAAATACTTCATTTTCAAAGTTAAAGAAAATTTACAATTACTTATTGAAATCACTAAAATATTTCTTTGAATTATTACCGATTTATATGTATTTGACTTTAGTATTTCTAATTTATTCTTTAAATCAAAAATTTGTTTGAAATGCACATTAAAATTGCACAATAAAAAATATTTTTAAAATTAAAAATTTGACGTTTAATAAATTAGTTTTATGCTTAATAACTTTTTATTATTTTAACTTATAGTTTGGCCACCCTTGTTATCTAATTAATATTTTATCTCTATATTTCATTATGAAAGTTTTTAAATCAATATTTCTTAAATTTTTTTCTTGTTTTCAATATGTATTATGCTTTTTAAAAATATCAAAGCGTCGTAAACAATCAGGCAGTATGTTACTTCCATTATATGATAAATCTAGCCAAGAGAAATCTCAACAGAATGGTTATTTGAAAATTTATTAATGAAAAAAATGATATTATTAGATGAATTTGTGGAATGGGACAGTTGGAATACAAATTATACTCAGCCAGTTGAAAATAATAATTTTTTCATCCAAAACAACTATGCAAATCTCTCCAATAATAATAATAGAAATAATGTCGAATCTAATGAAGATAATGACTTTTTTAAAGAAATCGAGCCAAACATCCAGAAAACTAAAAAAGTTGTTTTTTAAAACGAATTAAGTTGCTATTAGAATTTTTAAATTAGCACTTTGTTGGTAAGAAGTTCAATTTATCAAAATCAAACTCGAAACAGAAAGCTTTTAATTATTCCACCGATATGGTAAATTATGCATTTTATTAATTATTATTAAGTTTATTATTTTACGATTTGACTTTTGTTTTATTATCTTTTCCAAATTTTAGATTTTTACAATATTTATATTTTAAATGAACATTATTGAATAAAATATATTTATTAATATTTAATATTTGTTGATATGTTGTCATTTAATAATTTATTGAAACAAACGTTACAAATAACAAAATTTAAATCATTTTTCCCTTCATCAATTAAGGGTTATAGACTAGCAGAAAATAAATAATTTAGATATGAAAAATAAAGTCAAAAAGTATAAACGAAAAAATAAAAACTATCCATAGTAATCATTTATTGGATCAATATACAATTTGTGGATACAATTTATGAATGCTATTGAGATTGTTGAAATCGTCGAGAGTAAATATTTCCAATGAAAGTATTACAGGGGGAAATAGGCGGAAGTGCCAATGGGTTTTTGGTGGCGTTGAGAGAATCAGAAGAAAATGGTTCCAGTCAGGCCCGCAGTTACCCTGGAACCACGAATACTTCAGCAAATATTATGATCGATAGTTGGGCCGTGTACAGAGCCATTCTTATCTTTGAGAATCGGAATTTTCGCTCGAAATCAGGTACCGTCTCATGTTTCTTCGTTCGATCTGTAATGGTTGCAGAAACTATATTGTTTGCATTAAAATATTAACTGACATTTTTCTTTGGATTTCAACATCATTTGCTTTATAACTATAAATGTTAACAATAATGGAACATTTAATCGTCCTTAAATAATAAAATACGCTGATTTTTTCAAATAATAATATTATGGTAAAATACATTTTTACCGAAATTTAAAAAGCCTATAAAAATAGTAAATCATAAACTAGTGATAATATTTATTTTAATTTCATATTAATTATATATTTTATATTTTATTTTATCTTATTTTTTATATTATTTTTTATATATATATTTTTTTCAATCTTTTCTTTTATTTTATCTTATCTTTTATGTTATTTTTTTAATATTTATCCACCCGCTTACTATTTCACTCCGTCCGGCTTGTAAAACTCTCTGGGGAGAACACTGTGTTGGGTTAGTATTTAATAAGTTGGTCAGTCTTTTACTTCTCATGTTTTTCTTTTTAAATCTAGGGAAAATCGACTTTTCTGGACATCAAAGTTGATGTTTTTAACAAGTAGATTTATTTTCTTCGTAAAACGACCAACCTTAAATTCGTTTATTTCTCGATTGATAATACCATCTCTACTCCAGAAATTCTTTTTTAATTTTTTCCAAAATCAGCCAATTGTTTTGACCCGCCTTTTGTGCCTTACCTAAAAATTATTTTAATAATTTCCCTTGATGTCAGTCCCGGGTTTCCACACAGCTACCATAAGATTAATCAATTTATTATAATGATTCTTTACTAAATTTTTATTATTATTTTTGTACTCGTCTCATGATTCACCTACACTCATTTCTTCGATCAATATTAATTTTTCGCATTTATTATTCTGGTGAATTTATTGATTTGTCTAATTTTCCATAGTTTAACTTTATTTATTTCTTACATAACCCATACGCATATACGGGTCCATTCTGACCCAAGGGGGCCGAATGATGATTAAAAATCAATTGTCGGTAGAAAGATGTTCATTTTAAAGTGTGCAGTTTTATTATTACTTTTAATAAAAATCAATAAATAATAATATTACATAATATTGGGCTTAAAATAATTAGTAAGTAGTATAGGGAGTGGTGGGTACTAAAAGTGCGCTAGTTGCCTCATGAAATATGTCGATTTTTTACTAAAGAAAATAATTGGTGATTTTTTGCAGAAATTCGCAGAATTTTACTTTTAAAGATACACGGACCAGATAAGGGTTTTTTTTGTTTCGTTCGTAACGGGACTTAATTTTGACACATAACTTTACGATATAACTGCTTGGGATCGTATCATAAAGGGACAAATGGGACACTAGGGAAGAGGTTCGAGTGCTTAAGACATCCCCAGCAGCATTTGTCGTTTAAATATTGCACATAATAGTTCAATGGATCTTTTTTATATACTATATATGTTCATGTTCCCTATGTTCCCATTTGATCGGTTTACATATGTGCGTATGTTTTTTCTCCATTTGTCAACCAATATTGTGCCCTATTACACATAATGTTGTAATTAAATTTAGCCTATATGCCTATAAATTATTTAAATTTCTATTTTTGGAGAGATGCCCCCGTGGTTCTCGTGAAAACGTACAAGGGGGATCAAAAATTTCTTGTTTTTGGAGGACATTCCCTAATGGATGGTCCATAACTAATTCCCCTAGGACTTGTTGAATATTTTTGCATTATATATGCATTAAAATCCTCTCTGATGTTCCTACATGACTATTTGTAAATTCCCAGAAGTAAGTGAAGGAATTAATTTAAATATTTAATGTTTAGTTATTATTATTTATAAATTTTACTTTTTACGTCTCCGAATTCAGATTTTAGACAATAAATAATTCTGATTATAGATCGGTCAACTTGGCCCACTTGAAGATGTTGATGGTTGGGATGTAGGCGATATTAAATTGAATGAAGACAACCGGAATTCTTCATGGGCACAATAGTTGAAATTGCTCATTATTATTGCGTGATATAGTTTATTTTTCGTTTTGATTATTTATTATTATTTTTATAAATATTTGTTAAATCCCCGTGATAATGAAACCAAAAATGGGTAAGTTTAGAGTACGGCTGTAAACTTGGTCCTAAAAATTACGTTAAATTTGATTAATCTAAGTAAACATTGTGTGATCTGGATTGCTATTCAAAACAAGGCAAGTTATCGTGAAAAACGTTTTAAAAATTAAATAACAAATTTTGTAATTACCGTATTTAGTTCAGAAAAGTTACATGTGTAATTAATCAATATAATTTGATCAATATATAAAATATTATTTATATTGATTGTGAGATATGCAATTTATCAATTTACAAATTAAATCAATGTCAAATCAAACCAAATCGGTAAGATTTAGAAGAAAAATTCAAACTATTCGATATATGAGATCAAATGAATAGAATCATACATTTCGAACATATATCTTTACTTCGATTACAAAGTTAGTAATATTGAAATTGAGCTCCATACGTGCTATTGTTCAAGTCATTCTTTGAATTGAGAACTAGTTCTAAATGCATTTTTAAATTTATGTTTTACAGAGTTCCCAAACCATCTAAATATACCTCGATTTCTTTGGTCATATTATTATGTTATCAATTATAATTCCACTTACTTTGATGTTCCTGCTGCATTCGCCATCTTTCGACCTTGATTCGTATCCATAACATTCTTCTATTGATTTCTGTTAATACGCTTTTAATTTGCATTTCCACTAATCTCAAGGCTGAACTTAATGACATAAACAACTTAATTTCTAATGTCCATCACACTTTACTTCCTAATTTTAATTTATACGCTCGTATTTGTCTGAAAAATTGGCATGTTCGGCTTAAACCTAGTAACATATAATTAACTACACCTTGTTTCTGATTTACGAACAGAATTATTTTTTAATTTTTGCACGAGGTTATTGCACAATGAAAAAATATGTTCTTATTCAATACTAAGTTGCTATATTTCCAAACTCTGCCTTTCAGATATTTTGTCGAATATATAAATTAGACTATATTATACCAAGTAACCGTTTTCTCCTGATTTTTCTAAATTGTATTTACTTATCTTAGATTACATCATGTAGCAACTCTTGAATATTAACAGTAAATTCTTTAGGGTTTTTAACAATGTTTCTTCTAGCTGACTCAACTTTCAATGGTTTTGTGATTTCTCGAAAAATTGCTTTTATTTTTAGAATATTTAAATTAATCTTTTTACTCAGTGTATTGATGATTCGGTGAGATTATTCCGATGTAAATATAAATCTATTATATTTCTTAGTAATACTGTACCTTTACCAAATAACATTTGCATCCGCGATATTGGTTTGTATTACAAGTTTGTATATCTGAATCATTGGTTGAGCTGTGGTCTAACTAAAATTTTGTGCCATCAAATCATTAGAATTTTGATGATACACAATTTTTTGTGAAGGTCATTAACTCCCAAAGCTTGAACTAACTAAGAAACATATTATTCTTATCTCTATTTAACGAAGCAATTTTTGGTCGTCATCAAAAAGATTGAAATCCTCATATTTTTCTCAGGCTATTTAACGAATATATCCGTCGCCACATTGAACGTCATTATGATCATCGAATAAGAAAGTTGAGATCCATCGTCACAATCTCGAAGCTGTTTTAGGAAAGAATTGTCAAAAATTTTCAATTAACACATGCAAGACATTTTTGTAACTTCGAAAATGTTTAATGAAACAATATATTGTTCTATCTAAAACGATTCTTTGATGAGTACTGTCATTGGATAACCTGCTTGGAATACATAGTAGTGTATATATATATATATGTGTTTGTGAATGTCCCAATCATTTACTCTACCATGGTAGTGTGAATATTCACATTTGTATAGTAAAATAGTGCAATTTGTAGTCTGCTAATTTTTTACGTACAGGGTACACCACCTAGATAAATTCAGAGGGTACATGAACCGTTAATGCACTTTTAATTAACAAAGTTTGGCGTGCTCGTCTGGCATAGTTCTTGTTGTGTGTAAGTTAGCAACTGAACCGCGGATATCTCATAAACTGATTTGAAGTATACTGTGAAAATAACAACTCCCAAATTTACAGACCAATGTAACGCTGTCATTTACTTGCAGAGCAGTCTATAGATACACATCATTGTATTCTAAAGTCTTCATAGCATCTGTATCTTATCTCCAAACGACATTTTGATGAACGCTAGAGTTATAGGCCTTTCACGAAAGAAATGTATTTGCACTTGGAACCATTTATCTTTAAAAGCGTGCTAAGTTCTACTTTTATGAGTACCTAGCATGCTTTGCTATATATAGAACGTTACAAAAAAGAATTTTGATAAACTTCGTGTTCAAAAGTATTATTTACAATTTTTATTTTTTCTTTGGCTTGATTGAATAAATGTAGATCATTGTCGTTCTCTTTGTTACAGTTTAATATAAGGTTTTTGACGTGCTGAGATAATTCGTTTTCTGTGTTATGTAATCGTGAAATAACAACACTGAGACTAATATATCCCAATAATTTCAATAAGTGACAAATGTTTCCCATGTCCATTTGAGTGTAGTTGTAAGTATATATCAACTGATGCACTATAGCTAAACAAATTAAAAATACACAAATATTATTACACGACATCAAATATTATACTACATGAATTACAAATATCATAAAAAGTGCAAGTTAAAGAGGATATAAAGAAGACCTTAAAATTAATATAGCTTTTTATAATTTTTGAAAGAATTGAATACTAATGAACATAAATATATTTACAAACAATCTCCATCATATTTAATAATAGTAGAATTCAAACAAATTGGAAGGAGAAACACTTATTATTTCCTTTGAAATCGATATTGGAATTTAAATTTGAATTTGCGTTAATTTCAAAATTTAAATTTGTGTTGAACTCAGTATTTGAATTTGAGTAGGACTCAAAATTTAAATTTGATTTCAGTAGAACTCAATTAATAAAAATTTTCAAAATTCCTTTGAAATAGTATACAATATCAGTAATATTATTATTACATATAAATAATTTACACACATATATGTGTGTGTGTGGGTCTATGTGTTTACTACTGTCTCGGGTACTGTATATCCACTCTCGCTTTTCCGTGCCTACATGCAATTGTTTCGAGTTAACAATTATTTTTAGTCACACTTTTTAACTTTATTTAATTATATTTATTATGATATATTTATAGAAATTCATACTTTAATTTTTTTCCATCACTTTTTCGAAATCCAATATGGCGGATTTAAGTGTGGTTCTTTCGTTTGTTAATTCAAGTCAAAATTAATTCAATTGCTACAGAATTATGTTTTCGAGTGTAAGTTCTAACATATTTATTAGCTCTTTTATTTTATTATTTCGCAGTCATGATGAATTTCTGATTCAAAATAATGGTTCTTATGCTCGAAAGCACTTTATTAATTCTAATCTATTTTAAATAAATGTTTTGTATCTCCTTGCGTTTTAATTTATTTAAATGTGTTTTATTTATTTTTGGAACTTTATTTTGGTAGTTTGTATTATTTCCTGTGAGAATATAAATAAACTTGATGCGGTTTCTATCCTATGTGTTTTTTACACTTTTAAAATTGAATAATTTAAAACTCTAGTTTTAACTCAACAAAAGAACGCATTTGTGCTCACTTTCCTTTTAAAATAATACTAATTTTAGACCGCTAGATAAAACTATTAATATTTTGTTATGTTCACAATCACATATATATTTTTAAATAAAATTAAAAATAAAATCATAATTAATATTTATAAATTAGTTAGAAAAAGTTAAAAATTATTAATTTCAAAATTTCATTATTAGTAGATAAATAGAAATTTCTTTAAGTAAATAATATCATTTCTCGTTGACTATGCCGAGTCTACTGTTGACATTCAAATTGCATTGAACATGGAATGGATCCGAGGAAGGAATTCTGATTATTTCCGTATTTAATGAATAGTTCATTGTCATTTTAAATCAAAACATGACTGTAAGATTTATTAAAATTTAGAACTTTTAAAAATTCTTCTCATTTAATTACGAGTATTATTTTTATTAAATAAAATCTTTTAATTTTCTCATCGATGTTTGGCAAATATATTTTTTATTTTTATACTTTCTATAAAAATTATGTTTTGTTTTAATTGAAAATTTAAATTAGAAACAAAGATAGTATCTGTAATTGGAAATTATTATAAAAAGCAATTAAATTTATTTTTGAGAGTTTTCGGAATAATGTTCAATAATTACTGTTGCTACTTTTATTGTTGTTATAAAACACGTAATATAAATTAAAATGTAATTATTAACTCAATGTTAATTAATTGAAATATTTTGACCTTCTTCTTATTTTTCAATTGAATTTGTATTGTAATTACTTTCTGTTCTTTTTCATATGATTTTAAATAACTTTTTATTTATATTTTTTTTTAAAAAAAATCCCGCTATTGACAAATTTATTTTAAAATTTTTGGTGATAAGAATACGCATAAAACCGTTTTTCGATAGGCTGTACAAATTGTATTAAAATTAAAAATAATTAGAAATACGAAATTTTTAAAATTTTTAAAAACTCGTAATATTAAAAATAAAACAGTTAAATATTTGTATATAAAACTGCGGATAGTTCAACTTTCCATCTATTTGTCGGAAAGGTTAAAAAAAATTGCGGTAAAAGTAATATTCTAATTTAGCTTCATGCGTTCTTTTATTTAATAACACAACCAAATAAATAAATAAAAAATACACCAAATTCAAAATTTAGCAATTATTCTCAAAATAACTTCATTTAAACAAATATTTGAATAAGTTTTCCTATAGGAAAACTTTATTTTAAACAACACGGGTGATTATTTAATAAAATTTTAAATTTCGAAACTACGTACTTTAATTTTAAAATGTAATTAAAATTGAAATCTTTTGCATGAAATACTTTAACCTGAATGCGTCTTAGGTATGTCCTGGGTGAGTCTTAGGTACATACATGGTGACTACGTCTGTTATCAATGTTCCTATGCGTATTTATAATTTATCCAGTTAAATTTATGCAGCCAAAAGATTTTTAGATAGTAATAAATATTATATTAATTATTCCGATATAATTTATTTTTCTGAAAAGTTAATTATATGTTTTTAATTAAATGTTTTAATTAACTTAGAATTAATCAGACGTGTGCCGGGAAATCAGTAGCAATGGACTCACTAATAATTTCTCCATAAACGTTCACATCTGTGATTGTGGTCCATTCCATCCGCTACCGCATATTACCAATGGATAATGGAAATCGGTCACAGCAACACGAATTTATACATAACTATATGTAAAAAAAATCAAATTTCAAAGCTTATACGACCATCAAGGTGTTGAGGATACCTAAATTACAAAATTAAATAATTATTAAAGTGAACAAAATTAGTTAGGGAAAGGTTGAGAACAAAGAGAACCCTGTTCTAGACTCTGAAAAACAGAAATAAATAGAGAAATTAAAATTGGAAAAGGAATAAAGGAAATCAATACAATAAAACAATTAAACAAGATAAGGTCGTTCTTAATTAGCAAGTGCAAATTGAGAATGAAAACAAACAACAAAATAAAAATTTTGTATCTCAATGATTGGACTGAAAAATTTGGAAAATAAAAAGATAAAAATTAGACAAAAAGTACTTATCTTGACAACTTTCAGAGACAGCGGTGCAATGGCGAATCACCAAAAGAAATTGTATGCAACCAAAAAGAAAACTATCTTAACGTGCCATTAGATAAAAGGGTATAAAAGGAAAACGCGGATTGGATTAGGAAGAGTAAGAAAAGAAGAAGTTTAAAAGTAAAATATCGTTAAAAGAGTAAAGCAAAACAAATTAACGCAAAACCAGAGGTAATCGCTAAAGAGTGTATGAATTTGAATTTGTAAAGTCACTGTCGAGAGTTTTGAGTGATTACAAGTCAAAGTAAAGAGAGCAACTAAATCAATTTAACAAGTGTTAAAACTAGAAGCATCAGTCAAAGTGTATTGTAAAGTGCTTTTCTTCTCGAAGAGTTGTAATAATCACACAATACTTGTTGCTGTGATATTGAATTGCAATTTGCCATTGTAATTTGGTAATCAACTGTATTGGACGATAAAACATCAATAATTATTACTTTCATATTACACTGACAACTAATAACCCCAACAAAAGCATCAAAATAAAGTTTTATTTATTTGGTTAATTTTTGTTTGACAATGTGTTTAATCTAATAATAGACTTAGGCCAGCCGACTCCCTCACGTCACTTGATATAACGATGAACAAATTATTAAATATTTCCCGTTTTAAAGTTTATACCAATTTTATATTTAATATATTTTAATATCCCACCTGCGTTGCAAAGAGTTTTCACGAAAATGGGGTCCATTAAATGCTATATAATTTTAACTTAATAATATCTGAGAATTTTTGAAAAACGATTTATTTAATTACCTAAAAAAAAGAAATTATTTAACTTTTTAAAAGTCATTAGTAATTTTTTTTTATTCAAAATTTAATTAAAATTTATTTACTTTTTTTAGCTTTGAACTTTAATTAAACCTGGAAAAAGAAAATAAATCAAAAACTTATTTTTGACAACTGCGCGTAAAATTGAGTAACTTTTAAATTAACTTAGAAAATGTAATTAATCTTCTTTAGTTTAGCTTGACATCGCGTTATTATTCCATTTTCATTAACACTCAATGCCAAGAAAATAAAAACAGGCTTTTTTGATCATGCTAATGTCAGACAAATTGACATGATGAATAATTTACAGATACATGACAATTGATTGGGTATGCTGCAAAAGATCAAGCTACGATGTACCCAAATAATACTAGTAAATAAATTGGGTTTTTTTAAAGACATTAACACTGAATACCAAGGCATGCCAGGAATACCTAAAATGTTCAATGGCTCCATTCTGTTGTGAGCAATTGATTTTGATCTAAACTTTTGGAAGAGTCAGCAAGTAAAAATACTCATAATTTTAAATAAATCACAATTATTTTCATTTAATATACTTTAGGTAATAGCATCTCAAATTGGCGGTAATTGGAGACTTCTTTGTGCATTTTAAGACTAGTTACAAAATCCTAAGAAAATATCTCAATACTATTGACAATTATCTTTCTAAATTCAGAACGGTATTGTTAATCCATCGGTTCTTGAAAATAAACTTAAAATACAAATAATATTCTGTTGGATTTGATTTTCCCATTCCTTATTCTCTTGTTTCCACTCAAGAAATTCTTTTAATGTTTCATCATTACTTTGTAAAGAGAGAGATAATTGTCGTAAATATAATTTATATATTCGTTCCTTTTGTTCATTACTACCATCATCTACAAAAAGTGTCTTTTCATAAATAAGATAAGTCCCCCATATTAAGTATCCTTTGGTTAAATGAGTCCCATTGTATAATTTCTTCTTTATCAGTTAAATATTCTTACATAAATTGGCAATATTCAAACCATACATCGACACTTCTATAATCTTCAATTGCACGAATGAATAAAGCACATATGAAATCTTCGTCTGAATTAACAGACTTTTCATCATTGATCCAATCAATCCACATTTCAGGGGACAATGGATAATAAATACGCATAGTTTCTCTTGATTCTCTTGTTTTAATCATCTTTTCTGAATGTTTTAGTGCATTAAATTAACTTCCAATGAGAATCATAATCAAGAGGATTTTTTAAAACATTTTCTCTATACATATCAATTTTCACAATTTACGCTGAAAAATATTCTGATTCCGAATCACTACTAAATAAATCATCATCGATCATATGAAACATTTTTAAAATATGTTTTCTTTATAAGACAAATTTGTTTTATTGTTAGCAATTTAATTTATTAAAAATAATTCAAACTACAAATCCTCCAACCTTGACCACAATTTAACCCAAATTTTAAATTTTACAATTCAGGCAAAAAATAATAGATAAATAGATTATAAAAATAATAGTTAAGCTACATCCAAAAATCCACGGGAAAAATGTTCATGATCTTTTACTGGATCAACTAATGCTTACTTATACAATTAAAAATTTAAAGCTGTATAAAAGTTCATTTGGTCATAATCATTAAAAAAATTTTTCTTTTTGTTATTCTTATAATAGTATATAAATTTTATGAAAATATTGTTGAAGTCTTTTTCGGAAAAATTCAACAATTATTTACTGGAAAGTACATTCAGAATTCATAGAAACCTTTACTCATGAAAATATTTAAGAAAATAAAAGAACATTGTGCAATGATAAAAACAGGCCTAAAGATAGGACTAACTCAAATATAAAAAGACATAACACGATTTTTTGAAGATTTTTCTTAAAAAAATTAATACAAAACCTACTTTAAAAATACGACCTACTCAATAGTTATCAAAATAGCATTTAAAAATCAAAGTTAACAAATTAACATCAATATGATATTATAATAATAAACCTTTCATTCCTACTTAATGTTTTAAAAAATATTGCTTTAAATTAAAAAAAATTATTTTTTTAAAAATTTTTAAAATCAATTTTTTTTTGAAAATTTATTATTTTTAATTTATAACTTTATTGGTTAAATAATCTTATTGTTATTATATATTTCAACATTCAAGTTAAAAAATGTCTTTTTACATTCATTTAACAAATGCCGAAATTAAAAAAAGTTTATATATACAAAAATTTTAAAATCAAAATATATTTTTATATAAAATATAAGTCAAAATTATTAAGAAATCTGAATGATTTTTTAGTTAAAAAATTGCATTTTTTTATAAATTGTTTGAAAAATTATTATAATTTGATTTCACTGTAACTTTGATGGTCAAGTTATTTTTTCCTTAAATATATTTCACATAAAATTTTATATTATTTATTATTCATGTCGATCAACATTTTGGAGGTATCCAAACTTTAAAAAGGCGATTTCAAGAAGAGGCAAAAGTTATTTGAAGATTTAAAACCAGTAAGAGTTAGGAAATATTAAAATGATAAATTTAACACCGTCATGCATGAATAACATGCCGTAAATGGATTAATATAACAAGTTTTGGCAAGTAATTTTTAATGAGTAACACATAATTCTAAAATATATACTTGTCCATCTGTGGTATGACTGCGTGATGATTCTCATCTGACCAAACATGAATGTCTAGTGAAACATTTTTCGTCGGTAATTTTTAGATAAAAACAACATGTGCCTGAAAAGAAACTACTGAAAATAAGCAGTTATCATCTACGATTTATTAATTTCTATAGAGGTATTTTATACGAGACGAAGTTAATTTCCAACATATTTCACGTATTAACAGTGGTGTTGTCGAGCCGGAACGCTCCGTAATGTCGTTCCGGTACTTCCTTTTTGGACAGGAACGCGTTCCGGAACTAAAGATGATTTTTGATAACGAGAATTGGCTGACGTATTGAAAAAAAAATTAAAAAGAATTGCTGATTTTTTTTCCGAATTTTTGACGAATTTTTATATGTATTATTATTATGTTTTTTAGGTCTCTTTGAGACCTAAAAAACGTCACCGCCATGATTATCATGGAAAATCACCCCCCGTCGTTAAATTTGGGACATGAGACCGCATAGAGCGGCCGCCTACCTAGGATCGGCCTGTCTATACAATTATATATACGCGTTCCGGTAAAAAAAATTAGCACAACACCACTGCGTATTAGTATAACTATTTTTAAATAATTTTAAATGATTTTTAAACAATTCTAAATAATTTTTAAATATTTTTAAAATATAGTATTGCTATTTCCATAGTATTGCTACACAATATTAAACCTCAAAAACGGCAAATTCGTTATACTTTATATTGTATTGTTAATATTATGCTAATTATAAATAATGTGAAAAATGAATTATTATAAATAGATTTATATTTGAATTGAATGACCATTAGAAACATTTTGATTATAAAAGTTTGAACTCGATATTTTTGCTAACCTTTCCGACTGAGTCTTTTATTTTTTTTTGGTTGTCTTGTTGATATTTGATTTTGGGTTTTTAATCAAACCTAATCATATTAATTTATTTCATTCAATAAGTAAATAATTTCAAAAATATTTTCTTATTTACAATAAATCTTGTTAAGGTTTTTAAAAAATAATTTCGACCAATCAGAAGGTTTTAAATTTTCTGTAATTTAATTATCCGGTATGATTTGATAATTTTTGACGAGATATTTCAAAATTGACAGAAACAACCCAAAGCGAAATATGAATAATTCTCGTCCGAATAATTTGTTGTAGAAATATTTATTGAGAAATTTATTACACTGTAAATATTCAATTACCGAAATTTTAATAAAATAGTTTTAAAGAAAATCGAATATTTGAAGCTATTAGATTATTTTTTTGTGCTATTGACTTAAAAATTTTCGTGATTTGTTTTTTTATTTTACGAAAAAAAATACTTTTAAAAATTTTATTACAGTAAAAACTGAAACTTGTTGAAATGTAAGTTTTTTTAATTAAATTTTATAATTGAAAATTTTCTTTGAATATGATTCGTTGCATGTCGTTTCAAAAGTGAAAACTCTTTGAAAGAGATTTTATTGTTAGTAAAATTTGGTTGAACTGGTTTAAGCATTTCTAGAGTTTTGACGCGGGGGGTCGCCAGTGGCATAAATTTAAATATTAGAAAACGCTCTTCAAATATAACTTTTGCTATATATTTCGACAAATTAACTGTCATCATCAAATAAAAACCAAAAAAAAGATATTGATTTTAAAGTGGTTAGTCGAAAAAAATATTTATAAAAAATGAGTTTTCATTAAAATTTAATTTTTTTTTATTTTTCTTAACATAACATAAGGTTTTCGTAAAACATTTCAAATACGAATGTACAAATAAAATCACAAAATTGTGTTCACTAATTTGTTTTTCAATTTCTTCAGTAGGCTGTGATCAAGAACTTGAGAACGGAGATGATTGGTTATGTTTGTTCTTAAGTTGATTTTTGATAATATTGATTTGCTGTTGCAGTTGCGATATCATATCATCTTTCTTTGCGTTGATTAAGTTGTTTTCCGCAACTGTCGGAATCCCACATCTGACCCAACTTTTTTAATAATTGAAGAATTTTGCAAATTTTATTTATTACATATTTCTCTTTATTCAAAAAACATATTTTATATAATTAATTTAATTCCATTAAATTGGATAATTTATAAAATATGCTTTTTTTATGATTGCTATAGTTATAAGCATTCTAGCTTTCATCGAAATGATATTAGAGTACGTGGACAATTTAAGCCCCCCCGGAAAATCAATAACTGATGCCTTTCTCAAAGTGATCCATTCAAGATTCAAAAAAAATGAACTTATTCACAAATTGTATGTCCCGTCGAAACTTTTTAGAAACCTCATATACATGCTTGAGGACCAAAAAACCTAGAAGTAATGAATTAGGACTTGCATTTAGTGCAGTTGGTATTCTTTGCACTAAAATAAGGAATTACCTTAATAATAAACTTTTAATGAATAAAGTTTTTTAAAATTATTTTTGGTTATAGAATAAAAGGCAAAAATTTTGAAAAATCCGACAGATTTTTCCTATTAATATAAAAAATAATTATAGAAAAAATTAATTTAAAATTAAATGGAATTGTTATTTTTATTGGTTAAAAACATGAATAATATATTCATTGCATATTTTATTAAAACACATAATATGTTCTAGATATATTATTGAAAAGTATAATCTATTCAAACAAACCTAAAGCTATAACTCCATTCAAATCGCTCATTTAAACGAAACATTACGATAATACATGCTTTGTTATACATAACACAAAGAACATGAAAAGACATTGAAAACTTCACAATGACTCTAAAAATATGATGATAAATAAATAATTTCTTTGCGCTTACATTTATTTAAACAAAAAAAATAATCATAAAAATATATGCTTATTATACGAATATGAAATTTACCTGATTTTTTTCAGAAATTATTTAGATACTGACGCTTTGATTTTAATTTCTGCCCCCTGCTAAAATTGCACATTTTCTCATTATTAATATAAAAAATTATAATTACAAATTTAATTATAATCAAGCTAAAAAAACAAGAAAAAGTGTTTTGTAAAATACTATAAATGTTTCTAACTATAATTCAATATATTTAAACAATAAAATTCAAATTAATTCCAATTAATTAACAGTTTCAGCTGAGAAAATAACAAATTTTTTAAAACTACATTTTCCGAAATACAATATACAATTATATATATATATATATATATATATATATATGTGTGTGTGTGTGTGATAAACAAAAAAAAATCCTTATAGTATCTGTAATTAAAATAAAAATATGTTTAAAAACATTTTTTAAACAAAATCAATTTTGAATTTTAAATTGTTTTTCATTTTTTATTTACAAACTTGCAACAATTTTGCCTGGCTTAAGAATATGCTTAAAGGTTTAGCAAAATAGAATCGTGAGCTTTGTTTTTTTTATATGTTAAATATGAGAATTATTATTTTTAAAACGATTTCTCATAACATTTTAAATTGTAATTATTTGCGCATTTTTATTATGAAGTAAAAAAGAATATTACAATCTTAAAATCATTTCAAATATGCTAGCAAAAAAATCAAGCTTTTTAATTAGTTTTTACAAATTCTTACTATCACGCACACACACATACCTGTTTGCAGTGAATAAACTCATCTATAATAAAGTTGATATGCAAACCAATAGATGGCTTATAATTTGCCATTAATATTTTTGGTTAAAATTACGAATTAGTAAAATTTGTTTACTTTATGGATATTTTACAATTTTAGGTTGTAATAATCTTTAACAAACTTTTACTGTTTTTATATTATTCGCTTCATATTTTTCATTTTATTTATGTATTTTAAAAGAAAATGTAGAATATTTATAGATGTATATGAACTCTTGAAAATTCATAGAAACCGTTTTAAATGAATTTAATCTTCATCTTCACAACTCATCGAGAATAAATTCAGTAAAGGATTTTGCATTAAAGTTTTACCTTTTACTGAATTTTGAAAAAATTTAAAATGTGTTAATTTCCATTCAACATTTATGTCTTTTAAAATATCACACTCATTTTTGCTGTGTTATTTGGATAATTGATTTCCCTGTCCTCTATATGTTAACACTTATAATTATTGTGAATGACTGCTTGCATGTTCGATTGAGTATCTTGATTGTTTGGGTCTTCAGATTATGTCATTGCTTATTATCTATCCTAATGATACCTCCAACGCATATTCAAACAAGATAAAATTTACATCATAATTACAATCAATAATTAATTTGTTAAATAATTTTTACTTAAATATCACTTTGATCCTAATTTTGTACATCCTAATCTTAACTGTTGATGTTTTCTCAATCTTATTCTTTTGTTAATCTTTTTTCTTATATATCGAAGTTTAAATCTCCATTTAATTGCTTCGTGTGAGACAGTCTTTATCAACATACTTTCTATTACTGGTGATGTTCTTGAATGCTATTTGAAAATGAACAACGATTAATTAATTTTTTGGATTTCGTCCTCTCGGTTACCTTACTTCCATTAATCTTCAAACACTTTTTATTTTCTATCATCTCTTCTTCCGTTTGATATATCTCACATACGTTTTTCTTTTAGTTATATACAAATACCTGAGCTTTTTTTCACTCATTACTTAAAAACGTAATTTTTTGGATGAATTCCTTTAGAATAAAATTAAGACCTAGACCTGCAATATATCGAAATATGTCTATGAAGCATAGAGCTTTCTTTACAGCTATTTTTCCTGGTCGCGCAAAGTTTTGAAATCCTTCAGTTTACATAAGAAAATGGACAGAAATTTAAACAATAATATATGAGTTAATTGAGAAGAGTAAGGATTTACATTCTAAAGGTGAAGAATAACCCAAAGAATGTCTACAAGGTAAGTATATAATAAAAACAACTGAATGAAAGTTGTTTTAGCTAATTATTATTCAGACAAGAATTCATTTAAATAAATATTTCAATCCAAACAGCAAAGAAAAAAAATAATTTTCAATAAGTTAATTAACTAATTGAACAAATTCTACATAAAAATAATTAGAAGCTTTTTAGAAAAATTGAATTTTTTGAGAATCCATTTGGCAAATTAAACTAATATTGAAAAATTAAATTTAAGTTTTAATTCTAAAAGAATTGAAACATGTTTTAATTAAATAATTAATTAATTTCATTTAATTTCTTTGATCATTTATTCACTCTATTGACAAAAGAAAATATTTCATTTAATAGTTTTTTTCAGAAAATATTTCAACAAATAATATTTAAGTTTTATTATTATTATTATTATTATTTTTATTATTATTATTATTATTATTACTATTATTATTATTATTATTATTATTATTATTATTACTATTATTATTATTATTATTATTATTATTATTATTATTATTACTATTATTATTATTATTATTATTATTATTATTATTATTATTATTATTTATCATCATCAACTTTTATAATAACAATTAAAAATTAATATTCAAAATATATTATTTTACTATTCATAATGTTAATTTTTACACAATTAAATGTTAAGATTACACTAATAAATGAAAAATTATTATTATGAAAAAGCACTGAATGGTAATTAAAATATTTAAAGAATAATTCAAATTATTAAATAAAAAATAATTAAACACAATTTTTAGGTGTTCAGCCATTTATCAATGGAAAATAACATTTGTTTCTAATTTTTAAAATATATATTTGTATTGTTTATTTTGTATTAATTATTTTTTAACATTATTTGGATTTTAATAGAAATTAATAATATAATTTACAAAAATATTTTCTAACATACTAAAATTTATGTTTATAAATTAATTTGATATTAAAATATTTTTAAAACATAAATAGCATAAAAACCTTTCCTCAGTGAAACTTACTGTTTAAACAAAATACTACTTTCAAAAAATGTAATTATTTTTAAATAAATTTTACTAATAAATTAAAATTAAAATGACTCTCATTTCCATATGTAATACATAATTTTAATTGATATTTTTTATTTTTACAATATTAAGTTTAAACACTGATTATTTTTCTAGAAAAGTATTCTAAGATTAATCACGTAATTGTTAACTGTTTTATTTATTTAAACAAAAATTTTAATTGTGAAAAGTTTATTAAACCAAATCAAAAGAAGATTAAATATTAATATAATTATCAAAAAATTTCGCTTATCAAAAGAACATCGTTATATCACGAATGTCCCTAAAGAATTGTTCGAAAATCTCATTTTTAATCAAAGATGAATATTTTTTTGCAATCTTTAACAGTGTCAAAAATGTGTAAAATTTAACGGTTTCAGTTCAGTGAAGAAGAAGTTTAGCTTTGCTCCCAACACGTTTATGATCCAATCTGTCTTGTTCGTTAAAAATGTTGGTCTTTAAATATAATAAGGATTTTCAAGATGGATTTCACCCTGAGAAAATGTTTAATATCCTAAATTAGATTTCAGAGTCGTGTTAAATTTTTACTTTACTCAGCCAACAAACCTCTGTATGCAGAACTAAACCGTCGTAGTTAATGTTTTAAAGAATTTGCACAAATGAAATTTAAAATCTTTACAGCTATGTATTTTTAGTACAAATTGGTTTGGGGAGACCTATTACAATGATAAGATTGGAAGTCTGGTAAATCTGTACCTGCCTTCAGCAAACCGATCAGACCCATATTTTTTAATAACATGCCTTTAATAACATCATCCGTAGTAACAGAAACAAGTTTATAGCAGAAAAACTGGTTTACCATTTTGATGGAATATTAAAAAATACTGAATGATAGAAATACAAAAATAATTAGAGAATATTAACTTCAAAAATTACACGCAATAAACCCTTTTTAATTACCGGATATCCTAAAATATTAAAGCTTATTAAATAGTATAGTCAAATCGTCTTGACAACATAGATATAACTATACAATTTGAAGATTATAAATATTTTATTAAATATAAAATTAATGAATTCAAATATACATCTAAAAAGTAAAACAAATAAAATTTTGTTTGATTTGTTTATCGATTACATAAAAAACATCACTTGAACATTCAGAAATGCACACTTGGTCATTATTAATACTCCATTCGTTAAAACTACAAGTTTCTATGTGACTAAACTATTAAATAGTACATTCAAAATATTTGTTAAATGTCTCTATTATTTCAAATGAATATACTATTTTAAATGACTAAAATATTTAAGGTTATCGGTTAGTTAAAATTTTGAATTTATTATATAATTTAAAATAAAAAGTTACTTTAAAATTTAGATAACTATTTAAAAAGATGGTTTTAAATTTGTAAAAATTATTTTGTGTTCAATGAAAAGTTTATACCTCCAATAATTAAAATATTTTTAAACTATTATTCATAATTGTATCTTACAATTTCTGTGAATATGAACATTACTTCAAAAACAACCAAATATATTTCATTTTTTTACACAATTTTATTTAAGTTAGTTTAAAATTAAATAAAATACAAACTTTGATTTTTCCGATGAAAATTACAAAATAAAATATTATTTCATACAAAACACAAAAATTTAAATAATAAAAAATTTTTTTTAAAAATTATATATTTATTTATTAGTATTTTTACAACATAATATATTAAATTAAAACCCTTTATAACATATATTTCTAAAAGACTTATAAAGAAAAAATAATATATGGAAGGGACATTTAAATATAAAACTTTATAAGAATGTATTATCAAATAAAGGATTTCTTTATGAATTTGACATCAGAACTAAATCAGAATGTAAGTGCAATGCAAAAGGATCAAACTTTACATTTATACAATAGCTAGTTTATCTCAATATTAGGGCAATATAAATATTTATATAAAAAAAGATAAAGCAGTTCTAAGACTTGACGCATAAAGGAAAAATAATTTTTTTAATTTTTAGGATTATTTTTAAAATAATTTCATCTTAAAGTTCTTTGATTTAAATATTTTAATTTTTACATAAACTACATTTCAATAAGAATAATTAAAATTTATAAAAATACTGATTTCCGTTTTTTAGGTAAAATGAGTTTGTTAGAAAAAAATTCCAAGAGTTATGTAAAATAAGTAAAATATTCAAATGGTAATTCTGTAAGATGAAATATCAAAAATGAAACAAATTTGTTGAGTTTTCTAAAAAAAACTTTAAATAATTTTCATTTTGTTAATTCATGCTTTTTTTTAATTATTAATTTAATATTACATTTTTAATTACTATTTGTTTTAGCATTGTAGATCCTTTATTAAAATACCCAATAATTTTTAAATTTTAAATTTTTCAAAACAGTTTTTTTTGTGTCCATATTTAAAAAAAAGTGCATTTTTTTGAATTTAATTCAATTTTTTTCTGAAATTTTTAAATTTTATTTTGCAACTTCAAATATGTCAAAATAACTAACAAGCAACTGAAAATATAATTTGTTTAGTAAATAATTATAAATAAATTTATGATTTAATTTTTAACAAATTTAATATTTTTGTAATTTTTTTATTTTCATTTTACTATTTTTATTTTGAAATCCTTTCATACGACATTTTTACATAAAAAAAATGTATTTTTATTTTATTATTTGAAAATACAAACAGTTTCTGATATAATTAAAAAATTGAATTTTCTCATCTATTACCGTATTTACATTTATTATTTGCTTTGAATAAATTTCCCAAAATTTTGGAGTGTTTTATTTACTTTTGATAAAAATTTCATTTTGTACATTTTCTTTCAATAGTCTCAATTGTTTATCTACTTTGACCTAATTTATGCCAATCAGAATCTTGATATTCATAGTTGTTGTTTTAGATGTAATTTGATTCATAAATTTAAATAATAATAATAATAATAATAATAATAATAATAATAATAATAATAATAATAATAATAATAATAATAATAATAATAATAATAATAATAATAATAATAATAATAATAATAATAATAACAATAATAATAATAGCAATAATAATAATAATAATAATAATAATAATAATAATAATGATAATAATAATAATAATAATAATAATAATAATAATAATAAAACTTAAATATTATTTGTTGAAATATTTTCTGAAAAAAACTTATCATACATAGTCTTTGTGATGATGCATTAGCTTATCTTTAATTAAACACATAATAATAATATTTATAATAATAATAATAAAAATAATATTAAAAATAATAATAATAATAATAATTATTATTATTATTATTATTATTATTATTATTATTATTATTATTATTATTATTATTGTGAGGTGTTTACAACAGAGAATTGAATATTTTGGATGATTTAACATTGTGATTCTAAATGTATTTAAATAACTAAAAAAATAAAATCAGTTTTTTATTAATAAAATATTTAAAATTATAATACCTTGATTACAATTTTAAATATGAAATTCATTTTAATTCAAGCGATTAATTAAATAATTTAAATTAAATTTGAAATTAGAATTTTTAATATTTAATAAAATATTTAGCAGATATTAAATTTAGTAATGAATTTTGGAAAAAATATGTACTTAAGTTACTTTTATTAAAATTATAAATATTGAATTTCTCTGATGGATTGTTTGAAATTGTTTGGTTCAATGCTTGAAAGTTTGTTTAAATATTAAACAATATTGTATAATAAATAAATTTTTGAGTTATGAGTTCTTTAAATGACATTATTTTTCAGGGTAATTTTAAAGATGTTTAGCAAATTCAAACAATTATTAATATTAATATTTTTGTTATTATTATTATTCAAGCACAGAATGTTATAATTTTTATTTCTATTTACATTTGTCTTATACTACACTTATATTTCCGCGTCTTTAATTTTTTTTATCAGCAATGTCATTTTTATAAAAATAACATTTTATTTCTCAGCCAGAAAGAAAATTTATTTACAAGTATACAATTATTATTTCTTCAAGGATGAGGGGTATTAGCAATTAATATACATTTCTGTGGTTGTTTAAATTAGTGAATAATGTTTTTCATTAAAAAATGTTTAGAATTCACCAAATAAACCAACTGGATTCCAATTTGGTTTACTACAATTAAATATGTTTATAATAAGAAAAAATAATTTTTTTATGCTTAGTTTAAAAACTCGTTTAAAATTTGAAAGGGGAAAATTTATCTTGACGAAATTGTCAACATTGATAAATTTGATATAATTTCATAGTGCTCATTCTGGGATATTATCTCACTCAATTCTATTATCATAATATTATTTAAAATACTTTATATTTTAAACAAAAAACAACTTAAAAATTAATTGAATATTTTGTATTTTTAAGATACCAATTAATCAAATCTCATTCCCTCAATTAATAAGACTTAATTTATGTATATACATTTAAGTTATATATATGTGCATAATATAACCAGTTAATCCATAATACAAATAACTGGATACTTTATTTCCAAATTGATTTTGCTATAAGCAGGAAATTTCTACGTAACATTCACGTAGTTTTATAAGACTTGCAATACACCAACGCTCAAATAACATAATATTCGGATTTATTAATTCCGTGAATCTGAATGTATGTACATAACAAGTGTATGTGCTTTCATCAGGTTTTTTGCTTATAACAGATTAATTTTGGAAATGGTGACTGTAGCCATCAACCGCGGTACATAGCGTATTAGAATTGCTGTTTATTATTAAAACAAATATTAAAAAACAATATTAAATTCCTATAGTAGATTTAAACAAACAATTATATCAACTTAAATATTCACTATAATTAACAAGATGAATACGAAAAATAACTAAAATTCACATTCATAGCAATTATTATAAAACAAGACTCAAGGGAAATTACTTTAAACGAGAGGATTTGATAAAAGATGAAACAATATGGTTACTTATTTGTACTTATTTGTTACTTATTTGTTATGGTAAAGTTATTTGTTTAAATGTGTAAATAAAATATACTATTTGATAGTAATTATTTTAATCATCAGTTTGATTTTATTGTTGAACATACGCCATATTGTCTGTCTGGTAGAAATGAAACTGGCATCGTAAAATTTCTACCTCTAACAAATTAATTTAGCAATTAGTTTATGCAAATATTTACAAAAGATTTTCTTGATATACTACATAAATATTTTTTCTCAAAAATGTTTGACAGTTGTCGGTAATAATAATAACAATAATAATAATAATAATAATAATAATAATAATAATAATAATAATAATAATAATAATAATAATAAAAATAAAAATAATAATAATAATAACAATAATAATAATAGTAATAATAACAATAAAGATAATAATAATAAAATAATGTTAATAATAATAATAATAAAAATAATAATAATAATAATAACAATAATAATAATAATAATAACAATATTAATAAAAATAATAATAATAAAAATAATAATAATAACAATAATAATAATAAAATAATGTTAATAATAATAATAATAAAAATAATAATAATAATAATAATAACAATAATAATAATAACAATAATAATAATAGTAATAATAACAATAACGATAATAATAATAATAATAATAATAATAATAATAATAATATAATAATAATAATAATAATAACAATAACGATAATAATAATAAAATAATAATAATAAAATAATAATAATAATAATAATAATAATAATAATAATATAATAATAAATAATAATAATAATAAAATAATAATAATAATAATAATAATAATAAATAATAATAATAATAATAATAATAATAATAATATAATAATAATAATAATAATAATAATAATAATAATAATAATAATATAATAATAATAATAATAATAATAATAATAATAATAATAATAATAATAATAATAATAATAATAATAATAATAATAATAATAATAATAATAATAATAATAATAATAATAATAATAATAATAATGAATTTAGTTTCCTTTTTAACTTGAAAATGAATAAAAATATAATTATATATTTTCAACAAAAAATTGAGAGCGTGTCAAATTCTAATGCGAAATAAAAGATTTTTCCTAATACTGTTGTCTATCATTTGAAAAAATGTCTTTATTTAGCCTGTTTGTTTAAGTTTACTTAAGATTATTTTCAATTTATTCAAACAATTTTATTTTTTACTTGATTGAATATTCATTTAATATTAAAGATCTTTTTAATTTATCATTTATATTTAATTTTTATCTCATTATTTCAATATTTAATTTTCATTAAACTGTGTATAAATTCATTAAAATTTGTTTAAATCATTCAAATTAAAATTATCTCAATCAGCACTTTATATTGGATAATGTTTAAATTATTTTTTTATATCCGAATTCCATCCTTTACAGTAACGGTGAAAATCGCCTCATTTTATTAATTTAATTTAATTTAATTCACAAAATAAGCTATTTACAATATATATAATTTAATTTTGAAATGATATTTTTTTATTATCAGCAATTTAATTTTGTCCCAAAAAATATGAAAATAACTTACATGATTTTTTTCGACACAAACATTAAATTTCCTTAAAAAAATTACTAATTATTTTCAGTTTTGTTATAAAATGAAACTGATATCAGACAGTCAAAATCCAAAAACATTTTTTATTACTGTCATATATTAGAATTTCAGAATAATTATAAAACATTGCCAAATTTTTTTCTTGTTTTTTTTAAATTGAAAAAAGATAAATGGTGAAAAGAAAAGATAATTATTGCAAAAAAAAAAAATTTAACTGTTTCTTACAAATTTGCAATTCATGACAATTTATTTTAAATGGGAATTTTCATAACAGGTTTTGGCACAAAATAATAATAATAATAATGGTAGTAATATTATAAATAATAATAATTATAAAAACTCGAAAACGCAAAATATAAGAAATATATTTCGAGGAAATTATAATCATAATCTTTGTTAAATCTTATAAACGGAAACAATGATGTAATCGTTACGATTTAATGATTTAATTAAATAACCTCAATAAATTTGTTGCTGATTGAACGTTTATTTTAGGGGATTGTGATTTGATCCCCAACGCCTCACATAAAATTCTTTCCAACTTATTGCTTAAGTTTTTATATAAAATTTTAATATCTTTTAAATTAGTTGTGCCCTTGCCCATTTTTCTATGCTTAATAATATTACTCATGCCTCTCAATCGGCTATGTTCCTGAACCCGTGTGCGAAGATAACGGGAAGTTTCTCCAATATATGACATTGCACCCATTACATGAAAATTTATACAATAGATCAGAAACTAAACCTAGTGGGGTTAGAGATTAATTACAAAACATATTTATTGATTTTTACGATTTTGAACTTATTTTAAACAAATTTGATTTGTCTAACTATTTTGTGACAGGAAATTTAAAATTTCTAAAGCCTTCCGAATAGGGAATTACCAAAACATTATATATATATATATATATATATATATTATAATAACAATAATAAAAACAATAGCTAACCCATGAAAATAACAATTTATATAAAAATTACATAAATTGCTTTGTATCACAAAAAATTTAGTATTTAAAATATTATTTTAATTTTCTCATTTAAATATTGAGTTTTCTCGGAACAAAAGAATTACACCAAAAGAGAACAAATTATGGTACGTTTAGCCATAAATTAAGTTCTATTGTAAAACATGAATTTATTGATAGAAAAATAGACAAACCTACTTCAAATAAGGATAAAATTAAGTGCATTTACTACATAAATTAATTTTTGTGTAAAATATAAAATAAAAACACACACCATCAATATAATTAATAAAAACACAAAGAGGGACAAAATAATTTAATACGACATTTTTTATTTATAACAATATGAATTTCGAGAATTTTTCAAACTTTCTAATTTAAAACATTTTTAATGTTATAAAGAGACATAAGTGCGCAATATTTTATTCTCGCGAGAAATCTCTAAGAGACATTTTTTAGATGTTCGTTAAGTAACATTTACAAGATAGTTTATTTGTCTACTTATTATTGATACAGAATACTTTTAGACACACAAACATACCATCATTGAAACACAATAAACCAACATCTGATTTGCAAACAACAATTTTGACATAGTATTACTCAACATGTCAATTTAATTAATTGTACAATATTCTTTAATTATCCTTCCTTATAGGTAAAAATGTAAAATGTAAAAAAATCACAAATATAATTTAAAATTGAAATATTTAATTTAAAGTTAATTATTATTCGGTTGTCAGAAATTGATAAAAAATATTAATCGAAGTCACCGAACGGTGAGAAAATCCCTACAGTCAAATACAAATATTTCTACTAAAATTAGTTGTGGACGAAAAAATTTAGAAAAGTTTTGAAATGTGGATCTACTTTTTTTAATTGACTTGTGGACTTGTTAGATAAAAATATAAAACATTTAAACAAAACAACCTAGACAATTGTAATTATTAAGTCAACTTAATTTATAAAAATATCTTTACATTTAATTATTATTTTTTAATATTTTGCAAATAATAAAATATCAGCAGATCCAAAATCAATTTGAAAAATAAAAGATATTTTTTCAAAAAAATAATTAAATTTAAGAAATGATTTGAATATTAAAGAGCTTTGATATTAGAAAATGAAGAAAAATTTAGAAAACTGAAAATAATGTATCATGAAGCGTGACTGGAGGATCTTTGGTAAGTACTAAGCATCAGTTATTTGTTTTAGTCAATCTTCTATGAATACCATACAAAAGACTTCTATTTGTTAGAAAACTGCAAAATTTAAATTTTTTCTCATAAAATATACATGATGTTGCATGCAATCGAAATGAAAACTTTTTTAATTTAAAATCTTTAAGCAAAATATAACTTTTGAATTTTATTTTCATTGAATTTATTATTGAAAATATCAGTTACTTACTATTTACACAATCAATTTTACTTGTTCTTACTGCTAGAAATTAATTTTAACACAATAAATTGCTTTCATAAAAAATCGAACAAATATATTTGTCTTTAAAACAAAAGATTTATGATTAATAAAAATGATAAATATAATTAATAACAGTTAAACAATGAAGAACAAAATATAAATCAAATCTGAAATTTATCACATTTTAGTAATGTAATTAAATAAATTGAATATTACAAAAATTATTAAATTATAAATGAAAAATGACAATTTATGTTATATTAATATAGTAGTAGAAGCAGTAGTAGTAGTAGTAGTAGCAACATAAATTAAGGTATCAGATAAGTGAATAATAAAATAAGCCTTTTCGATTATTAACCCATTCACTGCCAACTCGATTTTGTTGTGTGTACACCATTTGCAAACGTTGAATTTTTGTGAAATATAAAAAATTAAAATGCCGGATTTTGTGTGAATGTATGAAATTGAATTTAAAAATCATTTATGCAATAAAAAGGAAATAAAAATTATATACCAACTACGAGTGTACTGGTAGTTGGTAGTGAACGGGTTAAATAATGCTTCTTAGTTTCCAAAGGAATAGTTCAATGCGTTATGATTTTCATTTAAATTTTTGTTTTGTTTTTTGATTGGTTTAAGTTTTTCCTTTCCTTTTAAAATTTTGAAATATTCGTTAACGTGAAATTTTACTTTTTTGCCGAATTAAAAAATAATTACTTTTCATCAATGGCTTATTTTTATTAATCACCTATCTGATATTATTACTATTATTATTATTAATATCTATTTTATTATTAGCCAAAGGATAATTTTAAAATTTAATTTTCACAATTAAACCCAAAGGTTAAATAATTTTACTAAAAATAAAATTTAATTCATTCATTTCAACTTGAAAATAATTAACAATGATTTTTAATATTTTTACGAAAATAAATTGAATATTATCCAATCCTGCTGCGTTTCTCCTAATAGCTTTATCACGTCTAAGATGTTAAATTTTTCAGAAGAGAAAGCAAATAAATATAACAAATATGATATAAATTCAAAGAGTGTAGATTTTTAAATTTTTGACGTTTCCATGGATACAAAACGTAAATGTTGTTTACTTAAACTTACATTATAACTATACCATAGCTAGATTATAATATTATTTTATTTACTTGATAAAACTAATAGTAAAATGGGAAATAATTTATACAGAATAAAATTTTTAGTTTTTTTTAATTACAATTCAAAATAAATTGCAATGATTAAAACAATAAAATGTAACTAAAATTAATTAGAATGAAATATTCTTAAATAAAAGAATCTTTATGGTTTCCTTTCCGTTTAATAATGGTCTGAAGGAATTTTTAATTGATCAAGTCATTAAATTCCAAAACAATGAGGAAATTCTTGAATTTTTCAATCATTATTGAAATTAATGGAAAGAAAGAAATTTTAATAATCATTTTTCAATTCAATTTAAAATAATGTTTTTTTTATGGTATTTTGGTTTATAAAGTCTATGATCCAATCGGATCATATATGATCTTATATTGTGCAATTCATGGTATACAATATTTTTTTCGTAGTTACTTTTTATTCCATTGTTATGAAAAGTATATATAAAATTATATATAAAATTATATATATATATATATATATATATAAATAAATAATTAAATAAATTTGTCAACGATTTAATTAAAAGATAACGCCAATAAAAAACTCTTCGTACGATATATTTTGACATAAACTTTTCATTGATGTAGATAGTGAACACTTTGAGCATTTATTGCAGTTTCTGTTTTAAATAAAATTGAAATATCTGTTATCTTAAATAATAATAAAAAATTGACATTTATATTGTTTTAAAAATATTAATAAATAAATAGAATCGTCTATGACCTTTTGAAATAATATCTCTTGTCTTTATATTAAATTGACGACACCCAAAAATATTGAAATATTTTTGAACATTAGAAACAATGCATTTCTGATTTTCGTCACAATCTAGAGATTTTATATGATTTGGTTTGCTATTTATATTAGTGAACTCGATTGTACCCCCGACATTTATTTTCCTTAAAAATATATCATAATATAACAAGTTTTTTATTTTTTAAGTGTGGAGAATCTGTTTGCACCCTTATGACAATTAATTGATAAACAATTTCTTTAATTAATTTTTTTTTTAATTAACGGGTTTAAGTAATTTCTCGCTTTTTTGAAATCGTTATATTCTTTCTTACCTTTTCATTTGGGACTCTTTTTTACTCGTCACCTAAAAATATTGATATTGAAGTTTTTTAATTCCTTAATTAGTTCTTTTGTTGAAAAAGATTAATATTAATCTTTGAAAGAAAAACGTTATTTTTAATGATCCCTAATATACAAATCATGCTTTCAACTTATATATTATATTACTGCAATGTTATAATATTGAAAAATAATTCTATACAATACAAATAATATAAGTAAAGTATAATAATGATAAATAATTTGATTAAATAAATAAACATGCCAGTGATTTAAACACACATTTTATGACATATTCCGACAAATTCATTGACATCATCAGGTAAAATACCAACCAAAAACATATGGATTTAATTTTACATATTTTAAACAAATTATTACTTTTTTTAAATATTTTTATATATATTTTTTTGATTTAAAATCTTTAATTAACTTAAAAATAAATTTTTATTCTCAAAAAATATATTTAATACTGAATTTCAAGTTTATCTAACATATACGTTTATTGCTTCTTGTCTAAAACATTTAAGTTCTTTTTTGAAATCGAGGCCAAAAAATATATTATAAAAAACATTTTTCTTATTTTTCGGAAAATATTTGCTCCGAAAAAATGTGGTTTTGATAAGAAGCTTAAATGATAAATAGTAATTAGCCAAATTACGAGACTCCAAAAAATGTAATTTACTATTAATCTCATATTTTGATTAATTATCCTATAAGTTTGAAATAATTGCAATAAAATATAAAATGTTATTTATTATTATTATTATTATTATTATTATTATTATTATTATTATTATTATTATTATTATTATTATTATTATTATTATTATTATTATTATTATTATTATTATTATTATTATTATTATTATTATTATTATTATTATTATTATTATTATTATTATTATTATTATTATTATTATAAATATTATATAAAAATTTTCCAATTTCCAATGTTTATTCATAAAATGCTATATACAATATTTCGATCCACAACACAACGGTCGATAAATAACTAGATTAGAGAAGAAATATAGAGCGAAAGACTTGGTCCTATTTAGGTCGAAATATTTCTCATTTTATTTTATGAATAAATATTGTGGAAATTGACTTACACACTTATTAATTTATTTTACATTTTTATAAATAATTCCGCAATCGGCGAAATCTTTTTTTAAAGTTTATTTTTATTATTATTTAAAAAGAAATTAAGAAAATATTTCCAGAGGATATTAAATAATGATATTCCAAATCAGGGGTAGACAACACGCGGTCCCCAGAGTTATGATGTATTTCTAAAGTGACCCGCAAGATCATTTGGGTTAGCCACCCCTGTTCTAAATCATGGTTATTACATAATAAATAAAAAAATTTTAAAAGGGGTAAGATTCATAATGTTGGCCTAAAAATATATTGGGAAAATAAATCGAGCCAGTGCCTGTTTGATTTTATTAATAATTACAAAGATTTTATTTAAATAGGATTACTGACTAGTAATAAGTAATATTTTTAATAATATATATAATTATGCATAAATTCTTATTTTTTATTTTCTTAAAATTTTATGAGGAAATTATCCAATAATTGAAAAAATTAATTTTAATTGGTCGCCTGCTTGTTAATATATAAATGCATATTTATAGGTATTTCACATCATAAAATATATCAGTCGAAAGTTAAAAAAAGTTATGAGGTTGGCTTTAAACTCCACTCTGAAGGATAATTTATTAATAAAAGAAGAACTTAGACAAATGTACATCATGGCCATGTTTAATATTTTTGCTCTCATTATTCTGTTTGCATTTGGAAGTGTTGCTAATTCTTTTGCTTTATGGAGATTAAGAAACCTTGAGGCCGTAAAAAATGTTCGCTGTGGCGCACTTTTTATCCTGCGAACAATGTTGTTTGTTGATTTGTCGAATTTAATCGTTTCCGGATTGTTTTATTGGTTGATTAATTCGCTCGGAGTTTTTAACTATCTGTCGGACCAATCAATTTTCAAAAACATTCTCTGCAAATCATTCAATATGCTTACGCACTTTTGTTTTTTCCTTAATCAGTGGACCGTATCAATCATGGCGTTAGAAAGATGCGTTTTTGTCATCAGTAGAAAACTGAATAAATCTCTATTCAGCATGCTCCGATTGAGAATTGGACTTTTTCTTGGGTTCTGTTTGTCTTTTGCACTATTTTGTAATTATCTTTCTATGTATGGTTTACGATTGGAGGAAAATAATACTTATAGCTGTGATGTGCTGGCGGAAATTATGGCGATTTATTTGAATTTGGTTCCATACTTAGAGATGATTTTGGAGTTTTTAATTCCTCAAACGGTAACTATTTTGTCAATTGTAACAATGGCGATTCTGTTATGTCACACTCAAAGATTGAAACTAGGCCTATTTGTGAGGGGGCAATCGGATGAAGAGGTTGGTTTGGATAGAACTACCAAACCTTCAATATCTCATTTTGTTTTGTTACCATCTAGACTTTCAGAGAAGAACCAAATATTTCTTATCCATGTTTGTTACATATTGTCTATCATAGATATCGGTTTGGATTTTCCAAAATCTCTGACAAGAATGTATTTCACTGTGACCAATTCGATTTTCTTTGAATCTTTTATTTTTGAAAATATCCTCATAGCTTTGCATTTGTTTAAGTTTTGCTGTAAAGGGGTCGGTGTACATGTTTATATTTCTATAATGAAATAGAGTCGTAAAGCTTGGAACTCATTCTGTGATCATTTTTCACTTGAAAAAGAAATTGGTTTAATTTTAGATGTTGATGTTGTTACAAATATTGTTGTAAAAATAAATTATTTTAATAGAATTTTATATCAAAGATCTTTTAAACATAAAAGAGATTTTAAACATATATAATTAATAATAATAAATAAATAAATGAAAATCTTTTTTTCTCTATAGTGAAATATATTTCAAAGACATGATTCTCATTTCCAGTCAGATATCAAATTTAAAGACAAAAATTTTCATTGGCAAAAGAGGCAATTGTCTCAGGCCCCTTATTTTCAAGGGCCCGGCAATTACAACATGAAAATTTTGTTGGAATTATCCTAGATATAAGGCAGAGGACTAAAAAATATATAATTATGCATTCGACCTTTGAAGGTCTAAATAACACAATTCCATACTTAATCAGTTACAAGCAAAAAAAAATATTTAAAAAAATAAATAAATAAACTTTCACATAAATTATGATATTCAATGCAAAGATTTTGTTTTAATATATTTATCAATAATCGTAAAACTCATTTTCATGATGAATTTCAAGAAATACAAGTTAAAGATAACGAAAGCTGGTTTGTCAATATATTAATACAATGCTAGATAGTTGAACGCAAAGTAGCTTGCCATTGAATTTATGCAGAATTGCCAAAGTCCCGCCCCTCAATGCTGCACCAGAATCCTCAAATATTTACGGAAAGAATATTTATAAAAAGTTTAAAATATATTCTAGAAATTAAATTTTTAGTTTAGGACCAAGGCTGATTTTATATTCATAGTAGTATGTTTAGTGAAAGATCCTGTGAAAGAGCCTGGACTGGAAATAAATCATCAATGAGATTTACTCAATTTTGGCAAATAATGTTACATTGTTGGTTATGACAATGTTTAAATTTTGTCATCATCTAAACCTTGCCATTGCTCCACTATCAAAAATGTTTTCACATTCCAATTTATCTAAATTCTTTTCTCAAGGACTATTTACTGATAAAATTAAGTGAAAACATTACGAAAACATATCATACGTTAATGGCACAATAATTTACCAAACATGCAAAAAATTAACCTTATTTTTCATATTAAACAAGATCAAAATTGTCACCATTTGTTTTCAATGAATTTTACTTGAGATAAACAAAAAAAAGTCTATATGTGTTTATATATATCAAGAAGTGAAAATTAAAAAAAAGTACAAAAACAATCGAAAAGAAATTTTAACAGAAATTCTAAAGCTTTTATTAAGATGCAAAAATTAATCAAAAATATTAAAAATTAAAATTTCAATATTTATCGGAAACATGTAAGACTAGGTAGCAAAAAAAACGATAAACACGAATATATTTATTGGGGATGTTATTTGAGATATGCAAACTAATTAACTGATTAATTGAATTATTCTAATCATAAATCACCGAACTAAACATTCATGGTGGCCACTTACCAAGTTGAGTTAAATAATGTTATATTAATATATTAATGTGACTATTGTTTGTTGAGAATTGAATATTTGTTATTTCTTTTTGACGATAAATGTTAGTGTGTTGAATATTATTGTTTTAATAACGGGCATGTTGAGTCAAAAATAATTATTTTGTTGCTAAAATTATTTAAAAATTCAATATGTAAACTTATTTTAACTTATTTATTCATTTAGTGATTATTTATTTTTATGGCACCCATAGAAAATTATTGGGTTACACAGTATTTTGTAAGTGAAATTAATTGAGATGCTATTTTTACTATTTTTTAATTTTCAAAATATATGCGATATTCAACAGGAAATAATTATAATTCTCGTATTTTAATTATTATAAAATTAATATTCACCCTACTGAATTAGATACAATCCAATGAAGAAACCCTCAAAAATAATTATAAAAAATTGAGAGTTTTCAGCAATTTATTCTCATCTTAGTTATTATTTCTTTAGTGTTTACGTTCTAATGTTACAGTTACAATCTCACTCATTTTTAAATGAAAAAAAGAAAGATTATTTTTATAATGACTTTATTCTTAACATATTATTTTTATCTTTCATGAATCACTACTATTATTATTATTATTATTATTATTATTATTATTATTATTATTATTATTATTATTATTATTATTATTATTATTATTATTAATTATAAATAAACATATTTTCTTAGTCAACAATCTTTATTATAATAGTATGTAACTAATAGTAATTTATAATACTGTGACATTTTATTCTCTAAAATCTTTTCTTTTTGTGTAAATATTGTAAATTCGTTTCAACATTGACTTATAAAACAAAAATTTCTCCTTTTACTTCGTAATTAATTTTAATGACATTGTTATATAAATATTTTTTTGTCAATGTTTGAATTTTTAATTAATGAAATTGTTTTAATGAATTTATTTTATTACTTTTATATTTAGTTTGTATTTGTAAATTAAAACATTATTATTTTAGAAAACCTGTCTGAGTCCCCTAATAGCGGCTGGCTCAAATGCTTTTTGCGGAATGTAAACCTTTTTATAGTAATGGAGCTCTAAATTTAGTTAGATCTTTGGTTGAATTACGACATAAAGACTTAAATAATCCCGTATAATGCAATAATGCTTAACATTTCAATATTTACGAAAGATTTATAATTAAATACATTTATTGTTTTAATGTTTAGTTTAATTTTTTTTAATTCCAATGCTTTTCTCTTTTTTATATCAATAAAATGTATTATATACAATAATAGCATTTAGTTTTTACAATTTAGTGTCATTTTGAGAAATTTGAGATTCATTTTGTATGTCAGCAATATTCACTATCCAACTTGAATAACTGATATCTGTAAGCCCGCCAGATATAAGTCAAACCCATTCCCCTTAGAAAAATTAGGTTTTTGCAAATGTAGGTAACCCATCACTATAGCAACTGTGTGGTAACCATGATATATATATAAATTAATATATATATATATAATTAATTAGTCATCATAAAATACGAGTAGGTAATTAACGTTACTCTGTCAAGGTATTCCTCTTCCCTTCGTCATCCTTAATTTTGAAATGAACAAGAATTTCTATACTTTTTACAAAGCTTTGTGCGATAAAGATTTAAATTTTATATTTGACCTACTTAATTGTTATATTAATTAATAAAATATATTTTTGACCTACTTTTTATGTAACTCTAGGTACTTCACGGTTGTTGTCTACCCAAGCCTATAAATATTTGCATGAGTTCAAATTTTTGTTCACTTCGTACTTAAATTCAATTGTTTTTTTTAAATATTTAGTATTTTAATGAATCAGTATTTTAGTTTATTTAAATACTGTCTTTTCTTCTAGGTTACTTTCATGAACTTGTTGTATAAGCCAATGGGTGTTCCTCTTTAAAGCGACAACCATTGCATATTTAAACTGGCGTAGAAATGTTGCTTTATGTGTGATATCCCTGATATTGCGGAACACATGAAAGTGTTGTAGTTCGACTTCCTGAAACGGTCACGCTTTATTTTGTTAAGTCACCCAAAGACAAAATCTTGTGATATTACTATGATAGGTTGTGATAAATTTTTAAAAAGCGACTGACCTTTTTATAGAGATTTAACTTATATCTGACTGGGTTACACCTAGCTATTAACATAATATTCCAGTATTTATTGATAGATATTTTTTAAAAATATAACTTTGAGTTAAAAAAAAATTAAAATAAAATGAAAATTTAAAATTTTTAGATTTAATTTATTTTTTCTCAACTTATCTACGATATCATTAAAATATATATTCAAATAACATTTTTTAAAATTTTTTATTTTTGTATCAGTTAAATGTTTTTTCTTTTATTTCCATTCACTTTTGATTTGATTTTTCTTATAGAATTAATTTTTTTTTGTGACTGTTAAAATTTGATGAATTTAATTAATACAAAAACTCTAAAAGTAAACTTTGAATAATTTTAAACATTAGAAAAGTTTCAAAATTTTTAATTATAGAAATTCAAATTTACAAAATAAATATTACTTTGTGCATAATTATAAACAAAACAAAATAACTATTTAAACAAATCAAAATTTTATTTGAAAAGTTGATGATAAATAAATTAAATCTAAAATTTTAAAATTATAATTTTATTTCATTTTTATTTGAAACTCAAAATTTTATTTTTTTGAAATATAACTTCAAATAAAAAATGAATTTTTTTCCGTTTGATAATTTTATTGCCTTGTAAGTTTAAGTTGATAACAGCAAAGATAAACATGTCAACAATAAATATATTTATTATTCTAGAGATTTTATAAATATTTAATATCAAAGATATGTTATTAAAAAGGTTATTTGTGAAATATGTTTACACACTTCTGTTAAATTTTAGAAATTTTCAAAATTATTTTTAAAAATTATTTCAAAACTTGTTGTTTGACCAGAGATCTGACAATGAAAGTCATAGCAAATAAATTGGTTTCAGAAACTTTGACCTCCATTTTTTTTGAATCCAGACTGAAATCTGAGTTAGTAGTATATTATAAAAATTAAGATAGAGAGAGAACAATATAAAGTTAATGCCAAACCCAATACATGCGTCTGAAACACTCGCTATGTATATGTTCGTGTCAAAAAAGGCAGATAAATGGCGGCTAGGTATCATATTGAAAGGTATTAAGCTTAGATTGGCGAAATAGTCAACTACATCACATTACTCTTCATACTTTTACAACACAACAAAGTTATCACTGGCACTATGACTAAATTAATTAATGTTTTATAACTAAAAATAGATAATTGCAGAGGCCTTCGACTGGCTAGATTTCAGCCGCACACCACAACGACCACTGTGTAAATAAATATTTAAATAAAGGAATAAAACAGACATACTCTACTTCATTTTAATAAAATTATTTGTTATCATCAATTCAGAATTTATCTTCATCTTGTATCTGAGATAGATGATGTCGATATCTCTTTTCCCATCATCTGGCTATACAAAAAACATTAACCAATCTCAAAAGGGAATCCGTAACAGTTGATAAGATTTGATTTTCTAAATATTAAATTCGTCTAAAAGATCAATAGCAAATTATTAATTTTATAACTACTTTTTAATATTTGCTATAGAAAAGTCAAAAAAATAAATATTCAAAATTGATAAAAATAATACACGAAAAAATACGAACAACTACGTATGTCACTTTAGTTTTGTCATAATTAGCTCCATCCAAATTTTTATTCATCATAGGTTATCTTTATCCGATAATCTCTTCATTTATGAAAATTAATGAAAATTGATAATTTTTTACATTCAGCAAATTAAATCCATTTTCAATCTTCTAAAAATCCATAACCTAAAATTATCTAAAAAATAAATATACTATTTTAAAATAAATATAACATTATTATTCAAAAATATTTAAAATACATTTTAAAAAAGAAAAAATTAAATAGTTAAATTTAATAAATTTAAGTTATAATTTAGAATTAAGATTTGTAATTTTTAAATTAAATAAAGTTTTTTATACTTTTTATCTAGAATTTAAGTTATAATAAATATTTTAATTTAGATTAAGTTTTATAATTAAGATTTTAATTTAACTTAAGATTTTGATTTTAACATTAATTTAAAATTTTGATAGATAAATTTAATTTATTTTGATTTGAGTTAATATTTTAATTACCGGTTTAAAAACCAGATTTTATTAGCGAAAAATATTTTTGAAAATAAGACCAAAATTACAAAAATTTAATAAAATTAAAAATAAAACCAATCAAAAACAAAAAAAAGTCCTTATAAAATTAAAATAGATTAATAACAATTTCTTTATTCTAAAATTTATATAGAATCAATATCAGCATCGTCATCAATTAAACCATTTTGAGATATGCCAGAGAGTGGAAATGATTTAACTACATCTGTTTCATTGCTAGCTTTTGACAATATCCAGCCTTGGTATAAATTTTTTCCCATTTAAGAACCATTCTTCCCATATCTTTTTCATCTTAGCTTTAAAGATTGAATTTATCGATACTTCAAGTGGCTGAGGACAATAAGTAGTTCGAGGAGGAATAAAAATAAAAAAAATATATATAAATAAATTCAAAAATATAAATCAATTTTAATGAATTTTATTTAAATAACTTAATTTTTATTAAAAATAAAATTTTCTCTCTACGAAAACAAAGAAGGTAATTTTAATAAAAACGTTTAAAATAAAAAATTCATAGAAATAATTTCCTAAATTATCGAAAATAAAACCCCCAGAAAATAAGACCATAATCCTACTTTTGGGGGGTCTTATTTTCGAAGAAAACCTGTAAGTTTTAATTTATTTTTAAAATATTCTAATTAATATGGTAATATCATCATGGGTACCTGGTGGGCAAATTGCTGTCCAATATTATTAATTCGTGTCAAAGGATATTTCGAGTCATTTTATAATGGAAGTCTTTACAGGTAGACTTGATTTAGGTTTGATATGAGGGTCTACATATTATGATCAAGCTTGATTTAAGGATCTATGATGGATCTTATACTGAAAAACTATTTCACAATAAGTATATTTTCTGAAGTTTTATGATCAGGTATAATTACATGAGTTCTATTACTTGGATAATACTATTGTGGTGATGCTTCCAGAGTAGGTTCGAGTTTAATGGGGTAATGCTTTTAAAATTAGTCGGATTAAAAGGGCTACAAAGGTGTAATTGACAAAGGATATAGGCGTAACGGAAAATGAACATCAGAGTGGGTACGTATTTACTTTAACCCTGATTAGTCCATCTTGTGTCAATGTTCAAAATCAATGTTGATAAGGTTTCAGAAATGAAAAGATAAAGGTAATCGGATAAAAATCATAGTGTCAATAATAGCGGTGCATTTACGGTGTATAGAAAGATTATGATGTGTTACGTGTTGATAGTTGACCACCTGAACAAGTTAGGCATATTACTTTGTGCAATGATACCCAGGCGCTATTGACCTCACTTTTGGGGTGCTCAATGTGTCTTTCAAGTATATCCATTTTGTTTGGTATTAAACTCATCTTGCATTCTCTTTTGTCTTGATTTTATTGTTTTAATATACGTTTAATGTATATATTATTCTTTCAACTCACTTCATCCCAACGACAACTTTCATTACACCCACTTCAATACAAATTTTGTATGACCTCATAATTTTTTTATATTATTATTACAGTTATTATTTTGAAAAAGTATTTATATTCTCTTACTTTCATATTTCATTGACTCCCATAAAGAAAATTGAAATTTTCTTTAATGTCTTCCGTAAAATTGACCTGAGTGACCTAGAATTTGAAATTGCTTGGGTGGGTTGTACTAGTGGGCTACACTTCTCAATAAACATTTATAAAATTTAACAAGTAAGTTCAGTAAAACAAATAAATAGATTTTAATTAGGTTGTATCATAAAAATAATTTGAAAAAACGTTTTATAAGACATCAAGAAATTAATGTAACTGGATTATTAAAACAAAACAAATGAAGTTTTTCATGAGCCAAATGAAATATCGCATGTAAAGTTTCATTGCTATGATAATATTTATCAGTTAGTTTTTTTTTGTTTAGGGAAACATTGACAAGATAATGGAATTTCCGGTCTCATTTACCATCTGTTTTTTTTATTATTTTTTAAACAAAAATTTATCAAATAATAATTTAATATGTTATTAGTAAACAACAACAAAATTTATAATAAAATTATATTACTGAAACAACTAATCATTTAAAATGTATAAAATAAAATTTTGTTTTAATTTCTATTTATTATTTACCAGTTTTTCTTCAATGGAAAATAAGGAATTGATATTGGATGCCCATGGGAATGTTTTCTGTAATTGAAAACTGTGAATAAACAGCAACTGGATCCAATTTGGTGTCACTGGATCTGATAAAACGAATTGTTCTACAAGTCAAATAATTTGATTGTTGATATTTGATAAAATTTATTCCAATGCCACCGATTTAATTCACAGATTTTGAAAATTTGTTTGTATTTTTTTTTAGAAAGTAAACATGGAGGATTTATTGGTTGTTTTCCTTCTCAAATGCTCACTCAAAATAGCATTAAAACAAAAATCTTAAAAAGCACCCAATGTGACTAAATGGTAACATATCCTATAGAGAAAAACCTTTAAAGAGTTTGTTTAAATAATTACCGAATTTTATCTGAGGAACACCTTAAGAAAAAATAAATTATTATAAATTTATTATTAAATTAATTTAAATTGTTGAATTAAACTAAAAAACATTATTTATTTAAATAAAACAATAATTATAAAATTAATAAAACACATTATTATCAGCGAGCAGTTAAATTAAAATTAAATAATCCAACTAAATAATAAATTGGATTAAAATATTTTATAAAGAAATATTAAAATAAATCATTTAAATAAGTATTTTAAAGTAAAATTTTAAAGTAGTTATATTTAAAAATTTTTAAAAAAATAAAATAGTTTTGTTATTTCAAATATTTTAATAAGTGCAGAATTTTAGTAGATTATAAATTATTTCAAATTAAAATTGTTAAAATTGCTAAAACATCTTCTAAATTATCTCGATATAAACTCATATTCCAAAGATTTATTAATAATTCAATATTGTATAATATTTAAACAAACTTGCGAGCATTGAACTAAATTTCTCAAAATAATTTATCAGAGAAATTCAATATTTCACATTTTAATCAAATTAATTACTAAATTTAATATCTAAATATTTTATTAAATATTAAAAAATACTTATTTCAAATTTACTTTAATTTATTTAATAAATCGCTTGAATTAAAAGAATTTCATATTGAAAATATTAATATTTGCACATCTATTTTGAAAATTCATTATTAATTTAAAACATTTTACTAAAAGAAAAGTGATTTTAATTTTTTTATTATTTAAATTCATTTTATATCACTCTGAAAAATCATTCGAAATATTAAATTCTGCTAAAACACCTCACATACACTTCTTTAAGAAATTTCATCCTCTTTTTAATATTTCTTTGGTACATTTTCCCTCCTTTGTATTGTATCAAATATCAGCGATCATGAACGTTTTGCACTATTCTATATGGCCCTTTCCTTGTTTTTCGTTCTTGACTCTACTTTTACCAGTACCTCATCTCCGACGTCTGCTCTTTTTTATGCTCATTTTTTCTGCGTTAGTTCTTGTGTGCTTCTTGTAATATCTTCTCTTTGTAAAATTTGCGTTCTACTATGAAATTGTTCGTTAACTAACTTCTGCGGGTCTTCGACCAATCGATTTCTGAAACGTTGCACATCGTTCTAAATTGGCGTTTTATCACTAAATTTACCAATGATCAGTGATCCACAGATTACCACTTTAAGAACTACTGCTCTAATTGATGTGCTTTGGTGTATAGTTTTATCACAGTAAGTGTATTTATTCTATAATATAATTTTGTTTTATTTTATTAAATGAGTTATTTGTGTATCCTAATAACTGAACATATATATATTAAAAGAGCATTTTCTAGTTTTCACTTCTGATTGCTTTTCATTTTGCAATGGCATGAAGAATTTATTTATTGATTGACTATGAATCAGATGATTTATTGATATTCACAAATTTTCGGCACAGCCTTTTTCAAGTGATATATATTTGTGAATATCAATAAATCATCTGATTCATAGTCAATTAACAAAAAAATTATTTATGCCATATATATATATATATATATATATATAGGATTTTATTTTATCCATTAGTGTTCTCAATTATTTTTCTCTGTTCAATGAAAAATTTAATTCAAATACAGATTACGGAAATTTTCTGATATTTTGTTTTAAAAAAATCATTTCAAAGCCAAATAATATAATGTCAGATACATTTAAACAAAAAACAATATATAAAAGTTTTTCCTTGTTAACATTGCTGATAATCTGATTATATGCCAACAGCAAAATATGACATTTTATTAATAAAATATTCAGAATAAAATTCATTTTGAGGATAATTTCCGATTAAATGACAAGATATAATTATATTATTTTTCAGTTACATATGTTTAAATTAATTAAATATATCAATCTAAGCTCACTGGCAATGAGCCAATAAATGTGGAAGAATTTGTTTATGAAAGGTTTCGAATTTATCATATTGTCATATTGAAACCAATTCAAAATTTAATGATCTTACCATTCGACATAGATAAAACAAATCACAAATTTAAAAATAATATTATTATTTCTGTAAAGGTCACATAAAAAACATTAGTGAATGTCAGAAATTTCAATATTTAATAAACTTTAAAATATAAAAAAAAATTCGTAATCTAAATCTTCTAGCACAAACAACAAAAGTTTGCAAAATAAAAATATTAAAAATTTTTTTTAATATATTTTTAACATCAAACTAACTTATTACATTCTACCCGATTTATTCTTTGCCGGATTTTAGAGCAAATTAAATAATTAATATTTTTGTGTCAACATTATGCTAAAAATTTAATAATTTAATCATGAATATTGAAATTAGTTGCATTTTTAGTTAATATATTTGCATGACTTTCTAATAGACTTTTCATAGACTTCTCATAGACTATTAATAGTCAAATTATTCTTTTACATCCTTTTCATTAATTTTTCATTTTTGCAACCAATAAATTTAATTAAAGAAAACACTAAAATACATATTTGTATTTTATAATAATTTTCTTTTAACAATATACCAACATAATACTATTTACAAAATTAATTTACAACTAATAATGTAATATCATAAAATAATTGCAACGAATGAAATTAATTACATTTAAATAAGAAATTAAAACAATTAATTTCCATTTATAAATAAAATATTTTTAAAAAATAAAATATCATTAAAATTTCATTTATTTAAATTTACCAATAATTATTTAAAAAATACTTAATATAAACCCACTGAAAACTTTGAAAAAATACAATTATCTCTAGAAAATCAACAAAAGTATGATTTGAATACCAGAAATGAAAATGGTAAAGTTTTAATAATCCACTAAAATAGAATTTGCATGAGATATTTTTTTACAAAATGTAAATATATTCAAACAAAATGGATTGTACAGTAAATTTAATGAAATATTTGAAATTTTCAGAGATGATAATTAATTAAAATAATTGATTAATTTAATTGAAAACGAATTTTCTAATAAAATTCGATAAATAATTACATGAATGCAAAATATTTCTTCACTGAGATGAATTAAGTAAAATATTGTTTTAGAAGCAAACTCATAATATATATTGTCAAAATTATACACGAAATTTTCAAAATGAAACCGAAAATTCCCAAAATTACAGTGAAGTCGGTCATTTTATAAGCGGATAATTATTAACAAATTATTGCAAAATTTAATTTAAAAAATTCGATTAAATTAATTTACCCTTGAACCAAAAGTCTTTATAATTATACAATTGTAGAGAACTTTTAAATTAAAATTATATTTTATATATCTTGTAAAAGAACATTACTTATTTATTAATTTATATAAATTTATTATTATTATTATTATTATTATTATTATTATTATTATTATTATTATTATTATTATTATTATTATTATTATTATTATTATTATTATTATTATTATTATTATTATTATTAAAAAAGATTTAAAAGATTTTTATAATTTTGTTTATAATTTCAGGTTGTTTTATTAGTTGATTTTAATGAACTCGGTTTTTTCTGCATTTGCCTTGGTTTCAACAGCAGAATAGCAACATTCACTCTGTAAATTTGTCAACAATTTCATTATCCTTTCTATTATTTTTCGTGCCTTTCTATATTTTAGAGGTATGGCAGATAATTTTGCAAATTTCGTGTATTCTGTTAGATAAAAATTATTTCTAATTTAAATTATTCTATTTTATACAAAGAAAATTAAGTATTGCTAGAATTGTCTAAATTATTATCAGTTTAGTATTTTATATATATATATATATATATATATATATATATATATATATATGTGTGTGTGTGTGTGTGTGTGTGTGAGAGTATTTAATGGAATAAATAAAATATTTTCCCGATTGTTCTACTCTCGTTGATACGTTCTGTAAATATTTGATAAAGTTAAAGTCAGTCTTCAAAATTATTTTTTTTCTTTTTAAAATTTTCTTTTTTGATCATTTAAATTGAGTTTTTGATTGTTTATAAATTATAAAATCAAAGAGTTCAGTCAATATTTTTCATAATTTCCACGATACAGTCCTTGAAAAACATACGATAACAATTATCAAATATTATTCTCATCTGATTTCTCATTGGTGAATAGCATATTAAACATTCTTTATCGATTTCCATATTGGTATATTTCATGCAAATTACAGTTAAATTATTTCGCATTAAATCAGCTTGAATCTATCATTGGAATAAATTTAAATTACAAAAGAATTACGTACTGGAAGTAAGAACTTGTAAAACAAAATACTGAAGAAGTAATAATTAATCTCATTTAGATATTTTTGTTTCTTTTTTGTCATTTTAAAAATTAGTTTAAATATATTTTTATGACATTAAATTTTTTTTCTTTCATTTTTTTTGTTTTGAATGCATATTTTAGGTTGGTTTACCATTAAAAAATTTAGATTATTGACTTCTTGTTTCAAGAGAATTTCTATTTTTATAGAAAAATTGATGAGTCTCCATAACATTTGTTAATTTTATTATGAATCTGAATATTATTAATTGATAAAAAAATATCATTTAATAAATATAAAACACACAAACAATAACCTTTTTGCTGAAGTTGTTCACAGTTCATCATCACTGTTCAGACTTCGGTCACCTAATTATAAACATCCAATCAAAATAATTCTGGGATATGATTGGATGAAAAATTTATCAATAAATAACATTTATTTACAGTTTTCATGGAATTAAAACCCAACAACAAATGAATTATTCTTTAAATTATACAAAAACATATTCAGTAAATTCCCCTGAAGAAAACACTGTAATACATTTGTTTAGTGTTTACTCAATTATTGTGCTATTTCTGATCGGATCAGTGACAGATTCAATTTGTTTATGGAGACTGAAACGGTTGAAATGTTTTGCAAATGTAAAATTTAGTGCAATAATTTTGTTAAAGTTTGCGTTAATAATCGACTTGTCAAATTTAATTGTGTCGGGATTTCTTTTCTGGCTACTCAATTGTTTGATTGTTCACAGGAATCTCTCGGACAAGTCGACCTTGAAAAATGTTCTTTGCAAATCGTTCAACATGTCAACGCACCTTTGTATTTTCCTCAACCAGTGGATCATTTCTACGATTTCAATAGAACGGTGCATTTTTATTCTCAACGCAAAAGTGAATAAAACTTATTTCAGTATCTTACGAATTAAAATCGGTTTGTTTTTGGGATTCTGTCTCTCGTTTGCGCTGTTTTGCAATTATATTTCTATTTATGGAATTTATCTAGATGACAACGGAGAGTACACTTGTACGGTGTCCTTTGCGTTTATGTCGATTTATTATGGGTCCGTTATTTATTTGGAAATCCTTCTGGAATTCATGCTACCTCAGATGATTACTCTGATATCTATTGTTGTGATTTCTGTTAAACTCTGTTACAGCTATCAACGGAAATCCGGTTTGTTTTCCCATTACGGCTCGTCCCAAAATGTCGAATTGAACATTGTTGGGAAGCCATCGGTAGCTAACATGATTTTGACAATAGCTCCCGTTTCTCACAAACACCAGATCTATTTCATCTATATTTCGTATTTAATTTGTATAATTGACATTTGTTTAGATTTTCCAAAGAATCTGTTGAAACTCTTGAAAATCGTTTCTAATACGAATCATTTTGAATCTATTTTTTATGAAATTGTGCCATTTTTGCTTCATTTACTGAAATTTTCTGTAAAATCGATAATTGTGCAAATTTTTATTTCATTGATGCAATAATCTCTCTTTTTTAGAGTTGTTCTTGAAATTATATTAATATATTATTTACTAACATTATTTAGTGTTACTCTCTAAATTTAAGTGTAGTTATAAGATTATATTTTATTAAAAATAAATAAAAGATAAATATATTCCGAATTCAAAATATCTGTTTTTGTTTTAACTGTAAAATTTGAAAAAAAGTAAATAAAGTTTTAATTTTTTACTAAGCCACTTTTTATTGTAAATTTTTATTATGCAATAATAAATAATAATAAATAAACTTTAATAATAAATCAAAAATTTAAATTATAATAATAAAATTGTCTGTTTTGTTTCAAGAAAAAAATGGTATTAAATAATAGGTGAAAGAAATAAATCATTTTTTAACTTATAAATATTTATTAAAATATTTATTAAAATCAAAAAACAGTATATTTTTATGTTATAAATTTTTACACAACATTTGTGAAATTTTATATTTTACATTTATTGTGAAAAATGCGTTATATTTTCTAAAAAAAATATTTTTAACTTTTAATTATTTAAAAATTATAATAAATTATAATTTATTAAATTATAAATTATAAAAAATTATATGACAAAACGGCGCCCAAACGGCACCCCAAAACAGTGCCCCAATGGCATAATGCCCATACCCCAGGGGTGGGGGTAAAAAAAATTTTAATTTTTTTGTTTAAATGCATAAATTTAAAACTTTTTCTTTTTACATGTCACCATAAAGCTCACACTATAGTAAGGTCTATATTTAGTTTCGTATAATAATAATAAAAAATAATAATAAAAAATAATAATAATAATAATAATTATAATAATAAAAATAATAATAATAAAAATAATAATAATAATAATATTATTAATAAAAATAATAAAAATAATAATAATAATAATAATAATAATAATAATAAATTCATCAACAATCAAAGAAAAAGTTAACTTACTTGGTATCAACTTCTGAATACTGATAACCCATAAGCACTGAACAATCCGTTGATTAATAACTGAACAACAATTACTAGGTATTGTGTACAAATGACTGAGTACTGTACAACTTACTATATGCATACTAGGCATAGAATAATTGAGTATCTTATTCATTAAAATTCCCTATTTAAATAATATTTACCCTTTGAACACCGATATTCAACAAACTCAACCGCTACAAAATATTAAAAATCTCGTTCTTATCTGAATAAACCTCTTTAAAATACTTGGTTATTGACTATACATGCACAAAAAACAAATAAATATTAATACTTTGATATACTTTGATATATTTTGATATACTTTATATTATCGCAGTTGACAGAGTGAAATTTAATATCATAAACGGTTTTATGAGTATCAGATTTGTTTGTAAATAGAGTGCTGAAATCACGTGTATGCTATTTCGTGTGTTGAATGAATTTCTAATGATATTTAAATGTATTTTTATGGGCATCAAAACGAATTTATTTTTATTTTTCTACAACAGAAAGGTTTAAAGGTTTTTCGAGTTTTTTGGAGTTTGTCAATCAAGAATGTTGATCAAATGTTCATCGAGTCTAAATGTCCAAAGATTTTGAACATCCCAAAAACTAGGCCTATGATAAATTCATATCATTCTTGTCATAACATTGAAGTAAAAACAATTAAAGTTTTCAATGTCATTAATCATATTTCATTAACAATCAACTTTCACGATGGGGACCATTTTCTATCAAATGGTATTCATTAATTATGTTTAATGGTTTAGCCAAACTAAATTTAATGGATTAATGGCCCCAGGGAATTTAACAAGATATAAAAAGAAAATATTTAATAATTAATTTCAAAAAGTGCTGATATCAGTAATTATGAATCCGATTCGTTTAAACAAGAGAAACTTGTTAGACAAATGTCAAAAATAGACATAAATACAAAAAAAGCTAATTAATTTGACTTCTTGTGAAAATGTTATTTCAGTGATGAGTGAGAAAATATTCATTAGAAGAAAATAAAGCGTGAATCTCGTGAATATGTTCAAATCGTGTGGCCTTTTTTAATTAACCATAATAAAATATTTAATTAAAATTCAATAATATCAGTTAGTTTATCATTCGACGCAAAAAGCCTTTCCTAATATTATAAAGCTTTAAAACCTTTAAATATAATAATAGGATTGACGTAAATCCCAAGGAACCATTCATATTTTAAAATACCTTCAAGGATCCGAGCTAAGTTCCGTAAACTCATCGTTACCCCAAAAAACAAACAAAACAGAACATCATACCAAAATGTAGTCTCAGAACATACTTTGTTCCCAAATTTTGATAAGTAACTTTAGTACCAGAGCACAGAAATAAACACATGTTTATAAAGGGTATAATGATGTGTCAAAGACCTTTTAAGAATCAAATTTGTTCAAGAGTGTTTGTGCTGAAAATATATTAATGTTCCTTGCAAGTATAATACGCTATATATTTGTCTCCTTTATTTATATAATAGTAAAGCGGCACAGGACCATTATATCAAACTGATTGGGAAAGGCGTGCAAATAAAATATCAGGTGTTCAGAATATCCTACACGAGCCTCTTGTTTCAATTGAAAAGATCATTTGACTTCATTTACACATTACCGAGGACGGACTAAGATTAAACTTACGCAAGCTTAAAAATACCAAGCGTTTTACTAATTCTTGTTACATTCAAGGCCTCATAGGCCATCATAAATGTATGGGATACTTGTTAACATCATGAATTCCTTTTAAAAAGACACCGATCTACAACTTTTAAAAGCCTAGAATTAAAAAAGTTCCAATATTCATAATTAAATTTATATATAATAATTATATTGTTAAAAAAATAACCATTTTATTCTTAAAAAATATTAATTAAATTTATTTTTATTTCATTACATATTCACTTAAATATTTTATTAACCATCTAAAATAAATAAATTTTTAATATTCCTTTAATGCCTCAATTGTTATATGTTAAGTAATAAATTTGTTTTAATTTTCAGTTTATTCTTTAAGAAATAAAATTAATTTATCATTTTATCAAAAAATAATAAAAAAAAGTTTAATTTTCATTCGCATTTTTTACTGTATTACTATTGTAAAATTTTTATAAATTTTAAAAAATGCTATATTTCTTTTTTGAAAAATAAAAAATCTGAATTCCCGGTTTTCGGTTTGATAGAAGTTCTATAAAAAATTCTATTTTAATAAAATGCGACTTCAAGGGATTTGTTTGAATAAAATAAACCTTTTTCAAAATCTGCAGTTTTTTCTGTTGAAATATTAAATTTTGTTTACTTTAATATTTTCATTATAATTGAATTACTGATAAATTGATTTCATTAATAAGTAGTTTAATTATTTTGGTAAAAAATTAAATAAATTAATTTATTAAATTTCTTCTTAACCCAATTTCAACAAGAATTATTTCAAATGTTAAAATAACAGAAAAATTATCTTTATTAAAAAATAAATTGTAAAAAAATATATATTCGATTTTTGAAAATGCAATGTGAAATTTTAAAAAAATATTTTAAATATAACATTGAAATCTTTATTCGGATGCTAAAAATAAATACAAAAAGTAGAATAACAATTTTTATAAAAATATGTTAAATTTTTTTTTAAATATTTTTTTAAAAATGCAACGTGATATTGAAATTACAGTTTCTTCATTTGTTTTAATAGTAAAGACTGGTGATATATATTTTTTAGTTTTGTTTAAATTGTTATGAGTGCAAATATTAATAATTGCGATATATTTAGTTGTATTTAGCTCGATGAATTTAATAAGTAATGAGGACAACCACTCAATTTGACCTCGAATGCAATGTCATTAAAAGTAAGTCAAGGTCATCAAATTTGATCAATTTTCCAATTACTGAAATGCACCAATTAAAATATTCATATGGATTTATTTTATTATATATGTAATTATTTTTAAATTAATTTTTTCATGGTAGATTTTAATAATTTTTATAAAATATAAATATTTTTTAATAATTTTTTATGCTTAAAAATATTAATGTTTATTTAATTTTAAAAAATAACATTTACTAAGTGGATTTTAAAAATTTCATAATAATTTGGTTTTATAAACATATTCCAATAATTTTAAACTTAAATGATTAAAAAGTGATTAAAAATATAATTATTTTTAATTATTAGTTTAGTTACATATTTTTACCAAATCTTTTTATTTTATTAATTTCTTTCGATTACTTAATTTAATATCCCAATTTATTTCTTTTCAATTATTTAGTTTTTATTTAATAATTTAATTTAATTAATTAATTTTTATTTATTTATTTTAAATTTTCATCAAATGATCAGTTTAATTGCATTAGTTATATTATATTTAAAATAGTTTTATATGCGAGTTATTATAATTTATATGTTTTCAATTTTCGAAAAAGAAACAAAAATTTTTCAAAACATTTTAAAAATATTAATTTAAATTGAAATTGAAATAAAAAATGTGTTCATTTATTTTTGAATTCTAATTTCCCTAGAAAAATAATACAGTTGTCTATTTCTCAAAACTCAAATATAATTCAATGTCGTCTAACTGTCATTAAAACAAATAAAAAGTTTATATCGGCAATGAAATGTAGCAGATTGTTTTTAAATCTATAAATATTTAAATTAAAAACATAAAAAGACTTGTCAAAAAAGACAAAAATATGTATCTCAGATCATAAATTTTAAAAAATTAAGAAATTTGATTTATTACGTAATTCGGATTTGAAATTTATTTTTGGACATTCTAATGTTGAACTTAAAGAAAGTTTTTTATGATATTATATATATAATTTTAATTTAAAAGTTTGCGACCAAAGATATTTTTTTTAAATATTAAATAATTTTTAAATGAATTTTATAATTTTAAAATTTTTCGTTATGCATCTGTAAAAAATTTTCGTCTTTTTTATGCTTTTATTAATTTTGAATTTAATATAAAGAATTTAATGAATTTAATAAAGAATAATAGTTTTCCATATCGGCAATAGATTAGCAAGTGTTTATTAAACAATATTTGTTTTATTTAATAAAATTAAAAAAATAATAATATTTTAATTTTAAATTGGTTTTATTAGATGATTATTTTGTATTTAATAAAAGATTTAATTATCAGATAACGTTGCAATAAAAATAGAATATGTTATATTATTATAATATTTTATAAAATAATGACAAAGATAATTCTTTGAAATACTTTTAATTTAAAATAATAATAATTAGAATAGGCAGGGAAATTATAAGTACAGCTGTTTATTTATAAGCTTTATTATTACAAAAGATATTTTATGAAAACGTCCAATTGGAATAAATGGGTAACGAGAGCTGTTTTAATGAAATTTTAATTAAAAATATTGTGTATATTATTTGCTGTACTGACTAAAATGTGACAGCTTTTGTTTATATATAGCGAGAAAATCTACATTAACACATATATGAAGCAATAACAGAATATGTTACACATAAAACGGACCTCGCGAATCACTCTTCATTATTCTCAGTTGTTATGCATTGAGATTTAGGAGTATTTTTCTGTGTAAATTTATACATATAATCAGTGGGAAATATTTCCTATGCCTATGATTTTCAAAAAACCTTTTGAAAGGGAATATAATTAGTTTGTTTTAGTAAGCAAGATGTTTAAGTAGATTATTGTATTTTATTTCTCTATTTCACATTATAGTATCAATAATGTTTTCAGATTTCTATTAAATTTTTATTTTTTTTTATTTTTTTTATTTTTTTTTATTTTTTATTTGTCATGAGTAATCTTTTCAGATTCTTGTATTGAAATCCATATAAATCTGATATGTATAATTCTACAATAATAATAATAATATAATAATAATTTATAATAAACTAATTATATAACCGGGTCATCATGACCTTGAAGTTTGATAACTGACGCGAGAAAGTTTGTGTGCAATAATGTAAATGAAATTACTATAAATAGAATTGCAGTTGCATGTTCTGGTTTGGATTATCTTGAATAAATATTATTTAACAATAGCATCGTTCAAAGTCAGTAAAATAAGTTGTTTTTAGGAAATATCACACAAAGAAACCCATATAAATTTGAAATTTTATAATATATTTATTTATTATTTATTAAAATATACTTTAAATATTATTTTAAAAACTATTTTTTCCAGTAAGTTATAATCTGAAAACATCTTAAGTTTTCAAAACCTCTTTACAATAAGAAATTATAGTTATTACCTTTAAAAATAATTTATTCATGTTACCGACTATAATGTTCAAAAAGAAAAAAAATTTAATTAATATAATTACAAAACTCTTTCTCATTTAAAATTTGTATGTAATTATAAAAAATATTGTAATTATAATTATAAATAGTCTTTTCTTTATATTTTTGCAAAGATTGACATTATTTTAATATAAAACTCTAAATATATATTTTTTTGTTAAAATATTTAAAGGTTTTGAAGTTTTTCTGAATTAATTATGGAATTATAATCAATTATTTTTTAAGAAAAAAAATTTATTCTGGTAGAAAAGAATTTAACAGTTTTAGGAATAATATTTTTTATATAAATCAAATGCGCTGAAATTTTACATTGTAAAAGAAATATAATTGTGATATGGTTGTCATACGGTGATTTTATTGTTTGTTTTGTTATATATTTAAGTTAAGAAAAATTTATTTTTCTAGAAGTTGTTCTAGATTTATAAATACTGAAATATATCGAGGATCTATTTGAACACTTTCAAAGCTCTCCGGAATAACTAAAAGTAACATTTGTATTCAGTCTTGAATAGACAATAGAGTCGTTTACGCAACGGTGAACGTATCTTATAAATACTAATTCAAAGACTTTATCTCACACTTAGCCAATAGCGCTCATTTTATTATTAGAATTTTTTTTTAAAAATATTTTTAAAATTTTAAATACTTATTTATGAATTTTTAAGTAAAACTATATTATAAAAATATGTTAGCATTATTCTCCAATCAAAATGTTCTATAATAATTACTTTTACTCTATTTTGTTTTAATCAATTGAATATGTTGTTGCAGATTTGATGATCAAAGAACTTTTGAGACTACTAAATTCAATTGTATAAATTGTATAATCTCTTCAAATCTAATTATCTATAAACCTCAATGTTGCAGAATATGCATTTATCATTCCGATAATTATTATTCACATTCTATGAAGGTGGAAAGTTCTCAATTGTCTATAAAGAAATGTATGGGAATAAACATACAACATTTAATATATACTACTTTTCATCATTTTACGTAAGAGTAGTAGAGTCAAAAAAGAATATTAATTAATTTTATATTTTGTTTATGTTTGCAATATAATTTGATATAAAAACTGAATAAAAAATTATGATTGACATTATTTTAATCATCATATAAAGAATCTTAAAAATTACTATTAAAATTTAAATAACACATAGAAAAATCACTTTTAAATTACTTTGATAAAAAAATCATAATTAATATGTATACAAATACATATACAAATATGAATAATAAAAATATAAGTAAATAATTACCAGGAATTTTCTAGAAATTTTAAATTTTATTTATTATTTTATATGAATAGTTTTTTAATTCTTTAATAATTTAATTAAATTATAATTAATTAATTTTATAGACTTGATTTAGTTAAACTAATTTATAAACACAAAAGAAATGAATTAATTTATATAAAATAAAATATCGTGTTATTTTTAAAATAAATTTTTAAAAAAATACAATCCAACCGAAATCACATAGAAAATCAAAGGTGAAGTCAAAATATTTTATTAATAGATTAAAAAGTTACTAAATTTTATTTTAGTGTAAAGTTTGAAATTGTGTTTTGTTAGAATTTTCAAAATTAATGCAATTTAAAAATTGTCGCTGTTTAGTTCGTCAATAAAAAAAACTGGATTTGTTTAAATGAATAATTTTGCAAAATTTACAATTCAGAACTATTAAATCTTGTTAAAATAAAATAAATAGTTTTAAAATCAATTATAAATTTTAAAAGTATTTAAAAAACTAATTAAAAATATCATAACCGAATAGGAGTATTAAAGAAAATATTTTGGCTCAAGCCTTTTAACTATTGTACTTGGATTATACGCTTCACTAATTTCATTATACTCATCGCTGAATACAAATTAATTAATTATTTTAAATAATTATAGAAATACAAAATATAGAAATCTTTCAGTTTTTATTTGTTAGATTTAAAAATTAAAATTTTCTATGCCAATATAAAATAAAGTTTGAAAATCATTATTAAAGTTTATGAGATTCTAAAGTTTATAAAAAATATGATGATAATAATAATGATAATGATATTGATAATGATAATAATAATAATAATAATAATAATAATAATAATAATAATAATAATAATAATAATAATAATAATAATAATATTAATAATAATAATAATAATAATAATAATAATAATAATAATAATAATAATAATAATAATATTAATAATAATAATAATAATAAAAATAATAATAATAATAATAAAAATAATAATAATAATAATAATATTAATAATAATAATAATAATAATATTAATAATATTAATATTAATAATAATAATAATAATAATAATAATAATAATAATAATAATAATAATAATAATAATAATAATAATAATAATAATAATGATAATTTAGCATGTTGTTTATGATAAATTTGAAAGTTTATCAAAACAAAGTTTGAAAAATGAACAACATCATTTTATTTTATCCTTTAAAACTAGTCTTAATTTATAATTTATATTTTAGATGTCAAAAGAGCTTTCTAAATATTGTAAAAAAAATCAAATCAAAAATATTTTAGAATTAAACATCATAAAGATTCATGCATTAGTTTCTTTATTTACAATAGACCTTTTACGTTTGAAAAAAGAAATGTTAATCAAATTCTTTTCTTTTATATTTTGAAAGGGTTTGAATAAAAAATTTTTTTTAAATATTATTTTTATCTAAATATATCTTCAAAAATAAAATATAATAATTGATTTTTTATTTTTTTAATAAAAAAGTGATATTTTATTATTTAAATTTTTGATAAAAATAATTATATTAAAATAATTATAATTTTTCTTTATTTTATTTTCATTTTTTTGGGTTTATAATGAATTATGGCAGAATAAATCTAAGTTTGACTCCTCGAATACGCTATCAAAACTTTAAAGAATAACTCAATGATTCAGCACTGATCTTGATCAGTAAAATTAAAATTTTATCTTAATCATAATAAATAAACTGGAATGGGTTTAGTTATAAGATTAAATATAAAAAATAATAATTTTACAATATATTACTTGTCATTATAAAGTTTTTGTTTAATTTTGAGATGATTAATGCTGTAAACAAATTTGAAATTTTGTGATGTATTTATTGTTTTATTTATTATTATCTGTTTAAAATTTACTAAAATATATTGATTTTTTCACACTTATTTAAATTAATTAATTTTAATTAATTTTTTATTGATTCCTAATGATTTTTAAGTAGCTTTTTAATTCTGATTAAACTGGTACTATATTTATTTAATTTCAACATTAATATATAAAACCATTTTTTTAAATTTCTTTCTTTGGATAAGCTTTTTTTAATTTTCATTGAATCAATTAAAAATAAACAATTCTCGGTATTGACAACATAATAATTATCATCAACACTACTCGATTTGGACTTTGTAAATATTTATTTAACTTTCTTTGTTTAAACTCAGTTGAAAAGATAATTATTTGATAATAATAAACTTTTTTGAAAATAGAAATTGAAAAGAAATAAAATATTCAATTTCTAAGATAAACAATATTAAAATGTTTAATATGATTTTTTTGTCTAATTTTTAAACAATAATAAAATAATAAAAGTAAAATAATTTCTATTGCAAATAAAAATATTTGTATTTAATATAATTTCTTTATATTTTTATGATTATTTAAATTTTAACAATCGGCCTGAAAGGATGTTTTATTTGGAATAAAATTTATTTATGTTGTCTTATAAAAATAAAAATAAAAATTATAATTGTTTTATTAAATGATTTACCAATAATAAAATTTTGAAAAAATAACATTTTATAAATTTTTTTTTCGATGGAAATGCAATAAATCAATGTTGTGAAAATTTGATAGTGAAAAAATTTAGAGATTTCCATTTTCCTGTCGTCATCTTTAATAGAGAATCGAAAAATCTTTCTATGTGAATTAATAATAAAATAAAGTCAAAGAAAATCAAAAATGTATCGTTCATTCTGTAGTTTTTGATTCATACTAATGAGGAAAGAATCTGCCAATTATTAATATTTTATGTTTTTTATTATCTAAAAAATTGTATTTTTACTGTGAAAAAAATCTTTTATAAACGGTATTGATTTTAATATAAACGAAATATTATTTTTTCATAGAATATGATTTTAATAATAATAATAATAATAATAATAATAATAATAAAAATAATAATAATAATAATAATAATAATCACTATTATTATTATTATTATTATTATTATTATTTATAATTTTATTTCAAGTTTCAATAATGTATGATAATAAATTAATATTAAAAATTTGCTATATTAATTAGTTGTCTAATAATATAAATCAATTATTTTTTTAAAAGCTTTAAAATAAATTTATATCAACTGCTGCCACATGACAATGTATAAAAAGATCTCGCCTCGTAATTTTCTAGAATTTCTCCCCGAATTTCTCCAAGAAATCGATTTGACTTGGTAATTGATATCATTTAATTCATCCCTGCGAACAGTTCGCCTAGCAGCATTAAATCAAAATAATCGCTATGCCATTTTTCTTAATTTATGAAAAGTTGTTTTGGTAAATTTAATATCATTAAACTCGCATTTCTTTCACACAAACTGAACTTTAGTTGTGGCATTTCTAATAAATTAGTTAGATTTCTATTAAAACAAAAAAAACGTTTTAATAATTATTTTTATTTGATCATAGAAAGTTTGTGAATGGCTAAATTAAGAGCTCAAAGTTGGTTTAGGCAGAAATTGTTTTGAAAAAACATTTAAAGGAAAAAGGAAATTTAAATTGGAATTAATTCAATCAAAAATGGAAACGGAAATCATCAAATATGACAATTAAAATTTTATTAAATTAATTTATATTTATCATTTTTGCAATGTTTCATAAAAAGAAAATAATTCAAAAGAAATTTAATAATTTTTTTTTGTTTGAGAAATTTTAAAAGAAACATAAAATTAATTATTCTTGAATAAATTAAAAGAATTTTAGAAATTTAATTTTCAAACTTTTTCAGTTAATTGCTCACGAAATTTTAAATTAAGATATGTTTTTATATGTTTATAAATGTTCTTTTTAAGAAAATCATAATTCAATAAATTATTATAAATAAACATATATATTCTAATTTAAAAATTATTTAATTTTAAAAATTATAATAAAGGTAAGCATATTTAACTTTTTCAAAAAATCAATAAATTAAAAAAAATATTTTTTATAGTTTATTATTGTTTAATTTATCATCTTTCAAATTGTATTGCAAACATTTATTTTTTCAAACTATTTTTTAATTTGAATAATTTTGTTAATGACTTTAAAACAATTTGTCAATTAAAAATTAAGTTTTATAGAATAACAATTACATAAAAACGTTATTCGTTGTTTATATATTTAATTTATTTTTCAAGATTTTATTGAAAATAAAAACAATGTATTGAAATTAATATTTTGTTTTAGAGAAATTTGAGAAAATATTCTTGGCAGACTTTAAAGATTGAAATTATTAAGAATAAATAAATTAAATAATATAAATCAGTTTCGACAACTGCACTGTTTTTTATATTGATGAATTGTATATTTAATTATAATCAGACAATGAACCAATGTAAATTAATTGAAAACAAAAATAATATAAAATAATATAAATAATAATAATAATAATAATAAAAATAATAATAATAATAATATAATAATAATAATAATAATAATAATAATAATAATAATAATAATAATAATAATAATAATAATAATAATAATAATAATAATAATAATAATAATAATAATAATAATAATAATAATAATAATAATAATAATAATAATAATAATAATAATAATAATAATAATAATAATAATAATAATAATAATCTTTAATGATACAATGTTCAAATTTATTGTTTTTTTTAATTTAATAAAATATAATAAAATTAAATTTAAAACCCATTAAAACAATTCAAAGATTTGGCAAATTGTAACAGATTCGTTTTTATCTAGGAAAATTTCTATTATATTTTAATATGTTACAAAATATTTTTTTTGTTTTTTTGAGTTAGTCGTATAGAATATAAAACAAGGCAAAATATTTTACTTTAGTGTTTTAAAATTCAGTATTATATCTCACCAAGTATTTTATTTTGCGAATTTAATATTATGAGAATTGAAATTAAAAATAATTTTAAAAATCCCCTTGCGGATTCTCAAAATGAAATTACAAATATTTGGCAATTTTGTCATCAAGTTTTAGTTTACTCTTGTCTTTTATATTTTACATAGATCTCTTTATCTCTCTCTATTTTTCTCTGTCTTTTATAAATTGCGCTGGCATTTGTAAAATAAAGCAAATTTTTCTTAAAGTATTTAATTAGATGTAAATCCGAAAGGAATGCAAAGATTTAGTTACCACGATAATTATTTACAAATTTACATATTTAATTGCTAGTTGGTTTGCTCGAATTAATTTGGTAAAATTCGACAATTGTTTTTTTAGAAAATTACAGACTGTTATTTTTTTCATAGGAAGCATCTGCACTGTCATTCTCTTTGTAAAATAAGGACTTTAAGAAATAATTGTTTTTATAAAAAAATTTTAGATTATGTATTTTTTACACACAATATTTAGTTAAAGCCTGGCACTACAATATTTTGCGGGTTTCTAAAACAGTTTGTTATTAAATTTAGACTTTTCATTTGTGAAAATGTACTGAAAATATACTTTATAAGTAGTGGATTTGTTTGATTTAAAATATTATTATATTTATTTACCCATGGAATTTTTTTTTGAAAAATGTTTAATTCTTTCATCAATATTTTCCTATATATAGTTTATATGTGTAATAAATAAAAAAATATTTGTTGACTAATACTTTTTATTTTCACTTAACAAAAACAAATAAGATAGTTGTTGAAATTATAAGTGCGTTATAATTTTGATTATAAATAAATTCAGAAAATAATTGTTTTTGTAATTATAATACATTCATTAAAACAAAAACGCATATTTATAACTTAATTTTGTAAGTGATCTTAGTATGACATCAGTGTGTCCTTAAAACATTATATAATGATGGCATTTCTTTCTTGTTTAAATAATCACATATATGTACATAAATAAATTAAAATATCTAGTTTTAAAAACTGATACAATTAACCATATATGTTTAAAGCAAAAATAATTATGTACACCATAATATTATCATAATATTATCATAAAAATTGTTGTCATAAAATTGTTATTTGAGTCTAAATGATAAATTATATTAAATTTGTTATTGACAGTTTTTTTTAATATTTATATTAAATTACAAAATAAAATAGTTCTAGGTTTTTGATTTAAAAATTTTTTTTCAAAATATTAATTAATAGTGTTAATTAAGCAGTTAATTATTAATTAATTAATGCAAAATTTAATTGAAAAATTCGATTAAATTAATTTACCCTGGAAGAAAAATAATTTAATTATACAATTGTAGAGAACTTTTAATGTGAATCAAAAGTTAAAAGATATTGAGAGAAAATCCTTTACAAGAATTAAATTAAAATGAAATTATCATGTTAAACCCAAAATTATTTTTAATATATCTTGTAAAAAAACATTACTAATTTTTTAATTTATATAAATTTATTATTATTATTATTGTTATTATTATTATTATTATTATTATTATTATTATTATTATTATTATTATTATTATTATTATTATTGTTATTATTATTATTATTATTATTATTATTATTATTATTATTATTATTATTATTATTATTACTATTATTATCATTATAATTATTATTATTATTATTATTATTATTGACATAATATTTTCTACAAAATTTGACTGTGAATCAAATTTATTTAAGGTATTCACGTATTTTTGGCACAAAGAAAATCCTTAACAAGAAATAAATTAAAATGAAGTTATCATGTTAAACCAAAAAGTATTTATAATATATCTTGTAAAATAACATTAATTATTTTTTAATTTATATAAATTTATTATTATTATTATTATTATTATTATTATTATTATTATTATTATTATTATTATTATTATTATTATTATTATTGTTATTATTATTATTATCATTATTATTATTATTATTATTATTATTATTATTATTATTATTATTATTATTATTATTATTATTATTATTATTATTATTATTATTATTATTATTCAATATTATTATACTGCAATATATTTTAACAGACTTATTGTCATCATTAGGTAGATTCGAACTTGAAACTTTATAGAATTTGATTAGTTTTTTCAAACAAATATCTTAATTAATCATTTATATTTTAAAATTATGTTCCATTATTTATATATTAATTTTTATTATTTACAAACTTTTCAAAATTTAAAATAGTGAAAAATAAATAATTAATCAATTCCGAAATTAATACTAATAATAGATCTATTAACTATTAATGCTTTTTGAATAAATTGTTTTATTAATTCTTTTATTAATTCTTTTAGAATTAAAAATGATTTAAAAGATTTTTGATTTTTATAATTGTGTTAATAATTTCAGGTTGTTTTATTATTTGATTTTAATGAACTCGGTTTTTTTCTGCATTTGCGTTGGTTTCTACAGCACTCTGTAAATTGGTCAACAATTTCATTATCCTTTCAATTATTTTTTGTGCCTTTCTATATTTTAGAGGTATGGCAGATAATTTCGCGAATTTTCAGCACAGCCTTTTTCAATTGAATTCCTTAAATAAATCTGATTCATAGTCAAATTTTGTAGAAAATATTATGTCAATTATAAAGAAATCAGAGTTGAAACACAAAAAATGTCTTTATATTATTATTATTATTATTATTATTATTATTATTATTATTATTATTATTATTATTATTTTTATTATTATTATTATTATTATTATTATTATGTTTGCTGTTATTATTGTTCTTATAGCGTGTCATCCATCAGTAATCGAATGATTAAGTAAATGTTTAATTAGAGGATTTTACCAATAATTTCGATCACCTACCGTATTTGAATACGTCTTCTTCTCTCTGCCGACACTTCAGATCAATTACAAAATAACGATCAAGATTGATCGGATCATCGCGTTAACGATTTTCACCGGCATTTGATAAACCAATCAATAAATTGAAAAATAAATTTTGACATTTGCTTTGAAACTTACACAAATCTTTCGCATCATTAAACGGATGAAATTATTCCAATGCACTGACTGATCAGATTCATTGATAAATGACTGACATGGTCAGTTGGCATTAAAAAGAGGAAAAAACGATAAAAAAGCTAAAGGTCGATTTCTTTCTAAAAGGAAATCCTACTGTTTTTAATTGTACTGAAAAATGTGGGTTTTTCTTGATCAGAAAAAGAATGAAGACTATAATTTAATTGAAATTTTTTGTTTTTAATATATCGCCCCAGAAAGCCATGAACAGGCAACAGTTTATTTACTATCACAAAAATATTTTAATATTTATGTTGATATTAAAATTCCAGTAAAATGTCAAAAATGTACAAATATTGCAAGAGTAGTAATGTTTAATATACAAATTAAGTAATACAATGGTAGAGGTAATTTAAACAAGAAAATATATGCATTTTCAATGAGTTAAGGCATTATCGTTTCGATAAACAAAATTGGTTTTATTTATTTTTTAATACAGAAAAAGAAAAAACAATTTTGTTAGTAAATAATATTTTCATGTAGTAAATGTTTGGGAGTTATAGCTAATGCAAATCAAAAACTGCAACCCCCTTTGTCACTTTAACATTTTAAGTAAGTTATTTTCAAGGCTTTTGAAACCACTGTCTCATTGGTTCTTGAAGCTTTTCTCTAAAGCTTCCCAACCGTAAATAAGATGACGAATTTTATGACCTAGTCGCAAATATAAAAAATTAATTTAAAACCCTTAAAAGGTGTATCATAATCAAAAATAGCAAATTAACTGAGTTAGAGTAATATTTACAGTTATTTCAGAAATCCATTAAAGTAAGAATATATGTTTAATATATTTTTGTATTAATCAAACTTTTCAGTGAAATTTTCTGAGAATTCCTCAAAATTCCTCAAATATGTCTTGGACCGAAAATGCCACTCAGATTGTTTAAGTGTGCATTGATGGGAACCTATGCTTTAAACTTATATTTCAACAGGAAAATGCATTTATACACAAAACAAGGGAAGCATTTTATTGCCTGAAAACCATTTTACCGGTTTACCAAGAATATAGGCAAATAATAATTCGTCCGAGAGGAATCATTTTGATAGAATTCTAAAACTCAGGAATTCAATTTGGTGCCAGTGACAATTGCAGAGTAAATAATGGCAAAGTAACAATGGCAATATGACAAGCAATTAACAGTTTGATGTTCGTAGCTTGATTTCAGCGGTGTAAATAAACACGGTCATCGTAAATTGGTACTTGAAAATTTCACTGAAACAATAATAGAAATTAAAGATTTATACAGTCAAAATATTAAGGTTTTTTTTACAAAAAAGTATTTACATAAAATGTAGAATTTATATTTTACATTACAGAATTTATATTTTATATTCATTAAGTATAGTAATTATATATTACGGATTACTTGTCTTAGATAATTATTACTAAACCTTGATTGAATGGTTATTGGGGGGGGATAGGATTAGGATATGGGTTATTTCTACAACAATTTGTCTGATATATATAGTAAAAGAAAAAGCCCGTTAAATATATGAGTTTGTTTTTAATTTGAACAATTTATTAATAAAAAAAAGTTATAATAATATTAGGTTACATTTTTTATAGTTTAGTGTTTTTATCATGATTTCAGAGTCAATTAAATATAATTTATGAAGAAAATATTTTAAATTTTTTTTATTTTTTTTGATTAAATATTAATTAGTTGGTTAAGAATTATTTGTTTACTTTAATCCGGTAATAAAATTGATTTTAATAATATGCGGCTTGTAGTGCAATAAAATTTAGCCTCCACAGTAATATACGATGTCAAACATGTGATTGGCCTTGACATATAACATTTATAATACTAATTGTGTAGGAATAGTTTTCCAATGTGAGGTAATAATGTTGAAATATATTACTAATAGTTATAGTGTAAAAAATAAATTATTTTTTGGTTTCTACTTTTTCATTTAGATAATAAACCAATAAATATGTGTTTAGTTAAAATTTATTGATCTATTGCATTATAAGATTTTCTTTAATTTTATCCACTGATTAATTTTCATTTTCAAATGACATAAAGGAAAAATAGTTATTACATTTTTCCTAAAGAATTATTTTGTAAACTGTAATTTTAAAAATAATGAAAAAGAAATTTAATTAAATTTGGAAATTTCAAACTTGATATTACTAAGATTCAGACATTAACTATTGTTATGGCTTCCTCTGTTAGTGATGGTTACTCTATAACTTCCGGGTATTATTAAAGTCTTATAGAAATTCAACTTTTTTTGCTTCACCATGATAAATTTATAAATGTTATGTAATTATTTATTATTATTAAATCAAGAATAAAATATGTATTATAAACAATGTAATACTTTTTTGTTAATTTAAAAACCATTGAAAAATTATTCTTTTTTATCTACATCTCTTTTTCGAATATGTGTCAATACTTTAAAAAAAATAAAATTTACGAGTATTGTTTGCAAGGTTTTTGATTAAAGATATAGTGCCGAAAGTTGGTGTTAAATCTAAAACATTGATCTATAATAAAAAGATGAAAATATGTATTTAAAATGTAGAAAGTTAAATGATAGTTTTATTTTTTATTTGATATCTTGCTCTTTTTGATGATTCAATATTTTATATATATATATATATATATATATATATATATATATATATATATATATATATATATATATATATAAGTTGGACTTTAAAGGTAGATGAACTTAGCAGTAACACATATATAAAATAATTTAAAGTATTATATTAGTTTTTTATTTAACCTAGAGTCTAAGACTGCATAAAGTTGATAGTTTCTCACTACGAATTAATTTGAGTGAAAGAAAATATCAGAGAAGAGGAGAAAGCGAAAGTCTAGTTATATTTTGGTTATGAGTAATTAATGCCGTTTATCGGTCGAAATATTTCATATTTTATGAATAAACATTGCGGAAATTGGCTAAAATTTTTATTTATTTAAATTTTATTTATATAAATGATTCCGCTACCGACAGAAAAAAAATTTACAAGTTTATTCTCACTACATTGATCTACAGTAAAAATCTAAATGAAGATAATAGCGATTGTAAATGAACAAATATCAAAGGCAAAAAATAATAATTGTATTAATGAAATATGAATGATAAATATGAAGAATAATATTTTTCTAATAAAATTATGAAAATTTGGTATTATTATTATTAACGCATTATTTATAAACAAATCTGCTATTGACTTAGAAATATCTCACCTCGTCATTTTATCTATATTTTCTTTGCAATAATGCACAAATTTCAACATAAATAATTCATAGCATAAATAAGTGGATAAGTTTTGTTCTAACAACTTCATGGAGCACCCAAAAGTTAATCACTGTGAAATTTGAATCAACAATATTTTCTTAGAAATTCTACGGCGAAAATCCACGATTTCTGCTAAAAGTGAGTCGAATTAAGAGAAATAGAAAATTAATTAGATACTATGAGATTGTCTGTCTCCGATGTTACTTGTAGGAATCGTACGAAAATTCTAATTAAAATACAGAAATCTCATCAATCACTAATCTTGATGTCTAGAACGCATTGGAAATCACTGCACATGTCAAAGGAGGATGTAATTTAGGAACTTGATGAAACAAAATAATTTATACATAAAAAAATCAAATTTATACTGTTAATTATTTTTCGACATAAATAAATTTTAAATTTTATTTTAGAATATAAATAATATATATTTTATATTTAATATTTAATAAATTTGTATTTATTGTTTTTTTATTATTTAAATTTTACTTTTATTATTTTTATTATTATTTTATTGGAAAAGCATAATAATTTTCTATAAAAGTCTATAACGAATTTGTGTGTGTGTCCAGCAATAAAAGTAGGTATGTATATATATGATATATCTGTATCAATGCACCGCGCCCAATTGATTGGACTAAATATGACAGTAAATAGAATTCTATTAATTTCAAAAATGTAAATTAGGAATTCAATTTAATTTATTTTTTTGCAAATTTTGTTTGTATTATGCAATATTAATTTATAATAATGGTAATTTTTAAGTCATTTAAAAATAATTTTCATTAATTTAATAAAAAATTTTAAAAATATGATAGATTTTTCTTAATGAAGTTAATGCATTTTATTTGAATATAAAAGAGAGTTATTTATAACAAAATATTTGGATTATTTTTCCTGTTTTTTTTAAAATTTATATTAGGTTTTGATTCAAATTAAGTTTGCTTGACATAATTCTGCAAATGTTTTCGTCAATATTTTACACAGAACCTTGTAAAATTACTAAATTTTATGTATAAACATGGATTTTTATAATTTCATGTATGTGTAATGGTTGTACTGTGTAAGCATCAGAAATATCTTTATAAATATTCATAATTCTTTTTGATATTTTTAAAGCAGATAAAATTTATAGCGTTAATAAAGGAACAATAAAGGAAGGCTCGCATTTCAAGAACTGAATAATAAGCGGACTCATTAGTCTTGGATTTATTAGCTGCGTTGGTATACACCATAATGGTCAACACGTTCTTGACATGTTTTGTACTCTGATGCCGTATTTTCACGCCTTGGAACTAAAAATTATTTGGGTAGTATTTTACAATTTAAACAGAACGAATACTTATTTGTCGAATACTTACACATGCGCCTTCTATATGTCAATAAAAGTGTTTGCTAAAGGTATGTCAGCAGAAAGCTTTTCCTGTAAACTTCAAGTTCTCTGATACTATGTCGTCCTTTGAATTTTTGAAACCAATCTGAACTTTCTTTGTAGGTGGAATCTCCATTTAACACTATAATGGACCAGATATTGGTTGTCTAGATGATCGTCTTTGTATGAAACACACGTAAATATACTCTTCAATGTCTTCATTTTCTGATTTTTTCATAACATTATTCTTTGATTTTCCATCTTTTGACAATAAATAATTATTAAACTATGTCGCAATTAACCAAGTGCAAATCACCAAATTCGTAAATTTAGATTTATTTTGAACAAGCCGAATAATCGAGGTTCTATATATATATATATATATATATATATATATATATATATATATATATATATATATATATAAACATTCATACTAAAATTTAAACCTTATTTGTGAGGTTCAGAGTCTCTAGTTAGATCTAATCACCAATGAATAAAAGAATTCAAGCACGTTCTAGTATTGTATTCCAAGAACAGAACTAAATGTCACGGACGTCACCATGGGAGATTTATTTATTAAAACACAAAGAATTCAAGAAGCAAAGAAATACAAAAGTATACGGATGTGAAAATTTATTTGTTAAATAAAATTATAATAAAATTGTTTAAGAAATTTTTAAAAAATTATTAAAATTTGTTTAAATTGTTTAAATAATCTACAATACATACAGTTTATTATTATCATGTCTGATAATGGCAGGAAAATTGTTAAATGTATGTTTGGATTGAGCTTTTTTGTAATTAAATCATTGTCATGTTCATTATTAATATTATTATAATTATTATTATTATTGTTATTATTATTATTATTATTAATTTTTATTATTATTATTATTATTATTATTATTATTAAAAATAATATCAAACTTTTACTTTATTTATTATGTAAAATTATGTATAGTTTTATTGATTTTTCCGCTATAAATTGTTGAGTTTTCAGTGGCAGCTTCTATATTTTAGATCTGATAATTTTTTATCTTTGGTAACTAATGGTAACGGAAACTATTATATTCTTTTTAATTACAATTTAAAATTGAATTAATTTTTTTGTGTAAATATTTAAATTCAGTTTTTTATTTAGTTGAAAAATAAAATTAATTCAATTAATTCAAAGAAACGAAAATTTTAATTAACTAAAATGAAATAAAAAGCAAAATAAATATAATTAGATTAAAGAGCACACCAATCCAAAATATATATTCAGATACAATATATTTTGACTGAATAACAGTCATCGTCAAGTAGTCTTGAACTTTAAACTATTTAGAATAAACCATTATTATTTAAACAAATTTCTGCTTTTAAAACATCTAAACATTTTATCAAAAATTAAAAAATTTGCTTTTTTTAAAATCACAAATTCTACAAAATTTTAAAAAATTAATTTTTAAAATTTTACAAAACCGAGACTTTAACAAAATTTAAATAAAAGTTTTAACAAAACTATTTTACATTTAGTTACATCCTGTATCAAAAAATTGTGCTTACTAATATCAATCAATTCCATCTGTTGACTGTGATCGAAAACTTGAGAGCGGAAATGACGGGCATTCATTCCAATGTATCTGGTATTAAACACATGACATATAAATTGAAAGCCAAGATCGGAACAAAATGTAAGTAGAACTTGAAATTCAATATAATTATGATAAATTAATTAATAATTAAATATACTGTGATTGTAATATTATTCAATGTGATTTAATGTTATTTTTAAACACAATTTTATTCTCCTCTCTCAAATATTTATAGAAAATGGTTTAAATATTTAATTAAGAGATCAAAAGAATTAAAATATTTATAAATGTGATATAAGTTTAAATTTAACATTAATTTTAAAAATTAATTTTTTTAAGACTTAATTTAAAAAGTGTGTATAAAACATTTAAAACAATTATTTGACAATCAAATTACAGTATATTAAATTTTAAAAAATATCCAAAAATTTTATTTACCATTTATACGAAATTAGCATTAAAAAATATTTATTTACTTATTGGTTAATTTCTCCTTACTAGTCGCAGTATCATTCGGAGGGGTTTAATTTAGTTGTTTGTTTAAATATTGTTGAGTTTATTTTACTACTTAATTTCATTTAAATGCCTAAACTTTTTTAGTTGGCACTTAAGCATAATAATGCATAAATTTACATAAATTTACATATTCTTTATAGAAACTAAATCTGAGTTTTCAATACTTCTAAAGTTGAACATCATTTTACCTTGAATAGTTACTTGAGAACTTGGTGCATCCTCTCTACATAAAAATGATATCATAGCTAGAAAATGTTTTAGTGAGTTTTATTGTGAAAGCCTTCGGTTTATTTGAGTATTTGAGATCAAATAAATTTAGAACGCATTCCACTTTGTATGGCAAGAAACTTTGTTTGCTTGTTCATCATTAATTTAAATGGAGAAAAGTAGTGGGAGCAAGAAACGTAATAGAATTAGAACCCATTCATAAATGCTTTACTTAGGTTGAATGAACAACAAGTCAACCCCTCATTGTGCTTGCGTGTGTCACATTTTATAGCTAGCTTAAATACTAAACATCTGCAATTGTTAGCGTTGTTTTATCAGAAATCCAGACCTCAATATTATTTGAGATCCCTTGACATCCTAGACTTAGATTTCCATATAATGCTAAAGGAGGATAAATCTCACTTTTAAGTCTACCTCAAAGAAAAAATGAGCTGCGAAATGTAAATTTCAGGAAATACCAAGGCATGGTTATATATATATTTGCAAATTTTTATACATATATTTTTGTTTACCGGCAAATGATTGTCATTATTTCAGCATTGCCTCAAGCAGATAACAAAATATATTAATACGCAAATTTCTAACAAATTTTATTTCATTATCATAATTTACCATTGCAACAAAAAATGTAATAATAAAAAATAAAATAATAATAAATATATATTTTCAGTTTTAAATAAAAAATTTGATAATATTATAAATTATAATATTAACAATAATTAAGTTTATTATAAGAACTTCTTTTGTTTTTTCGCTACTGATTTCTTTTCATTTTCAAATGACATATTTATATTTATTAAAAATATAAATTAAATAATTAATTTAATTATATTTTTAATTAATAATTATCTTATTTGGGGTTATGTTAAAATATATTTTACGAATATATTAAGTATCACTATGATGAGTAAGGCTAATAATAACAAAAAATTGAAAAAAATAATAATAAAATAAAATAATAATCTTACTTGAAATATCTTGTGAAAATACTAGAAGGTTAAAAGGTTAATCCGGGGAGGTCATGGTCATCCATCCTGATGACTTTAGAAGAATCGATTTAGTTGATACAATGATTGGAAATGTATAATTTATATAAAAGAGGAATACGTGGTGGTTTGGCATCCAAAACAAGCATCATGTATTAGCTGAGGAAAATCAAAAAACTTTTCATATCAACATCGATAACGTATACGGTTAGGTATTATGACAGAAGTTATTGAATGGAAATCCAACAATTTTGAAAAAATGCTGGAAAATGCAAAAATTTAGATCTAGAATCTCTTTTATATGGCTATACTATGGAGTTAGAGTTACAGATTCTCAATGAAATCCATAACAAGTTAGATGTTTTTTAACCCGCCATTTACCAAGCCATTTTAGAACGTCGCATACCAAGCCGGTCATTTTGACCGACTTAAAAATATTGGCTAAAAAAGAGTCATAAAAAGAGCAAAACATGTGTTATATGCATAATTGAGCTCGCACTGACAGGCATGTGATCGTGAAGCGATTGTAATTAATTTTCCAAATATTGGAGATTTTATGAAAGATTTTTGTTTTATAATAATAAATTTTGAATAATATAATCAAAATAATTATTTAAACTTTTTGATTGATTGATTGATTTGCCGGTCACTTTCACCGGCTTGGTACGGCATGAGTTAATAGAAGCCATGAAGAGATATATAATAAAAAAAAGAATTTCAGGTTATGCAACTCTGCTTCGAAATTGGTTGCATATGCTTCCAGACCAACTTTACAAGTTTTGCAACCTCTCAAAGATGAATGTCAACCCTTTTGTTAAATTTATACTGCATAGATGATATTTTTATAAATCTGACAAAAACCTAAATGTGAATATATTTAATTCTCATCTCTTCTTTCAAATTAATCAAATTTATCGATAAAGGTTTTTGATAATCACACTGAAGAATTAAAGTTTCTATTCTTTACACTCCAATTCTTTCATTTTAGTTGGTTATTTAGTAATTAATTTGCTAAATAAATTTGTAGTTCGCTGGTTAGTGTGTATGTTGATTGGTTGGTTAGCTATTTGCTTTTGGAGATGAAAGACTAAACGAAAATATGAATTTAAAAAATACTCCTAAATTATTTAATCAATTTGTCAAAACTTTAAATAAAATATAATACATTAGATTTTTACCTCTTTATCAATATTTTACCTATAAAATAATCCGTACTCAATTAAATCTACCACAATATTAAATTACCAATCAAAACTAAATGACTATAGACCTAAGTAATATAAACTTTTGACTGAATTTAACATGCTTCAAAAGTAGGTACAAGCCATAAATTCTATCGAAATTGACCGAGACACAAACACAAACATATATATATTAAACATATATATATATATATATATATATATATATATATATATATATATATATATATTAAATTATATATTTATTATTCGTTATTAATATTAGTTATTTTTCTAATTAACCATTATTAATATCTATTTATTCAAATTTTTTATCTTTTTATAGGATTATTTGTTTGAAAATTACAATAAGGTTAAATCTCTTTAACGTTTTAAATTTTTTGATTGTTTTAAATAAGACATCACTAAAACAATATTTATTCTGGTGATTTGTTGTGACGTATTCATCCTATATTCTTGTCATAAATTAATAAATTTTTTTTAATTAACATTTATGTTGTTTTAATTTTATTTTAAAAATTAATGGTTTGCTTGGAAATTTATTCGCTTAGTTCATGGCAAAATTTTATTTCTCCTTCAATTTGTATCAGCATATAAATAGTTTTTTGATTTAGTCTGATCAGAAATAAGTCGAATTCCCCACGGATGAGCATGGAGAATGATAAATGGATCACTTTAGCGTTATTTGACTTGATTTAAATGAATTTTATTTTTCATGATTGACGTTCGTTGGAGAATTTTAATTTTATTTTTGTTTTAACTCATTGTCATTATTAGTAATATTATTTTTATTTTATTATAAAAGAAAAAAAAATCATAAATCACGATTTCAAGGATTTACCTAAGTAATAAATTTTATATTTTAGCTATAACATTTAGTTTCAATTTATCGTTAAAAATTCAAAATTATCTTTTTTTCTAATTTTTCCTTCACTATTTTTATTGATATTTTAAATTTTGGTTTATAAATTTAATTTTAATTTTTCTAAAACAAAAAAAAAGTCCTGATAAAATGTTATTTTATTAGTTTGCAATGAAATGAAAAATGAAAGAGAAAGGAAGCCACAAGGAAGATATTCACAAAAGGTAACTGTAAACAATTGTAACTTTAATATTTATTAATTAATATAACATGTATTTAAATGAATATAAATAATAAAATTGTAATTCGCATGAGCCAGTTTCCTTCAACTTTCCCTAATAAATTTATAAATTTTATCTTAAACAATTTGATATGATAAATCAGACAGAAGTTTGAAATATTAATTAAAAATTAATTGAATTATTTTTTAAAGTTTATTATAAAAAGTGTTCTATTTATTTAAAAATACAATTTTAATTATTATAATTTTTTAAATGATATTATTATTATTATTATTATTATTTTTTTATATTATAGATTAATTTTATTTGGTCATCTGTTTATTTAAAATTTATTATAATATTATTTATTTATTTAAAAGATTTTTGAATAATTTTATTACTGGAAGAAATAATTTGCATATAAATTCTTATTCAAATGAATATTTTTCTAAATATTAAAAATGAATTTTTGCATATAATTTAAAATATTAATAAAATAATTTAATGCAGAAAAATTGATTGAATTTACTAAATATTTTTGTAAATTTTTGAAAATTATAATAGTTGGTGTTTATAAAATTTACATTTTTTATCTTTCTTTAAATGATAAAAAAGCTTCACTAAAATAAAAAGTTAATTCACCCTTTTATAAATTAATAAAATTATTTATTATTCATAAATATATATTTTCAAATCTGATCCGAAAGAATGTTAGTCACGATACGATGATCAGGAATTTTCAGAATCTTTCCTCGTAACTGAGACGAAAAAGACTTGGAGCAAAAGAGTTTGAAATTGCATCGTTTCAATTTTCAAAATCGCACCTTACCAGAAACTTACAAAAGCAACTAAAGAAATTGCCATTTAAACCTACGTTTTACTATATATTTTGTCACATTTACTGTGATTTTTTAAAATAATATATTCTACAAAATTTGTCAATGAATCAGATTTATTTAAGGTAATTTATTGATGGAAATCACTTAAAAAAGGCTGTGCCGAAAATTCGTGAATACCTTAAATAAATCTAATTCATAGTCAAATTTTGTAGAAAATATTATGTCACTTCTAAAGAAATCAAAGGTGAAAAACAAAAAAAGTCCTTATAACATTTTTTAAAATGTCTTTTTAAAATTTTAAAATTTACTTAAAAAATTTATTTTATATATTAAATAAATTTTATACTAAAAACGTTTATAAATATTAATATTAGTAATTAAAAAACAAAAATTTTAATTAATGCACCGAAAACCACAACAAAATCAATAAACATATTCCAAATTTATCTATGAAATGGAGGTGTTTCATAGACAGAAAGACGATTTCCTAGAAAATGATGTCTTTTACAAATTTCTATAAATAGTAACAAACTTTATACAGTGAAAATTGTCTATAATTTAATATTTTCCGAAAGAAAAAATAAAAGTTCCGTTCTTTTGACAATTTAAAATATATATCAACTGAATAATTCAGAACTGTTTGTTTAATTATTGGCTCCTACTCTCAGTATCAGAAGCAAGCAGAAGACTAAAGCTTCTGTTTTAATGATGAACAGATTTGTGGTCAGCATTAAACTTAATTGTCTTTAAAGGATTAAGAATGCCAAAAATAAAAAAAATGGTTATTAAGACAGTTACAAATTATATTAATGTTAAAATTAGTTTAAATCAAATAAAAGATGTATGAAGGAGCATTGACCCAAAAATAGTTCGTAAATTAAAGATTATGCAGAACACTAAAAAAGGTTTCTCAAAAAAGATTTGTGTCTCATAAATTTCATTCAATTTTTTTGTTTAAATTTATTTAAAAGATTTTTTTTTGATTTTGTAAATTAGTTATTATTATTGTTTGTTTGTCGCATAATTTTCTAAAATGTAATAACTAGTAGCACCGTATCCAAGGTAACGTCCATAATTATATTATGGGATTTTTGCTCGAATTATATTGAGCAAACAAAAACAAATTAACAAGTCTACAAATTGTTTGCGGTAAGAATAATTTATTCAAAAATTCTTCATAATTTTTTTATTTTCTTATTAGAAATTTAAACAAAAAGATTATATTGTTGAATGCATTTTTGTTTTAATCTGACAAAATTGTGATTTTTGTTTGAGAGACTTCGAATTTTTTGCACAAGAGTTAATTTTTATTTTCCGATATAAGTTGTGTTTTTACGGATAATAATTTTCACTTTTTTCAGCTCAAACATTAAATCAATCAATCAAGATTTAATTGAAATCAAATTTGCATAAATTTCCGATTTTGAAACAATTAGAAAATTAAAACAAAACTTTTTAACTCGGCTGTCTTTGGGAAAAACTGATAAAAAAAATGATTTGCAATCTTTAATTTTATTAATTTCGATTGCGTTTTAATAGTTATAGTTAAATAAATTTAATGAGACTTAATTTAAACAAAGATGAAATTAAAGAATCCATTTATTTTTTATAAGTAAAAAGACATTGATGTTAATTTTAGTAATAATATTGTAAGATAAAAAATTACATAAAAGATTTAAAAATATTTTACAGAAATTTTCATTATAATTACATAAAATTTTTATTTTAGGCATAATGGTAAACCGATTTTCTACGGAAAACCATCAACTGGTTCACTCAGTTTGTTAGAAACATTTTCCAAAGAATTATAACTGTATTTTGTGAATTCTATCCATATTTTGTGCTTCTCTCAGTGATGCCTTTACTATTTAACCTCGACAAGTCTTATTCCTCTGTGAAATCATCTCCTCCGCCAATAATTGCAAAAATTCACTTTCAAGTGAGTTTCGACTGTAACCATAAATTCCTGATTATTCAAGATATTTATTTGATTTATTGAGTCATAATACTTTTTATAACATGGTTTATTTATTATACACTGTATAATATACAGTATTCCAGGTGGTTTAACATATTTATATTTTGTTTTAATGATAATTAAAATTGAAAATTTGACATAACAATTCAGATATTTATAAAATAATAATAATAATAATATTATTATTATTATGAAAATTTTATAGTATTAAAATATAATAAAATATTGTAAATCCATACTGAAAGAACAATTTTAAAAGAAATTTTAATAATCTAACCCATTATGTTGATTAAATTTATTTAAAATTTTCTCGGATTTTTAAATTAGTATTTCTTTAAAATATTTTAAGGAATTTGAAAGAAAACAGACATATTAATAATTTAATGGATAAATTTTGTATTTGAAGTTTTCATATTTAAGTTCTAACATATATGTATACAGATATTATTATTATTATTATTATTATTATTATTATTATTATTATTATTATTATTATTATTATTATTATTATTATTATTATTATTATTATTATTATTATTATTATTATTATTATTATTATTATTATTATTATTATTATTATTATTATGAATATTGTCATGAAATCCTTAAGCTATTTCAATATATCGAAAATATTGTCGAAATCTTTAAAATCATTAAATTTGTTTAGTAATAAATCTCAAACCCCTATAGATTTATTGTCTGATTTAGTGTATATGTTTTTTTGTAATGGATTCAATGACACATACAATGGGGAGACTTACCATCATCTCTGCTCACAAGTTCAATAACATAATAAGTAATACTATTGAGCATAAAAATGTATAAAGGAACAACTGCTTTAAAAGATTTTAGAATTTTTATAAAAACTTTAATCAAGAATTTTATTTGAGGCATTGATAATTAAATCACAATCCCTACAATTAACATTCAATCAGCAACGAATTTATGGTTCTTAAAGTGGTTGTCCGTGGAAGATTCAAAAAAAATTTTTTAGTTAAAAGGCTACATTATAAATTTATGGCATTCTCATAAAATATGTGTTGTTATTGTTACCTCTTGTCCTTTAAGTTAATAGTCTGTTGCGTGTAAAACTCTAAGAACCACTGATTTAATTTTCTCATTAAATCATAACTATTACATTATTATTGTTTCAGTATATAGCATTTGACACAGATTTTCATGGCAGACTGATGACGAGGATAAGTTTCTTGTAATATATTTCGTTTATTTGGTTTTTTTTGTTTTTATTAAAAATAGGATATTATTTTTTCGATATTGAGATTATTATCATTATTATAAGGACTTTTTAGTGTTTCACTTATAAAGAAATCAGAGGTAAAACACAAAAAAAGTCCTTAAAATATTATTTTGGCTGACGCCCATCACCGAACCGATTATTATTATTATTATTATTATTATTATTATTATTATTATTATTATTATTATTATTATTATTATTATAATTATTATTACTATTTTTATTATTATTATTATTATTTTTATTATTATTATTATTATTATAATTATTATTACTATTTTTATTATTATTATTATTTAAATAGATTTAAATTTTTTTGTTAATTTTGAAAAAATGGTTTTTTAAATTATCAATGAAAATCATTTTATTCTTCTAATGGTTTTGTTTACTAAATATATTTTATAAATTAAAATTGAATATAAAATAAAACGAAGATTCATCCTAAAAGAGCTCATTTTCACAATTAATGAGTATTTTTTTCCCGGCAGATTCAATTTCAGGGATTATGATAAATTGTAGATTTATAGTTTACCAAAGAGGATTTAAGGGATAAATGATTCTAATCCACTTTTACTTTGGTCGTTCTTTTCCAGCCATTTCTTGTTATTAAAAATTGTGAGATTAATGTTAATTATTTATATGTACATCTAAAAATGTATGTTTTCTGTAAATATAACAAAATTAAACCAAATATTTATATGTCAGATTAAATTTGAGAACATAAAATTACAAACACCTACAAAAAATATGAAAATGGAATCAAATTCAAATATTAACCCCCTTGAAATATTTATAAAAGCACATCAACAAATAAACTGACACATTTAGTACAATGTCATTTTAATAAAATATTTGGCGGAAATGATTCCAATAATATTACCATTTTAATGATGTTTATTTATTTTTAAAAATTTTTTCAAAGGTTTTTTTAAAGTAAAAGTTGAAGCGTCTAATTATACTTGGTAACATCCAGAAATAATGAGTTCCAGCAATAATTGGCGGATTTCCTCATTTCCGCGTTAAACAGTTTCTATTGGTTTATATGAAAAAGCGCGTTTAGTCGAGGCATAATAAACAAATGTATTGAATTTTTATTATTTAAAAGAAATAAAAGATTTGAATAAAACATGTATTACTTTTTGCACATATAGATAACAATTTTATTAATTAAAGTAAATCCGGGCATACTTGAAGGTGTTGAAATGTTAATTAATAATATTATTGGGTAACAACTCAATGAAAGTTCATTTTGCATTTCTTGCAACTATTTGTCTAACAATGTTCGAGAAGCTTTGCTATGTCTTTTTACAAATATTTTCTTACTCATTTGAATTCTTTTACAACTGAACTTTGAGAATATCCACTGATAAATTCTACCAAACTTTTTTTTAGATTCAATTTTAATGCCTCTTTTAGAGGATCAATACTTACATTCCTAGGTCAACCTGAACCTATTTGTCTACCAATATTAGACTTATAATTATTAAACTTTTAAAATAATCATTTAGTTGGTTTTTTTAAAGATGTCAGGCAAGTTTTACATGCCTGATTTACAGCAAGTAAACATTTATTATTTTCCTTTTTGTGATGTTTAAATAGCACAAACATTTCATCTAGTGAGTTTCAATCCAACTAATACTCTATTTTAAAAAATGTATATACTCACAATCATTAATTAAATAAAATAAAAATAAAAAAATAATGAAAATTATTTTGAGTAATTAATTAGTCTACGGTGGACTTACACATGCATCGCAAGCAAATACCAAAAATGAACGAGAAACATCAAGTAAATATTACTAAAAACACACTACACCAATTAAAACAAAAAATTAATTAAATCAAAGAAACGCACAACAGCCGTAAGCACTAAATATGATATTAATACGTAGGATCGCTAAACTTTACAAAAAGAGGTAAGAAAAAACTTAGACGAAGAAAAAAATTACCAGTCAGCAAAACAAAATGGTGAAAAATTAGAAAATAGCCATAGCTATAATAATAAAGTTTGGAATGAAGCGAAAAAATAAAAATACACCAGAGAATACTAATTTTTAGGAAACTTCTGATTTGGCTACAGTGAAACCGTTGAAAGATCGGAGCACTTGTTGTGGTGAATTTTTCGGGAATTTCACTAACTAAACGGCATTATTTTAAATATAACAAGTTAAGGATAGGCAATAAATTTCGAATTGGATTTAAATGTCATAGCTTTTCGGCAATAGTGAAGTCACATTTACACCAATTAGAGCACAGAAGTAAATTTAGTAGATGGTAGGACATCACGTAAAGCGAAGTAACGATAGTTGATATAAGTGAAACAAGGATCACGACTTCCCAAAATGGTAAAGTAGTTCTCAACAATAGGTTAGGTTAGTGTAATGAGCCTTACATAGAGCAATGGAGAATAAATTCAAGGACAGAAAGCGCCGGGCAAGTAGGGGATAGGTCGAGAAGAAAGCGTATGTCTTTCTATCAGCATCTAGTGAGATAAAGAGAATGCATCGGAAAGTATCACTTTGTTAAATCTGTATATCTGCTTACATCATGCAGAACCAACAGCGAATGACGCGCATCTCGCGCTCACAGGCATGGTAATATAATTCAATGGTCCTGTTTTGTTTCGGTTTTAAAGGCTAATAATTATACATTAATAAATATACGTTATTTTTTGAATTTATTTTATTTTAATCAAAGGTTTTCTTAAGGAAAATATGAAATGAATGTCTTCTTTGTTTTTTAATTCAATTAAATTAAATTATTTTTAAAAATATACATTTTTATTTTGATTGGAAATATGAGAGGTGGCGTCACTGGGGTTGGTGTCACCCAGTGCGGTAAACTCTTGGTGTCACCCCTCTAGACTTTTACCATGGTCTTCTGTCGAGTGTTCCTGTACCATATGTAATCGCATATAATAATTTTTGTAAAATAAGTCAAAAATTTAATAAGGACATAAGAAAGAAAACAAACTGAAATATATAACTTCAATACTTTAGGTAAAACATAAATAAGGAACTTCGAAAAACTCGAACAAACTTAAGTTTTTGTTATTTAACATAAAAATTTCTGTTATTTAAAAGTAACGCCGACTCCTTAGTGACGTCATTGAATCCAAACATTTATGATTTATTCATATTTTAATAAATATAGTAATTTACTTTAAAATATGTATAATTTAGTGAAATTGAAAAAATTAAAAAAAACTTCAACAAAATAATTATTTACATAAAAAGCGAACCTGTAAATAACGTTTGAGATTTTCTGCAACCACGTGACTCCACACGTCATTAATTGGCGCGTTTGCAAATGACCCACGATTCTACACCGACTCCGAGACTCCGAGCAGCTCTGAGCTCTGAGTCTTATTTATTTAAGCACCAGATGCTATGTATGGTGGCATCCTGTGTCTGCTAATGTATTTAATAATGAACGGTTATGAAACCCAACTAGACAGAGCTGTCTGTTTGTCAAATTTGCAATTTTTTTTATTTTGGGGTCACCGGGTGCGCGCTTAAACACCCCACACCCCTTAGTGACATTCATATTATATGAGTATTTCTCGGTACAATATATGAGTTATATATTGTAGAGAATTAAATTCTGTATAATATTTTCATTTTAGGTTTAATTTACTGTATTAATCATACGTCAAAACGCAAAACAAACCTTTAGACGTGTTTTACGTCATGATAACATTATCTTATTGAAATGTTGAGAGTTGTAGAAAATTTTATTCTCTACAAGATAAAAATTTGAAAAATTTAAAAAGAATTATATTAAAAAATATTTCTCTGTTTAACTAATGGCGGGTGTTCAAATCAAATTTTGAGGCACTTCCCGTTTTCTATTTCCTTTTAATTTTTCCAGTTAAAATAAAGTATTATTTTTGTTTAAATGTCTCGCAATTTTTTAAATCATGAATGTTATAATATCTCAATTAATCAGAAATTTTATTATAATTACCACCTACAGAGATGAATAATTATAGTCTTTTAAAATTAAAATTAATTAATGATATGAAATGTTCCTATTTGTTTTTGTTGATTTAATCTTTATTTTGATAAGTAATTATTATTAAAATATATTATTAAACAAATAAAATATATTATTTAAATATAAATGCCCTTCAAAGCCTAGATTATGAGTGTTTGGAGTTATGCTAATGAGTATAAATAAAATTTTAATTGCACAAATTTGAATGTAAATTGTTTAAAATTCGACAATAATTTTAATTTTTTAATATTTTTGTAGTAAATAAAGTGTTTGAATATTTACGTATACACTTATTTTTATTTTTAGTATGAGTAATTATTAAAGTTAACAGAGTATAATTAAATTTTAATGTGTTAATTTATTTTCATAAATTTTAGTAATTATTAAAGTTAATAAATATTTTTAATTAAGAACATTATCATTTGGCCTAATATTGTCTGTTTATATAAAAAGTAAATAAAGTAATTAAAAAATAAAATATTTTTATTTTTTTAAACGATAACGCCAATAAAAAACCTTTCGTACGATATATTTCGATAGCACAGCTATCATCTTCAGGTACTCAAAACCAACTAAAAATATTATGAATTAACATTTAATTTAAACAAATTATTTTTTATTAATTTAATTTTTTAATAAATAAATATTTTTAAAAATATATTTTAAATTAATTTTAAATTTTTTACTTATATTCCAATTTTTAAAAATTAATGCAATTTAAAATTTTCAATTATTTTAATAATATTAAAAAAACAAACATGATTTAACATACGTAAACTATTTAAAAACATTCAAAACATTCGTAGTCACAGCACTCTACACATTAATCTTTGGATCCAATGACCTTATCAGCAATGCTTCACATATCACTCGTTCCCAATAACTATTAAAACTTCTCAACAAAATTCTAAAATCAGACATTCCGATATCACTTTTACAGCCTCTATTGTGTTCACTAATATTGGTCAAACCCTTCAATCGACAATGCTCTAGAACTCGAGTACAGAGATGACGGGAAGTCTCTCCAATGTATGTGGAATTACACCCATTACATGTAAATTGATAAACGAGATCAGAACACAATCCAACCGGAGTTTTTGATTTATTAATAAACATATTGCGTACCTTACACGAATTAGAGACGATCTTATACTCTAAATTTCCTATCAGTTTACCCAACTTCCTCTTATAATTTGTAAAGCCTTCAGAGTACGGCAATACTAACACATATTTAGGCTCACTTTTTTTATATCCATTTTTACCATCACCCAGATCAACACTCAATTCACACCCATCCGACAAATTACATTCAGACTTTCCACAACATGGATCCTTAGGATTTTTAATCAATTTATCAACAGTTTCTTTTATCATCAACAATAAAAATGATTTAGAATATCCATTCTTTATCAACAACTCAACCAATTTATCAACACTTTTTACCGAATTAGCAAAAGTAGAAGATAAAGCCCATGAACGATAAATCAATCCTTTCACCATATTTCTCTTATACTTAAATTCACAAAAGCTTTCTGGAGAAGTATAAAGACCAGTATCAGTTGGTTTTCTATAAATCTCTGTTTCATACTGTTTATCTTTGCGTTGAATTAACAAATCCAAAAACGCAATTGATGACTTTCTCTCCGTTTCACATGTGAATACAATGTTTTTATGTAAACTGTTCATAAAATGCAAAAACGGTTCTACATGTTTCTGGTTTTCAAATATAAGAAAAATATCATCCACATACCTTTTATAAACAAACGGTTTTTCAAATTGGAAAGAAGCAATTTTCTTTTCCAAACTAGCCAAAAATATTGATGCCATCGTTGGTGCTAAAGGGGAACCCATAGCGACTCCATCTATTTGTTGATACCATTCATCATTGAAAAGAAAATTGACATTTGAAGTAGCAAATTCAAGAAGTTTTCGAAATGCCCTTCTATCCAAAATGTGATGTTCCGAATCATTTTCATTCCACAACGCACAGCATAAGTCAATTTTCTCAACCAGTGGCACATTCGTAAACAAACTACAAACATCAAACGAAACTATAACATCATTCATAGATCGTTTTTGTAGCTTTGTAATACAAGAAACAAACTCAAAGCTATCCTTACATTCAAACTCTGATCGCATTAACGGTTTTAATAATCCATCTAAAAACTTTGCTATTTTATACTGGGCAGTACCAACCATCGACAAAACTGGTCTCATAGGTACACCATCTTTATGGATTTTTGGTAGCCCATATAGTTTAGCTGGCTGTGATCCTATTGGACGAATAGACTTACCTACCTCTTCATCAATAAGCTTCTTCTCAATAAAACCATTTAACATTTTTTGCACAAACTCTTCATCCTTAAGAGGAGGTAATTTTCCATTCTTCCGACCCTTTGGCAATTTCACAAACTGAGGAGAATTTAACAAATCATTCAACTTATTTACATACACATCATGGTCAAGAATAACTATCCCATTTCCTTTGTCAAACTTACAGATATTTATATTTTTTTTAGCTAAGTTTTTTAAAGTCATAAAATCCCTAATATTCTGCTTTTTGTTTTTATCGATATACTCCATCGTACTTGCACTTAACGAGCTCTTCACATAATTACCATTAATGCCTTTCATCGATCGGGCTATATGAAAATATAAACTTTCAATTTTTGCACACAATTTTGTTTCATCCAAGCGATTCTTAATACAGTGATTTGAACCAAATTTTAAAACACGCTCTTCATCATCATTCAACACTATTTTACTCAAATTTATCACAGTATTCTCCACACTAAATTTAGAAATCCCAAATATTTTTCTCAAATTAATCAATTTTTTAATATGAGCATTCTCTTTAAATTTTATTTGCACAATCGAATTTTTGATACACCATTCTACACATACCTGTAAACAAAACTCATTCGTAGCATTATTTAACATTAATCCAATATTTGTTAGTTTTTTATCAATGGAAGTTCTCCTTATTTTCTCTGATTCCAACATTCTTCTTAACGTTCTTCTATGTATTAATTGGACATCTTTACTAGAAAGACAATCACTTAGTTTCATTTTATAAATGAACGAAGGAATCATCTTTTCTTCTAAACAAGTCTCAAGAAAACTAATGTCTAGTTCCTTTCTTTTGAGGGAGTTATAAACCTTCATAAACCTTTTGAATATTGGAACAGCTGCAGCATGATTTATAAATAAATAATTAAATAAATTTGGCAACTATTTGTTTCTTTTATGGACACGCAATGTCAATGTGATTTTGTTTTTGCATTATCGAATATCAGATACCTTGAGGCCAGTACATCGGAGAATAACACGTCGCCACTTGTGCTAATGAAATAATAGAAGGGGTAAATAAGGAAATTTTGAGGAAAATATGACTACCCTTAATAAAAATTAGGGTAGTTTACGTCACTTACTTTGGTATTGGAGTAGGGGAAAACCGCACTGGAAGTCAATAAGAGATTAAGAAGGGTACCATATGTTAGTGAAATCTTAAATTACAGCGGACTATATTACAAAAAATGTAATAGTATCAGTTTGGGATATGTTAAAAATATTATAATAACCTACTGAAGACGTTTTAAGACATAAATTTCCGAAAGTAAAATAACGGCATTTTATTACAAAATTTTCATGCCAAAGCAAATAAAATAGACTTTGAGGAAAAAAAAGTAAAAACAGTAAAAAAAATCTTTTTTTTATTTTCTCATTGTTGTTTAAATTAGTATAAACTTTTATCAGTTAACAAAACATTCTGCATAAAAAAGTGTAATTTTCATGAGAAAATTTTTGATGAAAAAATTTATTATTTCAGCATTTTCATGTATGCGATATTTTCATGCAATTTTCATGGGATAAATGTCAAGCACATTTTTATAATGATTACTTTGATTTATTTTTTAAAATTATTTGTCAACATATTTTAACTTAATATCAAAATAGAAATATATTAAAAATATATTAAAATATTAGACAAAAAAATGTTTTTTAATTAAATATCTATGTGCAGCGTGACGGTCCGACGGCCAGGCAAATTTTTTCAATGAAATTATTAATTTAACCTTGAAAAGGAATTGTCAAAGTTTCGGATTAATAAATCGCAAATTTTAAAATTTTGACTTGATTGACTGCAATTTTTTCATCATTTTCAACGAACAAATGATTTTTATTAGATTGAAATTTATTTCTAATTTACTCAAATTCAAACAACTTGTGCATGAAAGAGCAATTTTTTGATTAATACTCCATTCAGATTTCTCTAGAATTTTCAATTGGCCTTAAAATTAGTTTCAATTGTAAAAAATTCTAAAGTAAAAATATAAAAATGCATTTATTATTTTTATTATTTTTATTATTATTATTATTATTATTATTATTATTATTATTATTATTATTATTATTATTATTATTATTATTATTATTATTATTATTATTATTATTATTATTATTATTATTATTATTATTATTATTATTATTATTATTATTATTATTATTATTATTTAAAACAATCACAAAACATTGACATTAAATTAATACATTCTGTTTTTATAAATCTCAAATTTATTTTTTAAAATTTTATAATATCGAGACTTTAACAAAACTTTAAATTCTTAATAAAATATTTTTAAATTTTTAAATCAAACTATTTTACATTTATTTTCATCCTGCATCGCAAAACTGCGTTTACTAATATCAATCAATTTGCTAAATCGACTGTCATCGAAAACTTGAAAGCGTAAATTATAATTTATAATTTTTAGTAAAATATTTTTAAAATATAAAAAAAGAAATTTGTTTAAATAAAAGCAATTTATTATTATTATTATTATTATTATTATTATTATTATTATTATTATTATTATTATTATTATTATTATTATTATTATTATTATTATTATTATTATTATTTGGTTGGCAATGAGAGTGGTGTAAAATAATGCCAACAAATTTTGATTAATTTAAAAATTCCACCTTGATTTAGGAAATTCTAAGATTTCCCATGAAGTCAGTAGGAAATTCTTTGAAAACTTCAGAACAAGACAACGTTAATTCAATAACTTAAATTTTTAATATGTCAAAAAATGAATATGAATTTATTCAATTAAAATATGCATTAGAGATGTTTAATTTTAAAAATGTTTTTTAAAATATTTTTAAAGTTTTACTAATATCTTTAAAGAAATCATTTTTTTATATTTTGAAAACTTTATCGACAATCAAATGAAATTTCATCGGTTTTTTTCTTTGAAGTGACTTGTGAAATGATTTACAACCTAAAAAATGGAAATTTTTCCACTAGATTTCACCAACATTAATATATCAAGAACAATATATTATTTATTTTAAAAATATTTTTTTGAAACAATAAAATAAATAATAATTAATAATAATAATTTTTTTTTTAAAATCATATTTCTATTATATGCAAATATAGAAATTGGTATACTTCTTATTCCTTTTAGTTATGGTTGTGGAGTTCGAGTCCGAGTCCGAGTCCGAGTCATTACTAGAACTCTTGACTCCAACTCCGACAGTGAAATATCCTGGTGCAAGTGCAAACACAAAATATTTAAAATTCTAAGAAATTTTCAAATATTTGTCTTAAAGATTATTTCTATATAATTCGCGACGTAATATTTTACAGTTTACTAAGGACATTTTTATTTATTTTATGAAAGTCACTTAAATTAGTAGGCTTTCAAAGCCCTTATATTAATAAAAAATGTATTTCAAAATATTTTTAAATAATTTTGTATTTTATTTATAAAAATTTCAAAAATTTGTTTTAATTAAATATTAACTAAATAATTGCCACTGTATTTATAAATATGTTATAAATATGTCCATATACGTTTACCTTCGTTGTCGAAGTTGGAGTTGGACTTCGAAAATTTCGGCGATTAGAATCTGAGTTGGAAGTATTGTTTGACGACTCCACATCCTAGCTTCAAATTACTTTTTTTAAATATGAACCACAGTTTAGATATCGATACCTTTCTAAGAGGGATTTTAGATCCATGATGGTTATATGAAACCCTTAACAATTATGACGGATAATGGTAAAGCAGGCGTGACAATTGAAGAATGGGATGAAGCTGAGTGCCAACTATTCAGTTTGGACTTGAAGAAAAGGACAGCGAGTTTGTTGAAAATATTTCAATTGAAAGTAGACTCTGAAAATTTTTAAATATTAAATGTCAATCTCTTAATGAAAATGAAGCAAAATCAAAATTTTAATTAATTTAAAAATAAACAAAAAGTTAAATTATTAATAATTTCGAGGGTTGGGTAAATTTTTATTCAAATACAAGTTAAATTTTGTATTTTGTTCAATATTTGCAATATAATTAAGGAGTCAAGGACACTATTGCAAATCATGGACTGTCAAAGTGAAGAACCTAAATAAGTATTCAGGAAAAACTACACTAACATCACGGAGATTATAAAAAAGTCAAAGTTCTTGAATAATACATAAAACAGGGAGGCATCTAATTTATTAATTTCATATTGAATAATAATATTTATCTAATACAATAAAAAGACCCCTTAGAATAAATGTTTTTCAATTTTCAGAGGAAACTGAAACTGGCGAAAGGACATTCACGTTTTTCGACATTTTTCGACTTTTAACACTTTAAGTGCTTTAAGCGAGTTAACTCGCTCTGTCTTTCCGCGTGCAACACGACGCTCATATAAAATGAACGAGTAAACTCGTTAGACTTTGCGACTTTTTTTATTAGCTAAGATCGAGTACTTAATAAGCTGGTTTAAATAAAATTTGTCTTTGACTGAACATTCCGGGCCTGAGTACAAGACTATACTAAAATTTCGTGGCACTTAAAGGGTTAATATTTAATAATAATTTATTTAAATAATTAATAAATTAGACACCCTTCAAATTTCTAAATGCTGCATAAAATAAAAACATAAAATTAGAAAATAATATAAATATTGTCATTTTTATACCTGGAAAAGGGAATAATATAAAACGAAAATACAAAAAAGTAAAAGTTCTATAGAAGTATTTATGATACATTTAGGAAACAGCCATTTTTAATTGTAATTAATTTATGCTCATAGCGGATGTTTAAATTACTGGTTTAATGAGTTGAGATCCCGCTATGATGAAGGATGAAGGTAATTGTAATTTCTTATTTTCCTTTCTTTTGAGTGCTTTGTTAACAAAACAAAATTATTCCATGACATACTCAAGCAAACGAGTAGAACACCCGACTCAAGGGATAGGAAGATACAACACATTTGTATATTAGAAGGAAGATTCTTTAGGCATGAATAAAATAAGGACGCTAGAAATAAAGTAAAATGATATAAATATGGAATAACTTATTTACAAGTCAAATTACGAAATTTGGAAAATTAACCGAAAGACCAAACAGGAAAATTAATGCTATTCAGTGCCGAAAACCATTTAATTAATGCCGTTTAGCCTATTAATTTATACACTACACGACAATTATTTCTTTGTTTGTCTGAGATGATATTCTAGCCAGATTCAATTTTTATAAAATGTATAAGCAATGACAAAATATTAAAAAACTAAGATAAAAGACTGTAGCCAGGTTCTACGGGTCAAAGAATCTCAATTAATGGGAAAATTTTTGAATGGATTTAAATAAATACACTTCATTCAGTTGATTTATATCAATAAAAATATATTAGAATTGTTTTTCCGTAAACTTTCAAATCAGGTTAAGACTTTCTCTTTGATAAATTTGGGTAAGTTTTCATTTGTGTAATCCCTAAATATTGAAAAGCGAAATCCTTATGATAAGATTTTTTAAAAAATGTATAAAATGTAACTTATCAGTGAAGTGATAAGTTAGAAGTATTGGATTTAGAAGTTACCTTGGTCATTAAACTTGAAATGTCTTAGAATATTTAATTTTTAAATAAAGTGATGGGACTTGAGTTGTTTTTCCCTCATTGAAAATTGTCCCGAAAAATATCCCACAGTAATCATCTAACTATTTTAACATTTTCCCAATTAAATCTTATTAATTTTTTAGCAATTTCACAAAATTTCAGTTTTCTCTACTTCATATTGGATAGCGCTTTCCGAATACAAAAGTTATTTTTTTATTAATTTATTAGTAATAAATTTTAACTGCAATTTTTATAGTATTTTTATGCATAATATTACAAAATTACATGAATAACAATTTTTACATTTTTACAATTTATGCATGAATAAATATGAATTATATATTTTTCACTTAAAAAAAATTTAAATTTTCAAAAAAAATTGTTAGTTAAATAATTTTAAAAATGATTTATAAGATTTCCCTCTTTAATAGTAAACTTTGCAAAAATTCATAATTAATATTAATAAAATCCGATTTCATACTTCATTTGTTAATTTACGTTTTATTTAAATACGTCAATTCATTACAAATACAAAATTATTTTCAAATATTGCCACGCTTAATTTTTATCAATGGACGTTTTAAATGCCACCATAAATTTGACAGCTAATGAAAATATAACCAAAAATGGAACTACATCTGGTGTTCAAGATCCTCAAGGCTTGGTCATTGCTTACTTTAGCTTATTCATAATGGCCATTGTTCCAATTTACATAGGGGCACAAAAATCGGTTTCCAGATTGAAAGATCAAAAAGTATCCTATTATAATCTTTTTTATATAACTTTGTAATTTTTTAGAAAAGTGGAGATAATAGTGTTGAAACTTTAACAAATAACGATGCCGCCATGTTTCCTTTATACGCAAGCGCCGGATTGTTTGGATTGTATTTATTTTTTAAAGTATTCATTTAAATTTAATTACCAAAAATAAAATCCGATTTCAGATATTTTCTAAAGAATATATAAATATGTTATTGAGTACATATTTTTTTGTGTTAGGAGTTTTGGCTTTATCAAACACTTTGAAGTAAATTCGTGTCTAGTCATATTTTATTAATCAAATATGATTCTTAGTCCATTAATTGAGAAATATCTGCCAGATTTTTTTCCGAATTGTTTATACAAATTAGAAATAAAGAAATTTAGTATACCACCACCAAATGAAGTGATTGAGTCGAGTCCAGAGAAAACTGTATCAAAATCTACTGAAAATAGTAATAATAAATCGAAATCAAAGAAAGATAAATCAGATAAAAAACAATCAAATGACAATGTGGAAGTTAATGGAGAATTGAAAAATTTAGAAAAGACAAATGAAAATAAAACTCAATTATTCGAATGCAAGAATTTTAGCTTTAATTATTGTTTATTGTAAATAAGCAGGTCTTCTGGATTATCCCTACAAACGCAAGGAATTTATTGGTTTGTTTATTTCAGCTGCCGTCGGAGTTTGGTATATGCTAACTAAGGTAAACTAAACGATCGGAATTTTATTATTGTTATTTCTAGCATTGGATCGCTAATAATTTGTTTGGATTAGCTTTTTCAGTAAGCGCCGTCGAATTAATGCATTTAAACAAAGTGGTAACCGGCTGCATTCTGTTGGGTGGACTTTTTATTTATGACATTTTCTGGGTGAGCAATTTATATTTTCACAATAAACTTGTAAACGCCGTAATTCGAATGTTGATTAAATATCATTTATTGATTGGAATGGGATTGTGTTTCATATCGATTTTTAGGTGGATTGGATTAGATGTGTAAATAAGGGGGGGAGCTGCCAGTTTGGTGCGAATTTTATACACTGGATTGGAGATTTACAATTTTTCAGGTTTTATTGATGATTTTTGATAATTCCGGGTGAGGATTTTCATTGGAAATACATTTTACTGTAAAAGGGGGACAAGGGGGTCGGGGCCAATTTACGGTGGTTATAGGCTGCGATTTTGGATTATGTTTAGGGAAATGTTGGAATATTCGCTTTTACAATATAATTATTCTACCAGGTGCGTTTTGTGTTCCTATATTTGACCCCAGGGTCTGATTTCATCGGGAGGGGTACAAGAGGAACTTTGACAATTTTTGGCCGTAGGGTTGCATGATTTGCTATTTTGAGATTCAGAATGTGGGGATGTTTATAATGTAATTGTTGGATTTCCCTTTTTGCATTTCTTTGTGGCCGTTTTCACTGGGAACGGTTACAGGGGGAACTTAGACAATTTATGGCCGTAGAGTTGCTGGATTCACTACTTTGTGGTGGGAAATGTATAAATTCTTAATTTTTCTAAGTAATTATTCTATTAAATACTTCAAGTTCCTAAATTTGCCCCCAGGAGCTGATATAACCGAGGGTGGGTAACTGGGGGTATTTCACAGTTTGTGGCTTGAGTTACAGGATTTACTAGTTTGGGATTGAGAGTATATGAATGGTTATATTGTAATTGTTAGATTTGACTTTTTGTATTTCTTTATGTTACCTCCGGGGCCGATTTCACTTGGGAGGGGTACAAGGGGAACTTAGACAATTTATGGCTATAGTGTTGCATTATTTACTATTTTGCGGTGGAAAATGTAGAAATGCTTGATTTGCGTTGTAATTATATTAATAAATACTTCAAGTTCCTAAATTTGCTCCCAGGAGCAGATCTCGCCCGGTGAGGGTAAATTGGGATCCTTGACAATTTATGAACAATGATGCGTAATTTAGATGTTTTGTATTGGGAAATGTATGAGTGATCATATCTGAGGTGTAATTATTAGATTTCCCCTTACTATAACCATATGTAACCACGGGTCCAGTGATCCCATTGGAAGGGGTTACAGGGGAGCCTTGGACAATTAATGGCTGTAGTGATACAAAATATATTATTTAGCCGCTTGAAATGTAGGAATTTGGATTTGGGCTGTGATTATCAGGTTTTCCTACCGTTATTACGTTTTGGTTCCCGAGAGGAACCGATATCGTTAGGAGCGGTAGAAAGGGAGATTTTGCAATATTTGTAGCGTTAATGTGGCGGGATTTAATATTTTGCAGTGGAAAATAATACAATGCCGATCCGTGTATTATATTTACTATTGGTGCCCCATACGAGGCACGAGGGTAACGTTGCCGTTGGCAACGGGCGAAAATAGAGTTCATTTATATTATGTTGGTAAAACATACATTTCTGTGGCGGGAAATGTAGGAATGATCATTATTTGTTCTATAATGACTGCAATGGTCCTTATGTGTTACCCAAGGGCCGATACTGCTGTGAAGGGGTAAACAGCTGTCATGCTACAGGATTTACTACATTGCGGTGTGAAATGTGTGAATAATCAGATTTGGATTATTATAATTATCAAATTATCTATCCGTGTTCCTATTTTGAACCCAGAAGGACCGATTTCGTTTGGAAAGGGTAACCGAGGGGCATCGATCAATTTATGGATTTAATGTATTAAATTGTGGTGGGAAATGTAGGAATGGCCATATTTGGATTGTAATTATTGGATTTCCCCATCATGGTTCCCCTGAAACCCCCAGAGCACCCGATCCTGGTGAGAGAGGTTCAAATGAAATCTTGGGCAATTAATATCCGGTTTTATTGCAGGATTCACCATTTTGTGGCGGAAATGTAGGAATGGGCATATTTTTGTTATTATTACTGCAGTTGTCTCCTAGTGGAACCTTGGGGAGGGTGCGATCTCATTGGGGAGAGTTCTGTGCAGTTAGTAGCTGTAATCATACTTGACTCACATTTCCATAATGGGGAGCAAAGGAATTAGCGTAATTGGGTCGAGTTTCCCTACGCATGCTATGTGGAACTCCGAGGGAACAAATTGCTCTTTAAAATATGAATTATCAATTTTTTTATATCACAAACAATATTTTGAGTCCGAATTCCATTATTTGTATTGATTTATTGATAACAACAAAATATTTCCGCTAAAATCACTAATCAATAATGGCCTCCATATTACTATTGATTTTCAGCTTTTGAATAAATAAATGTGCAAATATTGTATTTAGTCAATAAATATGGATAAAATAACTGAAAATATCGATTTTATTGGGTGTGGAATTTAATTTCAAAATTATTGACAAAAAATGAAATTTGAATAATCAATTAATTAATTTTTTCGAAAAATTGTTTTCAAAAGTACTAATTCTAAATGGATTTGTTTCTATAAGCTTCTGAAAACAATAAATACAAAAAGTTATCTCAATTTTCAATAAAAGCATTTGGCAAAATTTATTTAATTTAAAATCAATTTTTACTCTCACATTTTGGACGCTGCAAAAATTAGTCCATTTCATTTTTTGAAATAAATATTGATTTATTTCTCTATCTGGAACCGATTATAATTTGAGGTGGACAAAAAAGTAAGTTAAAATTAAAATCAGGTCACATCTGAGATGAATTTTTCATGTAGGTCAGCTATTACTATAGCAACTTAATGGTAACCATGGGGGTCAAAATAAGTAGGTTAAACAATTTATTACGTCCCATATGGGCTAGAAATGGCATGGTAATATAATAACTAGTTGCAACCCGTAAAATATATAAACTTAATAATAATAATCAATATATAAATTTATCGAATTGATTTAAAATATTTAAAGATTATTTAATGATAAATATCCATTTCTTGCCTGTTTATTTTAATTAACTATTATACTTGAATAAAAGTCATTACTTTTAAATTTTGACGCCATTTATTTGCATTATCGCAACTGTGATCGATTCTGTATACAATGATATAACGAACTCCCCTCATTTACGTATTTGGACCAATGTTATAATTACCGTTCTTTCGAAGCTCCAATTAAATGTATAATTTTTTGATTTTCGTAACTCTATCTATTAACCGTCATTTTAATCTTACCTGTCATATAAATCAACTCTAACTACCTCAACTCTTAAATGACTCTAAATTTTCTTTAAAATTTGATCATTATAGTGACCTGAAAGACTCTTAAGCAACCCTACAATTACATAGGCTTCTCTAACGTGTATTTATCATGCCACACGTGGGCCAGAACGCCTTTAAAACGCTTTTAACTAGTTGCAATCCTTGAAATATATAAACTAATGGATGATAATAATAATCAATATAATAATTTATCTGATTCATTTAATTTTTGAATTGATTTAAAATAATTAAAGATTATTTAATGACAAATTTATCCATTTCTTTGCCTATTTATATAATTATATTTATTTTAATTAACTGTTATACTTGAATAAAAATTATTATTTTTATATTTTTACGCCATTTATGATCGCAACTGTGATCGATTCTGTATACAATGATATAACGAACTCATTTAGGTATTTGGCACCAATGTTATGGTTACCGTTGCTAAATCTTTCGAAGCTCCAATTAAATGTATAATTTATTGAATTTCGTGTAATAAAAAAAATGATTTCAGTGGTATTTCCTCGCGATTTGGTCATGTCGGGATTTTCATCTACTAATTATGCAATGCTCGGCTTAGGAGATATCGTTATTCCTGGAATTTTCGTTGCTCTCTTATTACGATTTGACTATAGGTAGACAGACATACGCAAATACTTTCTCTTTGACATTTCTTTTTTAAGCCAAAAGAAAGGGAAACAAACCTACTTCATAGCGGGATATGTTGCATACATCATTGGATTGATGACTACCATGTTGGTTATGCACGTTTTCAAGCATGCACAAGTGATTTTTTTCTCTCTCTATTTCTCTCTCTATCAGGTATTCCTTAATCAAATTTAGCCCGCGCTTCTTTATCTGGTTCCAGCTTGCTTAGGGATACCGATCATTCTTTCAGTGATTTTGGGAGACCAAGCTCAGTTGTTCAAGTAAAATTGATTTCAGCTTTTTTCCATTAAGGGGATTTTAATCTCGTTGTGTTTTCCATTTCCATTTAGGTATGAAGACAATCCAAAAGTCGAAGAGAGTAAAAGTTCATGAAAATCCATTCAAATGATGATCTGTTAGTGTCAGCGATTCTATCCACCGTTGTGAATTGGTTTTATATCGCTATTGATCTGTCTGTGTCTGTCTGTGTTCGCATATATTTAATTGGGTGGTCATTTGTTAATTTTGGTGGTGATAAACTGTAATATATCATTGTCCGCTGTTATTATTAGTATTGTTATATTTTCTGTGATCGTCATTCATTTTCAATTGAAATTTCATTTTGTATTTCTGTTTGTATTTTATAGCGGTATTTATTACGGATTCTTTCATCTCTTTGGTGATAAATTTTGTTAATTTGGTGCTAATTGAGCACTCGATAGTGATTGGTTGATTGATAAATATATTCATCCAATGAAAATGGGTGAAGGAGTTGTGGAAATTTTTAGTTAAGTTAATTTTATTTAAAATTTTTGGGAATTGTTATTGCTGTTACGTGTGTTCAGGTTTGTGGTGGTTCTCAATAAGTAAGCGTTATTACTAATGCTAAGTATATCAGAGCTATAAAAGATCCGAAGTTGTTTTTATTAGAGCTATAAATTGTGGAAATTAGACGACTGAATATATTACCAGGATTGGATTGGCTTTGAAAATAGCATCAGGAAGATTTGAAATGCTGGCAGTAATCGCAACTTTATTACACAACATTAGACTATTTGAAAATTTGGTATTGCCATTACAGATTTAATCACTTCTTCATTCTCTAAAACCATTAACAAATCTTTGTCTCACTCTATTATATCCAAACTCTTATGTGAATACTCATATTTTAGAATAATAAAAGAACGCTCACAGTGAACTTTAGCCACTCACAACGTCAGCACAACTTTTTATCCTTTTAAAACCTTTGCAAGTCTCGCTATACAAATTACACTCATAGTACCTAAAATTTAATTTCGAACAATTTTTCTTGGTAACTTTTAACGATTTAAAGCTTGCATACTATCTCTAAATCCAGTGACTCATCAGCAAGTTATCTGATGTGCCAGTCCATCCACCTACAATGTTTAGGCACCAGACAACTTTAACATGAACAAATCGTTATTTTAATCTCATCTCATAAACACGATTCGTTTTAATACCATAACTGGTAGTTCCATGTTTTTTACAGTGAAAAATCAGTATTTTCCTGTGCAATAAAATATATGTAGAGTAAAAATTTTTCGTTTTTCCGCACACGTTCTAAATCTTATGTATTGAATTCTTGTGAAAAAGTTTGTTGGAGATTTATGTGATTACTACTCCTAAAAAAAATTCTATATCCGTCCTTTGGGCCAACGAGATATCTTTGAAAAACCTATGCTTGATTTTAAGTTTTATGGTCCTATCATACTTCTACTCTAAATTGAATTTTTTCATTATTATTAGATAAAAATGTACAACTAATGTTGAGGACGTAGTTGAAGGAAGGGGGCATTTGCCTTGCTAAATAAATTATAGATTATCATATATATTAGGAGTGAAATGTTTTAATAAAACCTTTATTTTGGTTTTGTTATTATAATTGTAAGAGAATAAAAAAACAATGTACATTTTTAGTTAAGTTTTTTCAAATCCAAGACAGTATATCTATTCTCGCTCTAGCTATTCCCGTAGTTTGTTAGTCTGTTTCGTTTAAAGATGAATTCTATGTATTACACACTGTTAATAATTAATAATAAATTTGTTAATTATCTTAAAATATTTTTTTCTAAATCTGGGCTACGTCACTGATTCATACTATTTACGAAATATTAACTAAATAGAACTTATGAAATTTGTTTTACTAAAACATTAAATGAATGGAATGCGAGAAATTGGCCAAAAGATCTTGCCTCTTTTTGTCGTTGTTATCGGGGGACTTCTTCATCCCTGCCTTTTCGCTTTCAAGATGTACATAGTCATCGGCATTCAAGATATTACCTTTTCATTTCCTCAACTAAGTTTTCAGTATTAGATTCAAAAAATTTTGCCCGCAAATATTTTCAAATAAAAGTTTGTTTTTATTTAATAAAAATTTGTTGAATTTTTTTTATATATATAATATATGTGATTTTATTTAATTACGGTTTCAGTCAGAACAATGGTTTTTGTTTTTTCAACCCCTGTAAACGCTTCACTTACCCAACTTTATGAATTTATATTTTATGATTTTATTTTTTCATGTTTTTATTTTATCTACTTACAGCAATTAAATGTGTTACAATAAAAACTATATAAAAATATCTGATTTTAATATATTCCGACTAAAATATTCTAAAAATACGACAATAATAAAAGCACTATTGGATTTGGAAATATTTTTAAGATAAGTAAACTTATTTTATGATTTATCTAATCAAACATTTTATTTTACTTCAATGATAAAACAACTCTATGTCCCTTGTTAACCGTCGTTTTAATTAATCTTTTGGGTACACATTGGGAAAATCTTCTCTCTCTCTAATATATATAGTAACCTTATACTAAACCAGCCCAAGTCAGTCAAAATGTCGAATATCCAATGATTTAACAAGAACATTTTTTTAAAATTTAATTGTAAAAGTATTAAACTTCATTTAAATTTCTGTATATATATTCTGAAAACATTGTTAAAAGAAATAATTCAAAAAGAGAAGAAGCTGAAAACGAAATACTTGTTGAATTTATTTTTTTGAATGATCAGGACCTACTTTTGGTCAAAATGTTTCATATTTCATTTTATGTACAAACACGTCGGAAATCAGTTTACTTGGTTATTTATTTAAATTATATTTTTATAAATGATTCCGCTATTGACAGTTTATTTAATTTTAATGTTTATTATTATTGTTATTATTTCTATTAATAATGCCGAGTGTTTAGTAGGAACCCGTTCTCTGACTCTATGTGCTTTTTAAATACCAATAAAGTAACTCAACACCGAAAAGAATTTTTTATACAAAACTTTCACAGTAGGGATCTTAATGGGAACACGCCTCAAATGCTACTAAACACAATTAAAACTCTAAAATGGATTTTTGAATAATGTTTGATTGATTTCCACTTTTAATTTGTTCTCTTCAATCTCTTTTTCAACTTTTTTTCCATCAAAATTTGTTTCATTATAGGAGATCTCTCTTCAAAAACGTATTGAGCTTTCACAAACTTTGATTGGGTTCCCGGGTAACTAATTGCCATAATTTAACTTAACTCTCCGCCGATTTGATCGGAAAACATCAAATAAGATTGATCATCGAAGGTTTTCTCTTTATTAAATTTAGATTTTTGGGAGATTTGTCCCTAATTAGGTAACTTAATTTATTTGTTTATTTTCATTTCAATTAATTAATTGATTTTTTTTTCTATGGGCCTTAAATAAATTTTATATTATAATTTTCGTAATCTTTTAATTAATTATTTTATTTGATTTTGTGCTAAATTATAATTTTTATAAAATTGTGCAACCCCAACAATAATATTATTATTATTATTATCATAATTATCATTATTGGCTTTTTCCTTATCCAATGTTCGATTAAGTGATAATTTGTACAATTTTATTGATTATTTCAGTGAAAATGTGATTCATTTTACTGACTGCGAAGTCAAAGTTCAAATATGTTTTCTGATAAACAAATTAACAAAGGATTTCATGATGTATTTTTTCGAATGCTTTAAGTTTGCTATCCTCCTCATACGAATAATAGTATTCCCGATATTCGGTTCAAGGGGATATTTTACTTTGTGTCCCCAAATAAACTCATGTAAGTGTTAAGTTTTTATTTTTTATCTTAGCTGCTAACCTCAACTTTTTGTAGCTCTTAACACTTTCATTAATTTATATAAAATATTAATAACTGCCATTTTTAGCTTATCCAAAGTTTTCAGAACCGATAAATACGGACGTAGAAATGGTTGATGGGAAATACGAGTCATTAAACTGCTGTATTTTCGGAGTGCCAAAAATTTTGTGGTTTTTCAAACCCAAATATTATAATCAGCCATGGAAATTAAAAACTCAAACCCTAAGGGTGAATGGATTTTATATCCTCTCTGATTCCAATAGGTCTCTATTGTTTTTGCAAGTAAATATTTAAAATTTTATATTTTTTTCCATTTTAAATATTTACAACAAAATTATTTATTCTAATTAATTAAAAGTAATAAAGACTAATAAAATTACCAGTTTCATTACGGCCTATAATAAACAATGCATAACCACTATGCAAGCGCTAGAGATTGGAAAATTACTGAAGGTGTCTTAAATTTTTTTCACATTTTTTTTTGAAAATCTAGAGAGAAAACTGACCAATGAGTTAAAAAAGATATTTCTGGAGTAAAATTGGTCTTTGAGTTAAAATTCCTATCTTCACGAATTTCCGAGAATATGAGTACCTTATAAACTCGACAGTTTATATATGTGAATAACAGTTGAAAATGTTGGTCAATGCTGACATTGCCTTTTACTGTAGCACATGCGAAAGTTGAAAGAAACTTTTCGAAACTAAAGTTCATCAAAAATTATCTGAGATCTAACATGAACTAAAAAAGACTTAAGGGCAGTCCATAAATGACATCACGCAATTTTGGTCGATTTTTACCCCCTCCCTCCTCATCGTCACAAAACTTTAGACCCCCATCAAATATGACAATGCAAAACTTTGTCCTCCCCCAAAAAAGCCGTATTTCATGTTTGAAAATGAGCATGTTTCAAATTACTTTATTCACATTTTAGTATATATTTAGTGTAATGCTGCACTAATATCGTATGAGAAAACATATATTAAAAAAGAGGCCCTGAAAAGCGGAAATTAGTATAAAATTATGTTGAAAAATACAAAATTCAAGAAGTAACGTCACAGTTTTTAAACACCCCCTCTCCTTTATATCGTCACAAATGTGACCCCCTACCCTACGGACGTGACGTCATTTATGCAATTTTGCATTAATTTCTATCGAAAATAAAATAAAAATTACCGATGCGCAACTAAAATATTCAAAATAAATTGATAAATTATTAAATTTGATATAGAATTTGTTTTTCCCAATTTTTTTATGGTCAATGAGGCTGACGCTCAGCTAAATTCTCAATAAATTTTGGGCTTGTCGTAGTAATCAATAAATTACTTTGTTTTTCGGCTTCGAACAATTCTAGGAACCTCCTATCAATTTATACCACTTCCCCTTCCGAGAAACATTGATTTTTACTTTTTTTGAATTTTTATATTAATTTTTTAATTGATTTTGATAATTTGTAATTTTCCATCTTTATTTTATACATTTCTGTATATTCCCAAACAAATTTTTGTAATTAGGAAATCAGGGAAACTTTGTTAGATGAAATTTAGTTTCAAAAAAATGAAATATCGTATTGTCGTTTTTACAGAATTTGTTTCAAAAAATTACCATTTGAAAATATTAATGCAGTTGTCATTAACTGCTTTTTTATTTAAAATTAAAAATTTACATTCCCAATATATATATATATATATGATAACTTATAGCCGAAGACCTACGAAGACAGTGGAATATACAAATGTGTCGGGACGAATCATTCAAATAATTTAATAAGTGCAGAAATAAGTTTGTATGTGGGTTAGAAAATTTATTTTATGTTAAGCTGACAACAAAAATTACCCAAAATTTGTTAATAAAATCCAAAAACCAACTTCAAAATTTCATCAACTTCACGGAGAGAACAAATTCTTGGCTATATTTTTTTTCTTATTTCTTTTAGAAACATGTGGATATCTCCCATGTATCCTCTACGGTTCAAAATTTGTTTAATGTTCTCTTGCTCTTGTAAAAATTGTCGTCTTTTAAATGCACTTAGATTTAACAATTCTTCCTATGAAGTTTTAGGATATGCAAACACAGTTGTAAAGCAAATATTACAAGTAAATAATTGTACATATTCAAATGTAAGCACTGAAAAATATGAGCTTTTTAGCTAACAATAATTCACCATCAAGTAATTAATCGACAGAGAGTCTAAAATGCCGGCCTTTAACTTACAATAAGAAACCCTTAACTACTTATCCTTGTAAATCTGTTTTGAATTTTCATGAAAGTTATATTTCACTCAAACAGATTAATCTGAATTTCTGAAAATAAATTACAAAAAAAATCCTCAAATAATCGATGTAACATTTATCAATTCATAATAATCAATATGATATGATTATGGATATTTATCATTTTATGAACATTTAGTAGTGATGAGAATATCATATTGACATTTTTTAAAATTGTAATATTTATTAAATGTGAAATTTTATAAAAATAATATTTCTTATAAGATTAATATTATAAAGTATATGAAATTTTATCTATCAAAAAATACAAAAAAATATAATATTTATCAATAAAACTTATTGAAAACTATTGAAGATAAAAAATAAATTTAAATATAATTTGTATTGACCGATTGAAAAAAAATCAATTTTATTATATTTTATAGATTTATTTATTCCAAAATTGAATTAAAAAAATAATCGATTTTCAGTATGTCGAATAATCTATAAAAATTAATTAATAAATATAATTATTATAAATTGGCAAATACATATTCCGGAATATTGGTTTAGATTTTATTGTTTTAATTGTCTTTCGAAAAAATTTGTCATTATTATCTATTGCAATTCAGACTTCACTTATCGCCATTTGATGTATATTATAGATGTGTTTATTCATGCAAACAATTGTATAATTAATTTTTAAAAAACAATTATTATTTTGGGTATATTTTGTTTCAGAATGCATTTTCGAAATGTAAATGAGAAATAATTAAATTGTCTTATAGGAAATGGTCAGAAAGAATTTAAAATAATTGGATATAGTGATCCGACCAAAATGTATAGAGTCAATTCAGAGCATACAATATTCTGTTCAGTGAAAGCCCATAAAAAATCATTTTGCATTTTTACATGGAATAGAGTAATAGAAAATCAAAATCGGTCTATCATTGCAAGCTCCAATTTAACAACGGACAGGACCAATGATACCCTTACCAATGGCTATTCTGGATACGCAAGTTTGAGCTGGATGTCAGTAAATCGGCTTGAATATTTAAATAATTTCAAAACAAACATATCAGTTTAATTATGTATAAAAAATATATTTCATAATTTTCAGAAGCCTTTCTTAACTTTGTGGCTAATAATTAAAGTGTGGTTGACATAAAATTTCATAAAAACCAAATTAACAGGATATACGATCCGAAGAAATTGTATTGACAATGAAAGTGGATTATCAAACGTTAACTGTTGCATATGTGCAACAATGAGTCTGATGTACTTAGAAACACAAAATTCACATGAAAAATTTTTTAACTTCATATTTTAATGTTGGAAATGTACTTGCAACACAGAGCTAAATGTACGAAGTTTCAAGGTGATTTGATATGCCAACTAAATACTGGAAGAATTCAATAGTGCTAATGTAATTGATTAGACGGCAACTTTAACAGAAAAATGTGAAAAATCTAATTTCCATTTTTTGATTATCAAATTTTGTTTTAGCAGGTGAAAATTATGGAACAATGGTATTGGGTGTTAAATATATGTTGCAAGCATCAGATTTTAAATAAACTATATAATTTAAAATATATGACCTACTTTATTTTGCCTTAAAACTATATAATCTGACATTAAGATAACATTAAATTGACCTTAAACCGACATAGGTCTACTTATTTGATCTTAAGTTGACCTACTTTCAAAAAAATACTTTTTTTAGCTTAATATGTTTATTCTAGGAGTTGTTGGCCTATATGTGACGAGCTTACAGAACATATCAATAAAAATTAGTACTACGTTGGGTATTTTATACATTTAATTGTGTTTTTAATAATCCTATTGATAAAATATTATGCAATAGTTTGTTTAATTAGGTTTTCTATTTTAGGTCATTAGAAAAGAATCATCGGATTTATAATTTTACTTTGAATTTGAAGAGTCTTAACGAATCTCAGGAAGGTTATTACAGTTGTCATATTACTGAAAGTTCAGCGAATTCGGAACTTCTGCATTTATTTCATTTCCGATTGTACAGTAAGTATTATGTGATTTTTGAAAATAGTTTACATTAACTACGTGACTTTTTGGTGCTACTATTTTGGCGTGTCTTATTTAAGATCAATGCAGGTTTTCTAACATTTGCAATGAACAAACTGTAACTCACATTCCGGCAGCCGGACACTTTTCGGTAATCTACGTGCGACACACTATACGCCTTGAGCCAAAACGGTGGTGCCAAAAATTCCTGTTTCGTATAGTTAATATCATTTGGTTTAATTTAACTTTTATCAGCCTTAAATTTACTAATGAGTTGAAAATGTAGAAAACAAACTCCATTAGCTTGATATACAAAAATCCTGAGTTACAATTTTAAAACTTGAATAATTAATGGCTCAAATTCTGGGATTTAGTTATTAAATGGTCGTATACAAAATAATATAAAAGTAGAGTCAAGTGACAAAATATTGAAACAAAATACCAAAGACAAAATATATTTAACTTCGATTTATTTTTTGAATATGAATTTATTAATTAGGTGACATTTTGTCTGTGATACACACGCATGCAGTGTAAATTTTTCTGTCAGTGTTTATGTTTGCGAGATACCACAAAATGTCACCTAATTAATAAAATCATATTCAAAGTTAAATCGAAGTTAAATCAATATAAATTATTTTATTGACAGTATATTTAAAGGAATTAGTTTTTCAAGTTATAACGTTGTATTTGACAAACAAAAATTCCATCAAGTTTTTACCCTTTATAAAAAATTGTTTTCACAATTTAAACACCAATCAAATTTATTTGAGCTGAATGCAAAAAGTAGGAAAAAAAGTATTATTTTGCGAGTCATATATAATTGCATTTTGGATTGCATTTTGTATAGGTGAAATGATATTTAATATTATTTAATTTAATAATTTCGGAAAAACGCCATAGGAAAAATTATTTGTTATAAACAATGGAAAATCTATATTTATAATTTTATGAATATTATTCAACCGTTTACTAATTTTTATAAATTATTTTAATTTAATAATTAAATAATTTTTTAAATTTAGGAAGAAATATGATATTTCTGGTTATTGAATTAATTGTCAGTTTCATTGTTATATTGGCTATTTTGCGCGCATTCCAATATGATATTAAGATTATTATCTTTCAAATTATTCGCAAGTTTATTAAGCAAAGTAAGACATTTTAATTAATATAAATTGCGCGTTAACACTTGTAATTATGGGTTTGTTTTGTTAAAGTAAAATCTCGATTAGCTATAACAATGGAATATGGAAGACCTCAAAGTCCAATTAACCTTTCTTCCAAATTCTGTGTGATATGGATAAGATAAGCTCTTAAACTCGTTATGGTTAGGTTTAAGGGTTATGTTTGGGAGGTTAAGGGTCAGTGCTAAGGGGTTAGGAGTAAATCTATTGATATATTTTACTAATGGTTGCTAATAAACATGCCAGCAAATTCGAATTTGCAGCATTATCCGTATTTTTTGTTTTTGAGGAAGACGAAAGATAAAGTCATCATTTATAAACTGCACGAAGCATGTAGAAATAAATCACATATAATTGGATAAGAGAGTTTTTAACCGGACAGGAAAGTTGAAGCTTATTTCGAAAGAATAGTAATTAATTACTTACAATGAACTATTAACTCGACTTAATAAATAAACATGAAGACTGTGTATAACAGCCTGGAACGCATATGAACAAGAAAATTTCAGTCGATTTGCCCCACGTTTCTTAAAAATAGAAATGCGAGAAAAGCGAATTCATACATGCTTAGAAAATCTGATTCTTTTTCATGCTCTTAGAATGAAAGAATGTTTTGAAAAATATAATACGGGAGGACGAGAAGAATTTCAATATTCCAAAAATATTTCGTGAAAAAATGTCTCGTGTTCAGTGTGTTTTGGGATGCAAAAAAGGTTTGATCAAGATCAACTTTATTCCGTAAATTATCGACTTTCACTACAACTGTGCACGGGTTAGTGATTCTCGAAAGTTACAACTGATTCGCATGAATCAAGGTATCTATATGTTGCATGAAAATTCACCAGTATATACAGCTCATCTAACTGCGTGTACAATCCCCAAAAATGGTTTTACATTAGTTTCATATCCATCGTACAGCTCTGATTTGAGTTTTCTTGCTAAATCACCTAAAGAAATATTTGCGGGAATTCAGTTTAAATATTATCTAACAAGACAAGCACAAGATTTCCTAAATGGAAAGGAAGTCACTTTCGTCGAAAATAGTATTTTTTCATTGGTAAATTGTATTGAAGCAGAAGATGATTATATAAAAAATAAATGTGTGCTTTTTACCTATGCAGTTCACTTATTGTAAATATAAAGTCTCATTAGAGCAGGGGTGAGCAACCTTTGGCGGGCCGCAAAACAAATTTTCGCAGGCCGCGGGTTGCTCATCGCTGCATTAGAGTACCATTTATATTTATGTATGAGCCTGAGGACATTTTATCCAACAATTAAATCTAACTCCACAGCTTTTGATCAAGATAATAACTCAACACAATGATATTTTATTATTATCATAAATCACAACCCCTCAAACTTTACCAATACAATTGATCTTTGACCCTATAGGAAACCACCTCAACCAGCATAAATAAACGAATCTGATTAAACTTCAAAAGAAAATGCTCTTCTTCTTTCAAAAACACTTACACTCCTCAAACCTTTACTCATTATTGCTTCGATCATTTATAGCGGTTTAAATGACTTTTTAGTTACTCTTTATTACTTACCCACGAGGAGCCGTAAAAATTTCAACGAATCTATTTATTTTCATAATTGTTTGACAGGATGACATTTAGCTTGTCATGCTCAGGGAATATTTGCCTAGAAGACCGGAAACAAATTTCACATTAATATAACCGTAATTGCCTCGTAATTTTACATTTACTCATGTCTGTTTCCCTGGAAAATATAGATTTAATACTTATTTTGTATTTTAATCGCTTTGCACATAATTCTGTATCCACTTTAATTTTTTATGACCTCAACACTGTAAAGTATTGATTTATAAAGATGTCAGGATCAGCTGAAATAAAGGGCCTCCCATGTGACGTCACGCGATTTTGACCGATTTTTACCCTCCTCCTTCGCCCTTATCACACATCGCTCCAAAACGTTAGACCCCCTAAAAATATGACAATGCGAATCTTTTCCACTTCCCAAAAAAGCCGTATTCCATATTTGAAAATGAACATGTTTCAAATCACTTTTCAGTATGTATTTAGTGCAGGGGTCGGCAATCTTTTCCAATGCCAGAGCTACTTTTTAAAATCATGCGGCTTCAAGATCGACCTCTTATTTTAGAAAAAATACAGAAATATAACATTTATTAAAACAATTAATGTGATGAACGGAATTGTTTTTCATCCAATAGTTTCTTCATATCTCGAGAATCGTTTGTAACAGGCAATCTTAAACAATTATCCAGGTTTTCATTGGTAAGTTTTGTTCGATATTTATTCTTTATGAATTTCATATTTGAAAATACGGATTTTTAACTTAACTTTTTAAAAAATTTTAAATTTAAAAAAATTTTTAAATTCACAAAAATATTTTTATACACAAAAAAAATTCTTCAAGTACTCCGCGATTGACGTCGAAATCGTTCGCGATCCACCATTTGCCGACCTTTGACTTAGTTTAATGCTGCAGTAATATCGTATGAGAAAACACGTATTAAAAAGGAGGCCCTTAAAAGCTGAAATTAGTATTAAATTATGTTGAAAAAATACAAAATTAAAGATATAACGTAACAGTTCTTAAACCCCCCGCCTCCCCCTCATCACAAATGTGTGACCCCCACCACCTGGGTGTATGACGTCATTTATGGGCGGTTCATAATGCTTTCTGAATTGTGTTGAAATAAAAATTGTTGTAATTTCGTGAAAAAAATTTACCTAGTAATGGTGTTGTTTAAATCAGCAGCGCCCGATTTAAATAAAATTTGGTAAAATCGATGAGCGTTCTACTTTTATTTCAATAATATTTGTGTTGTTTAAATACTTAATATTTTAGCAAGTGATTTAAAATTTTAAGTCATTATTGATTTTCACAATTATCGATTTTCCCACTGATATACTGAATAGTTTTCGTAGAATATTTTTTTGTTTGACACTGAATAAAATTATCTACAATATCACATAAAAAGATTTGAAAAATTATTGGTTTTCAAAAATTTCAATTTTGCCAATAAATAATCAATATTTCTTAAATTATTTTTAGACTTTTTGATTATAAACATATTTTAATAAATAATTGAACACAAAAAAATCAATATTATTGTGTTTTCATGATTCAGTGATGTTTAAAATATTTTTTTAGAAAATCAATTGCATTTTTATATAATTAGAATCCTTCTTTAAAAATGTGTTTAAAGTCCAAAAAAGGCATCGTTTGAATTTATTATATATTCAACTAGAGAAAAACAGATTCTATCATTTCTTTCATTATCTCATCATTAACCACTTCTGTCAAGGAGATTGAAGAAAGAGAAATAGCAATGTTAACCGCAACTTGGTGACAACACTAGTATTTATTTATGAAATCAGAAATCATCATCGTTTACTCACCATGAAAGTCGTACAGAATTTAACGACATCTTTAATATACGAATAACAATCACAAAAATTGCCCTCAACTAAAACTAATTGAGAAATACGGTCATTTTCATTATAAACCTTATAAAGTCAAGAAATTATCAGCGGATAATAAAATCTTACTTTATAAATTTTTCGTCCATTACCAGTAGCAAAGCATTTGATATAATTTTGATCAACAATATGTAAAGCATCTTTCAAAGTATTAGGAAATAAAAAAATTAATCTTTACAATATTAACAATATTTATGGATAAAACATTAAAATTACTTTAACATGATGGTATCAGTAACTAGTTAATTACAATTGTAATAAGATATCAATACATATATATACTATTACTCGATTTTAATTGCCTTAATTCATTCATTACTTCTTGAAATAAACTGTAAAGAGTTAAAATTTCCATTAAATCTTCCAATAAACTTTAAATTCAAATATAAATTAACATAATTTTAAATCTTTAATTTAATATATAAATTTTTAAAAAATGATTAATTAAACAAATGTCATATTAAAATCAGATTATTTTAAATATGTTTCTTTTTGATTAAAGTACTTTATATTTAGTTAAATCAAGAAAAATTTATTAAAGTTTTTTTCCTATCATTATTTCCAATTTGATTTTAAATATAGAAATTTATCTAAATTACCCAAATAAGTTTAAGAAATATTCCGTTTTTTCTGAGATGAATAAATCAAACAGAAAATTTTGATTAAAATTCCAATTATTTAAATTTAAAATAAGTTTCATTGGCAAAATTAATAAATAAATTGAGTGGATGCTGTCTCAAAAGCGAGGTGTCACTAGAATTTGTACAAAGCTAGTGGTTCTTAACCTTTTTGGTGATCGGCACCCCTTGAATCTATAAATTAGTTCTCGAAACGCATTGAAAATGTGTTTATAATTCTTTATTAAAGAAGTTATTTCAATTTCAAGATATTTTTTTAATTAACAAATAAATTGACATATACATACTACACCGTACCTAAATTTTTGATAATTACGTGGTTGTTGTTTATTCGTATTAATACTCTTGAGGTGACACAAGTCATCACGTGTATTTAGGCTATTTCTGGCTTTTGTTTTGCTGTGCTTATCAACCGGTTTCTTATTGTGTTGTATTTACTGGTAAGAGCTGGAGTTTAATGAAATGATAAAGAGTACATGTCTCAATAGTTAACGGAATATTCACTGGTTTATCACTGCTGATAGTTCCATCGAAAATATAGAAACATCTCTTGTAATCTCGAAAATGCTGTTTTGCCTGAGAGTTTAAGAACCACGGCTAAATAACATTACTAAATATTACTAATACAAATATATTTTTGTAAAAGAATAAAATTTAGACCATAAAGTTTCAGGAACATTTTTCCTTGGCAATTGGTAGTGAACAAAATTTTGCCATGCCTATATTTATTATAAAATGATTTCAAAATCCAACGTCCTTTAACGATCTTTACATTATTAATTGTCATTTTTATACGGTATTCTTTTGATCTCAGTCACTACAGGCTGTTTAAAATAAGTCACGAAATCTAGCCAAATGACTTTGCAAGCAGGTATATTGGTTTTTACATAGTACTGATGAGAGTCAAATAATCTCAAAACTAGCTTACTATTAGAACGGAAATTGAAAGTTATATTAAAACCGAAGTAAATAAATTCAATAATAATAACTGTATAATTATGATATTTGACGTGGTTTAGTGACAGAGTGGCAGTATTGTGAGTTCTCACTGTAAAATCTCTCGGTTTGATTCAGGGCGGGATTGAGTTTCTTGCATTACATTTAAATTATTTTTTGCTGACCAAATTCAACCAAGTATTTTTACAGAAAATATTTCAAACAATTACAATTTCTTATTTCTCTACAATTTTGAATGTGAAAATGAATTCCAAGTCATCGACAGAATAGTCAAAGAATTAGAAAACCGAGGATTTTCTTCATATTTTTATCATCGAGATAAAATTTACGGAAGAGGTTAATTTATTTTATATCATATTGTTACTAAAATTATTTTAACTGGCAATAACAATTAATCTCTTAAAATTTAAAAAATCTATTTTTTACAATAGCCGAATTTGAATTGCTAGAATTTGATTTGAATTTTAAATGTAATTATTGTTTAAGTATACTCATTTTCAAATTTATTAAGCAAAATGTTTTTATAATACAATATTTAACGCAAAAAAATTAATAATAATAATATTAATAATAATAAAATATAAGTATAATACGGTGATACCTTGGTAGCAGAAACTGAAGAGGATTATTTAATAATCGAAACTTTTTTCAACAATTTAATTATTACTTCGCTTATTTTGTTATTCAATTCTCTGATATATTAATAATAATAATAAAAATATATTTATAATTCGTTTCACGAACTTTCTCTCTGTCTCTTTTCAACTTCCTTTCTATTGAACCGATTCTTGAATATTTTTCTATTTACTATCTTTTGAGAAAGAAAGATACCTAACTCATAACTTAAGATTCAATTTTAAAATTTATAAGTAAACTTATAGTTTTCGAAGATTGAAAGAGTTTGGGAAGTAAGAAAATCTTATTCTTCATAGAGCAGCCCTATTAGAGTTTTATTAATAATAGTGTTTAATATAACAAAATGTAAATTGTATGTTATAACACTGATAACCTAATTTAAAGTATAGAAAAAAATTAATTAAATATCATTAACTATTCAATTTTAGTTTTTCTAGAATAATTATTTAATATATACATCAATTCCAAATTCAATTTACTATAAGTAGAAAAATGTGAAAGCGTCAGATGGATTAAAACATCCTTGTTAGTGGCATGCACACACAAACATGAGTAAAACTTTCAACAGAACAAATGTTTGAGTTAATTGAACTTTGGTGTAATCAAACTTTTATCCAAATGCAAAATTTGTCACGTGACCGTAACAAATAAATTTTCTGCAGATTCAATTTGGAAATAGTGTTTATACTGTTGTGATTATTTATTTTCCACTTGTTAAATGCAAATCGTTGAAATTATCTTTCATTATTTTATATATTTTTATTTCGATTTTTCATTCATTTTCAGATTTATTTTAATAAAATTTAGATACAATTGAAGATATTACTCAAAAATTGAAAAATGCTGATTTAATAGTAATTTGGGCTTCTGAAAATATGTGGGAAAATTCAACGTGCAATTTCTGCATGCAAATTATTTTAAATAGATTCTGTAATATAAAACGAATATATATAATGACATCAAGAACAAAACTTGTACTAAAAACCTGTGAAAGGTAAGATGTATTCACATTCAAATTATATGAATTTACATTTTGTAGTAAACAAGTATTAATAGATACAAAGTCCTGCCTGTCATCCAAACGTTTCCGATGCAACTTAGATGTTATTAGCAAGGACCAAGACAGAACAAACTATTCAGAAACATGGTACTGGCATTATTTCCTTTCATGGTTAATTTCTTCTCTTCCTTTGGAATCGGTATGCAAAGACAATACTCTTTAATAAACATATTGTACAAAAACTTTAATAAATTTTGTCGTTGTAATGTTTTTCTTTTTAATACACGGATAAATCAGTTAAAGAGTTTATGTTCACAAAAAAGGGAAGTAATTTATATAAATTCGAAAAAAATATTAACATTTTATTCTATAATATTGTCCGTGTTTTCCAGTAATTTTGAAAATTAAATGTAAGGATACTTTTTAAAGCAATTTAATATAATTTGTAATTTTATTAACATTTTCATTATACTTGGATGTTTACTTTGTTTGTATTTTTATCAATTTATATAAGTAAGAAGTTGCAACCAACAAAGAACTTTGATTTGAAAGTCCAAGATGAAGTTAGGTGACACAAAGTATGCAAGGAATGTGTCGAATTCAAACAAAATTATAGAAAAGGCTTTTTAATGGTCTATTATTAGAGGAAATAATGCAGAAAATAATGAACAAAATGCAGATTTAAACACAGAATGACAACTGAATGTCAATATACACCACTTCCAAATTTAATTTGCTATATACAGATAAAATATGAGTCATATTTCCGTGACATATTTTAGGTAAGTTATATATGAATAAATTAGATGAGGGAGTTGAAGATAAACCTTTGTGATTTAATCCGAATGTATTTAATCCAGAATTGAATTTACTTATACACGTGCATTTCACCTCATGCCACAAATCTGTATGTATGTTTGCATCGAAGATTGTTCACATTTTCCTGCTTATAGCAATGATTTTATTTTTTGATCTAAAACAAAAGTACGTAAAAGATTTGGATAAATCCTTCAGTATACTTTTCACATCAATTTAAGCTTTGGTTGGAACATATTCTACAATTGAAGATCTAAGTACTGTCTTTGGTGGCATAATAACACTTCAAATGTGGCACTTGGAGCACGTTAAACATCCTTGATTATTCTTTTGTTTGGGAAATGGAATTTCTTATGCAGCAGCTAATTTTTTAAAAAATTATTTTATTCTCTAATTTAATACGGTGAAAGATTTTGTGAAATCTTGAAGAAATAGTTAATTTTCAGCATTAAAACAAAACTGGTAAATTATTATGTTTTTATATTCTTTTTTCTCAAAAAAATTAATTTAGTTTCTCCAGCATTGATACTTCTTACGGATAATATAATAAATAAAATTTAGTCACCAATATTTATTTTATCAAGAAAATAATAATTTAATTAAAAACAAGTACAAACTATCGTCCAAAAGATATTTTTGATAAAGGTCAAAAATTAAAAATATGATTTTCACGATATTTTTCAAAATAAAATTTAACGCAAAGGCAAAGAATGAACTGGTAACGAAGAAATCAACCATGAACTCAAATTGTGCCACCGCCATAATTTTGAGAATTTTGATTTTTTAATGTTCCAGAAATAAATATTCGACAAGATCCAAGATTTTATGTCCGCAGAAATCATTGAACTTTAATCAAAAAATATAGCCAATTAGTGAATGCACTTGATTTAATCAATTTAAATACCTGTTACAATTTTCCATTGCATTTTGTTTGTTTGATGTCATAATATAAAGCCTTGTCTTTTTTGGATAATTTCTAATTAGCATTTGTATACAAAAAGAAGATATAGGATTTTTCCATATTTTTTGAGACACCCAAAAGACGATTACGTCACTTCTTTGTAATTTTTCATAGAGTTCTTCAAACATAACTTAAAAACAAATTTTATTTACTATTAGTTTTTAGTACATATTATTAATTCTTTAAAATTTTGATTAAAATAATAAACTCTTCGGGATTATTTTAAAAAAACGATTTTAAACATTTTTTTGAAAATAGTTTAATTTAAATTTTTTTTTAATAATATTAATTTGTAATTAGTTTAATAATATTTTCTACAAAATTTGACTATGAATCAGATTTTGTAGAAAATATTATGTCACTTATAAAGAAATCAGAGGTGAAAAACAAAAAAAGTCCTTATAATAGTTTAATAAGTTTATAATATTCATGGTTTTTTATATCCTACTTAATGATGACAGTGAAACTGTCGAAATATATAGTAAAAGGTATGTTTGATTGACAATTTCCGATAACTAAATCATTGTTTTGTTTATTTTATTAATTGAATAAGTTTTATTTTAACAATTACTTTGTCTGAAACCCCGGCATTAAATTAAGTTTCGTAAAAAATCTTTAATTCTTTTTTTCCTCCCTCATTATGCCTTTGCCAAAATATGTTGATTTTATTTTAATTTTTTATCAATTTTTTCACTCAAATTTTAATTGATTCTACATTTAAATCTAATTTCTTTTCTTCTCACAACCCTAGCATAACTATTTGGTATTTTAATAAATCAGTGTGGTTTACAAAATAAATTTTAAAAATTATAATTTTTTTTTCAAATTATGTAGATTGATAGTAATTAACTTTTAATCAAAACATTTTTAATTATATTTTATTTTATAATAGTTATTGTAAGAAAATATGAATACGAATTGATGCTAGAAACTTATTAACCAATGGCATGCTACGCACATCGACTGCTATCTCTACCAAATTTCGATATAACCTACATTACACGTCGTGTGATCTTTGTTAAGGTGTCAGTTCTTTCAAAAATTATATATTATTTAGCGCCCAATTTGAACTTTTTGTCATGTGTCTATGTTAATTAATTGCCTCCGTAAATAATTAAAACACAAAATCTGAATGTTATCGAGATAATTAAAACAACTCATCGCTATTTATTTTTATTTATACTTCAATTGAGTTTAAGTTAATATTTTATGCATTTTTGACAATTTAGACTTTTTCGGCATAACATTTTCAGGTGTATTTAAATGGTAAAGTCACAAAGTTATAATAAATGAAAAAATAATATTACCGTTTAAAATGAAATAAAGATAAATTAAATCAAAATGAAAATGATCAATGATAGAAAAGATAATTTGTTACAATTTATTTTTTTACAGTTCTAAAGCTTTAAACAAGCTATAGATGAAGTTTTGTTGGGGAAATGTTTAATAAGTGTTTTTAAAATATTATAACAAATATTTATTACTTTTTCCATATATTTGATCTCGGTGATAGAAATATACAGTGCAGTAACGGCTTTCTATTTTTTTCACAACTTTCGCAATGGTTTGAAATGTATATTCATCATCAAAATCATATAAGAAAAAAAAATTATAACTTCCAAAGTTCTTTTCTTAATAAAAATAATTATTTTTATTAATGATAAAAAATTAATTATAATTTTATTTTTAAAAATATCAATTTTTAGTACCTTTGACTAACCATTAATACTGATTGCTGAAAAACGTTTAAGATGTAGGTTTAACTAACAAAGCATGTGAGAACTGTCTGAAAATACCTATATATCATATCTGCCTTCTATTATCCTTGGCTATAGGTAGTAGGTGGATGTGGGCGTTTGATGCCACCATTAGTTACCGCACATTGGTTAGTTACCCATCACCCCTAGAAGCTAGTAACAAAGTGGCGATCTCACGAATGGTGCTTTCACGCATCTGGTCAATATGTTATCGAGCACTATGTTATATTTATTGCGAATTATATTTTTTAAATTTCAGTTATTGATATTTTGGTGCCAAAAATGTGCAAAATATCGCAAAGTGCAATTTTGACTGTAGTCAGAGGTATGTTTTGGTTTTCATACTGTTGTCAAGAGCCTTTGTGTTTTTGAACCATAAAAATACCCAAAAAAACGGATTTTCTCAACGACGTTAGAAATATGATTCGTGCACTTCACATTTCTCCTATATAACTCTCCAAGGTTATAATATACATAGAAAAAACTTTCATAAAAATAAAAAAATTATTTTTTGTTTAAGATTTGAAAAGCTTTTGAAAATTCATGGAAATTATATTCCGCGGTCAAGAAGCTTAAGAAGAAAACAAAAAAGAAAGAAATACTTCCTGATATTTGGATAAATAATTCCGAAAAATATAAAATAACAAAACTGCAAATATTTACCTTTTATTGTGAGAAATTGCAAGGATTTCTTCAGAAGTATTTTGCAATCATATTGGAATTCATAGGCCAATATAAATATAAGAATGAAGCATCCCACAATCCCGGATGCAATGTAAATATGCTCCTTTCCTAGACCAATATATCACTGAATTTCATAACATAAAAATGATATTTGTTAAAAATGGCTTATTCAGTTTGATCATAGTTGAGAAACTAAATTGGTCGTTTTTTATTCTAAACTAAACAAAATAATTTTCAAAACGTCTTTTTGTGAGCAAGTTCATTGTTTTTTGTATTAACCCTTTCAGTCCCAATTTGTTTCTTTAGTTAAAATAACCTAGTTTTTTGAAGTGGGTGAGTCGGGACATATTTTTGAAAAAAGAAGGCATTTTACTTATAATAATATTACTGGGACAAATACCTCTCACATGGTAATTTAAACATTTTTGTTTCAATAAATTAAAAAATATAGTTATAGATGATGTAAATTTATTGTTCAATAATATTTATTAAATATGATTGAAGGAAATAAAAATTTCGCAATACCAAAATGGACTTGTTCCACTTTCCAAATAAATTGGTCATCTACGTTGTAAAAATGATAAAATTTTCTCTTTAGTTTTATTGTTTTCCACACTTCTATTTTTGATTTGCACTTTTTGACGAGTAACCTCAAATACTATAGTCAATTTAAAAACATTTTGACTATACTAGTTGAAATCATACAGTCATTTGTAGTTTTAATTAACGATGTAATAAATGGCTTATTACTAATGGCCAAATGAGAATTTCTGAATGTTCAAGTGATGTTTTGATGTGATTGATGAATGAATCAAACCAATTTTCATTTATAGAATTAATAGATGTTTAATTGAATTTATTAATTTTATATTAAATAAAAAACTTAAAATCTTAAAATAATATATTGATATCAGTGGTGTAAAAATGATTTGATTAAACTATTTATTATTATATGCTATATTAATTGAAAATATCCGTTAAATGTATTAAATATCTTTCCAAATTTTTCACTTTATGCTCTGTTCCAAAGGGTGTAAAAATATTTTCTTTTGTACTCATTCCCCCCCCCCCCTAATCAATTGATTCATTATTTTATTTCAATAATTATTCCTCAACAATTACAGCTACTAAATGACATTTTAACAAATAAATTACCTAATAATTTGACATATACGTTAAAAACTCGTTCATCCTTTTCAAAGCGATCTTCAACCAGACAACTGTATTCTCCTTCATGAGACGTTTGTATGTTGAAAATAATTAACTCAAACAAAAAATTTCGAAAATTTCCTTGTTTATTTCTAAAATTATTTATTTTTAAATAGTAAAATTTGTTTAAATTAAATTATCATTTCTGTTAAAAATCATTCAACCTTTTTGGTTTTATTTTGGCTGGATTAGAAATTTAGATGCGAAAGGGCACATGGCATATTATTTGAATATATAAATGAAGAAAAGAAAGAACAAATAAAGTAAAGAGAGGTGAATGTCAAGAATTTATACGACTTCTGCACTATCACAATTTTATGAAAAAATAATTACTTTGTGGCACCTTAAAACTACAAAAGTGATATGTTCTGAAAATAATTAAAAATCAAGGTTTGTTGAAAACATTCTTTATGGTATCCGAAAATAAAGGCGCGGCAAAAAAACGGAGTAATCTCTATCAAGTTAGATACGAGAAAAAGCATATAATGACTGTGAAATAATATATAGACTAACTAGTAATATTTTCTTTTATGAAAGAGCGCCGTTTATTATCCGCACCGATTTTTATCGTGCCGCTTTGTTCTCGCCTTTATTGAAGTGAACCATTTTTTATTAGAGATAATTATTCCATGAACAATATTTTCTATTTATTATCATTTTAATATTTTGAATTTTGAATTTTTTAAAACTACCTGATGAGACCTGTCGGTATTTAATGTGCTACAAAAGTAGCTAGAGCTTAATTATAAAAAATATAAAACACATAAAATGTTAGTTGACATTTTTAAATATTTTAATAATTTGCTTTGCATCAAGCAAAAAATATAGAAAAATATGAAAATATAAATTTAAACAAAACAAATATAAATGCAACTGAAGATTGTAAGTATGTCTTAAAAAATTAAAATTGAATAATATTATATTTGTTGTATTTTCAAACGGAACATGTTAAATAAAAAAAAATAAAAAATCCCTTAAATTTCTTAAAAATATTTTCAGTAGTGCGCAAGTATAATGTCTCACCGGGGTCCCACTCGATTGTGTGCAAAATTGCCAGTAAGAAGCTCCCGTGTTTGACATGGGTACGTACATTAAGTGGTTAAAAAAAGCTTTTATGATAAAATGAATTATACTAAAAGTTGAAATAATCATGAGTTTTTTGAGGATTTTTAATATACAGAAACATACATAATAAAGTATTCACTAACAATTCTTTTAGCTGACTATACCCCGAATAGCCTTCTACGAGAGTGTCATACGTTCTTTTTTTCGTCAAGTTTGAATGTGCTAAAATAGATGTTCTTTTTCCATTTTTTTTCCGATTCCAACTAAAATTACAAATGGAGCCGGGAAAGACTTTAACTAAACAATAGAAAGTGTAATTTGAATATGGAACGAAGGTCAACTCCGTTATATCACTTGCATCGACAATCTCTATGTCTTTGTTGTACGTTGATTGCACTAGAAAATTATTAAATTTTTTTTTGAGAAATTTTTGGGTTACCCACGATGACAAATGTTTGATTGCTTAAAGAATTGCCTTTTTCATTATTTCCCACACATTTATAAATACCTTTGGAATTCTTTGATACGTTCAAAACGATTAGCTTTCTGTTATTGTTTTCCAGCTGATAGTCTTTGCCTTTTATAATTTGCGTAAAATGTTTGGAATCTGAATTTTTGAACCACCAATTTATGTTTGACACTCCATAAATGCAACAATGGACATATCCAATCATCGAAACGCTCATGACAGATGATTCGTACATATCTCTTGTAAAGAATGGTTGGTTTTGATTCAATTGTTCTAATAATGATTTATCATTAATTACAGTTATGATAAGCACTGAATCCTTTTATAGTGATTTGTAAATGGAGAATGTGAGTAAGTTACTGGATATTTAGGTTTGGCACCTAAGAGTTTTTATTTAGGACTTTACCCAAAAAACTTGGTCTTCTCTTTCGGACTATTCAGACATAATTGACTGAAATCGAAGGAGGGCAATGCTACTAATGGTGCACATCTAATCTCTTATAACACCCACTTTATAACCAGATCTGAGTCTCTTTTCTCAAGGGCATACAAAATCAAATTTTGCATATTAGCACTTATTTTATATGGTTGAACTAATAGCTTTTGCTTATTATAAAGTTCTTTGACAAGTGACTGATAACTTTCAGTCTTCAAACACCTTTACGACCTGGTCAAAATGAACATAAACCCTAAAGAACTGAAGCATTACTGTTTTTTATCGAAGTGAAACTTTGATTGTGATTTCATGTTGTAGGCTAAATTTATTCTTTAATTAATGCTTTATTTCTTTAATCAAAGTAGAATAATCGAGCAAATAGTAAAACGAAAAATTAAAATTAAATAATTAATTACTAATTTTAAATTGCAATGATAATTTTTTAAAAAATTACAATTTTAAAGAACATGTTGGATTGAGTAAAAACAAAAACGTATTGAGCACAATGACAAGAAAATTGAAAATAGACATTTCCAATTTTAAAGTGTTATTTAAGGATTACAAAATCAATTGCGAACATATTATTTATGTGAATTAAATGATAACATCGTTTGACTCGAAAATCAACATACAAAATGCATAACCAACGTTTTGTTTTAGCTTTTAATTAATTTTATTAAATTAAACCTATGAATATTATCGTTTTATTGAAGTTGTTTACTGCCTGAAGATGACAGTAACTGTGAAATGTTATTCAAACGAAAGCTTAGTAATTAAAAAGCTATAACAACTTGATTTAGAAATACGCATGGAATTGGTGACATCCTTTTAATGCACATTTAAATTATAATTTTGGGACTCTAGCATTAGAGTTAGTCATTTTACAAATACCATTTTGTCTTAGACTCCTTTGACATATTCACTGAGCTCCTTTTAAGATTCATTTTTAAAGATTATTTTAATGTTGTTTATCCTCTTTGCAATCACATATTCTGCAGTGAAATTTTACTTTATTTACTTCAGTATCGAAAAATTTTGACTCTTTTTCCCAAAACATTTTGCTTTGGTGGTAAATGTGCGCAAATGGGGTAGCAAAAGCAAGTCATGTTTCGGAGTTTCGAGTTAAGCAGGGTTTTGCAGAAGTTCATAACTATATAAAATTACAAAATTTGAATCTGAAAAGGCAAGAAAAAACTATAAAATTTGATTATAAATATAAAATGTAATAATTTTTTATTTAAAAAAATAAAAAAATAAGTTTTTTGAATTGTATTATATTTCTGCTTATGTAAATTTGCTCAAATCATTTCATAACGCATTTCATTCGTTCAAAATATTCAGCTGCCAAAAATGTCTCACGAAACTCTGATTTTTGGCCCAAAATTTGTAGTTAAATCACTGTGTTGACTTTTAAATTTAAAATGTTAAAATATAAAAATATCTTATAATAAATTATAATAACAGCAAACAAACATTTGAAAAAAGCTGTGCCGAAAATTCGTATTAAATATAAAATAAAATATTTATTGATAATTTGAACATAAAATAAATATAAAACAAATTCTCAAATCCTACATTTTAAATACTCATTTTCCCTGTTTTAATGGGTCTCCAAAATATGTAAATTAAAATAACTCTGAAATTATTATTATTATAAAATTTAAATAAAAGTATCAAAATTTATCATTTACTCAATTAGTAATGGGTTAAATTAATAAAATAAAATAAAATTATAGGATAAAATAAGAATTTTATATCTAACCTGAACGGGGTTCTGGACACTTTCCATCACTTTCAAGTCCTAAAGTAAGTACCAAAACATTAATAATTAAAATCCAATTTCCTTTTGTAAAAATCATCAGTTCGTTAAACAAATGAATTATGTTGTTATAAAATCTGTAATATCCATGAACTTTGACACTCATCAGAATTATGTTTATTAACAATCAAAAATGGATGGACGCACACTACAGAAAAATGAATAAGCTGTACAAGTACAATACCAGATTATTACATGATAACATAATTTTTATAAATATATATAATATAATATAATTAAAAAATGCCAACCAAGTATATTTAACAACATCACGCTGTATCAGTAAAAAAATATCTCTGGTTTAAATATCCTTTCGAAAAATTTGAATAACTATTAGGAACGAATAACTTGTGATGCGTTATTGATAAGATCTTTAAATCGTATAATTAATCCTCAAAGTGCTTAGTCTACAGAGATTTTGAATGTATGTACATAAGTTATTAGATATTGCATTTTGTATAGTGAGTGTTTGTTAAAATTTTTTTGAAAAAAAGTAAACTTAAATTTTGATTTTATTTTATTCTATGGAAATTTGTTTGAGAGAATGATAATAGTTTTTCTGTTTCTAAGCATAATTTTATATGATTTGAAAATGTGTTTATTTAAATAAAAATGTTTTCAGTTGAAAGACTTTCATACAATATGAAGACGATTATTAACAGTTAATTTGTTCAAATATTTCTTATTTTCATTTAGTTATTGTTTCTGTGATTTTTAAACTGAAGAAAACTGATAAAAGAATTAAATCGAGATTTCATTATTTAATATTAATATAAATTACTAATTCTAATCCACTTTTTACTAACACTCAGAAGAAATTTATGATTAATTTACCCCTTTACTGGAGCGTTCAGAATCTAAGAACATATTTTGCATGATTTTAGGGGATTTTATAATATATTTTAACCAATTAATTGACCATTTTTTAGATAAAATGAATTTGGGTATCATTTGATGTTTTTTTATCTTCATTTTCTTTCAGACAATAGATCAATAAATGAAAACATTAATTCAAGTCTAGAAGAAAGTAAAGATAAAGGAAATTATTAGTGAAAATAGATCACTACTGAAAAATATCATATATTTTATTTATGTGATTCGACAATTAAACAATATTTATCATAAAAATATAAAAAAATTAATTAATAAATATTTAAATGGATGATATTTATTTCATATTTGTTTGTCTTGAGATAACTGGAAGTCTCTTCATGGTATGTAGCATTACAAGAAAAAGAAGATAGAAAGCCAGATTAAAATAATAATATATCTATGTTTATTATTGAAAAGCATGTGTCTACAGCACATGTATAATTGGTATAAATAATAAGCAATGACATAATCCGAGAACTAAGATAAAACAGATAATCAATCAAACATGCAGGCATTTATACACATAATTATAATCGTTAACATATATGAGACAGGGAAAGGAAATATCTCAAACCAATGACATTTTAATAATTAATTATAAATAATAATTTATTTATTTTATAAAATGAAAAAATTGTTTCACTGGAAACAACAGTTAAAAAATATTTATAAATCTGACAATAATTAAAAAATGAAAACTTTTAACGTCATATTTTATTTATGATAAAACTAAAAATGTGATTGGACAAAAATTATGGCATAATATTTCCAGCAAAAATAAACTTGTTATTGTAACGAATGTAGTTCATGTAAACAAATATTAAATTTAGAAACATGAATTGATTTTTGTTAATTTCTATAGAAAATCTTAAACATTTAAAGTAAAAAAAATTCAAATAAAAATTTATGAAATTTTCATTAAATTAAAATTAATTAAAATGAAAAATCAATTTTACAAAAAATAAATACTAATTAATTAATTAATCAAAATATGTGTGAATTCTCCTGAACAGTTCAGGCGCAGTGTTGGTCTATTGGACTGAGGCTTAATTTTAAAAATACGAATTTTTAGGGTTCGCAACTACTTAATATTAATAATTACAGTTTAAGGAACCATCTTTGGAAGATTACCAGCCAATGTTGAGTGATAATAATTGGCCACGGGTCAAACATTTGTGACGACGTGTGACGAGCGGTAGAGGGGTTTAAGAACTGTGACGCCATTAAATTTTGTATTTATTTAACATAATTTTATATTAATTTCAGCTTTCCAGCGCTTTATTTTTAATAAATGTTTTCTTATACGATATTAGTGCAGCATTACACTAAATACATACTAAAATGTCAATAAAGTGATTTGAAACATGTTAATTTTCAAATATGAAACCAGGCTCTTTTTTAAAAGGGGGGGGGGAACAAAGATTAATGACGTCTTATTTGAGGGAGGGTCTAACGTTTAGTGACGACATGTGACGAGGGGGGGAGTGGGGGAGTAAAAATCGGCCAAAATCACATGACGTAATTTATGGACTGCTCTATCTACCAAAAATATAAGAACAGAGTCAAACGAACCAATATCGAGAAGTCAAAAATCAAAGAAAACAGAAGTTATTTAAAACCCAAACTAATTATAGAAGGCGAGATATTATTATTATACTCAAAGCAACAGCAGTTCGAAGTCTGATTGAATAGTTTACCTTTGCTAAAACTATTCACACTTTAACACTTTCTAAACACAAAAATTCATCACCGTAACCAATCCTTGCATCCGGGTGGCCAACCCCAGTTCATGTGGTTAATGAAATTTTCCAGTCATCTTTTCCCTTTATAAAATGCAAAATTAAAATTATCTACAAAAATTTATTCAATAAATTTGAAGGTGTACTTCTCTATGGACTCGAAACCAAAAGAAATGTACCAATAGTGCCTCATTTTTTTAGATCCGTGTGGTTCTATTCTTATCACTGAAAATCACAACTAAAGAATGCAACGAATAAAAGAAGATAAAAAAATACATTTACTTTAAATAACATATTATCGTAAAATATATAACTTACATACGGTTAGAAAGAAATATTGCTGTTCTTTGGCCTCTCACCGGGCGGATAGAGCCAATAGATAAATTTGTCATGGCTAAATGTTTGAACTTGAAGTTTGATATATGGTCATAGATAGGCTAAATAATTGCCCTGTACCTTTGATAACTACCGTTCTAGACTTTGATTCAGTAAAAATATGAATCTACTGAATAAAAAATATTTATGACATGATTAGTAAAATGAACTCAACAATACTTTTAAGTAATTTGCTGTGAATTAAACCAATCAAAAGTTGAAAAATAATAATAATAATAATAATAATAATAATCATAATCATAATCATAATAATAATAATAATAATAATAATAATAATAATAACAATAATAATAATAATAATTATTATAATAATAATAATAATAATAATAATAATAATAATAAAAAGATAACGCCCATAAAAAACTTTTCGTGCGATATATTTCGATAGCATAGCTATCATCTTCAGGTACTCAAGACCAACTAAAAATATTATGAATTAACATTTAATTTAAACAAATTATTTTTTATTAATTTAATTTTTTAATAAATAAATATTTATAAAATATATTCAATTCACTTTTAATTAATTTAAAATTTTAAAATTTTCACTTATATTCTAATTTTTAAAAACTTAATGTAATTTAAAATTTTCAATTATTTTAATAATATTAAAAAACAAACATGATTTAACATACGTTAACTATTTAAAAACATTCAAAATATTCGTAGTCACAGCACTTTGCACATTAATCTTTGGATCCAATGACCTTATCAGCAATGCTTCACATATCACGCGTTCCCAATAATTATTAAAACTTCTCAACAAAATTCTAAAATCAGACATTTCTATTTCACTTTGACAGCCTCTATTGTGCTCACTAATATTGGTCAAACCCTTCAATCGACAATGCTCTAGAACTCGAGTAAAGAGATGACGGGAAGTCTCTCCAATGTATGTGGCATTACACCCATTACATGTAAATTGATAAACGAGATCAGAACACAATCCAACCGGAGTTTTTGATTTATTAATAAACATATTGCGTACCTTACACGAATTAGAGACGATCTTATACTCTAAATTTCCCATCTGTTTACTTAACTTCCTTTTATAATTTGTAAAACCTTCAGAGTACGGCAATACTAACACATATTTAGGCTCAAATTTTTTATATCCATTTTTACCATCACCCAGACCAACACTCAATTCACACCCATCCGACAAATTGCATTCAGACTTTCCACAACATGGATCCTTAGGATTTTTAATCAATTTATCAACAGTCTCTTTTATCATCAACAATAAAAATGATTTAGAATATCCATTCTTTATCAACAACTCAACCAATTTATCAACACTTTTTACCGAATTAGCAAAAGTAGAAGATAAAGCCCATGAACGATAAATCAATCCTTTCACCATATTTCTCTTATACTTAAATTCACAAAAGCTTTCTGGAGAAGTATAAAGACCAGTATCAGTTGGTTTTTTATAAATCTCCTTCTCATACTGTTTATCTTTGCGTTGAATTAACAAATCTAAAAACGCAATTGATGACTTTCTCTCCGTTTCACATGTGAATACAATGTTTTTATGTAAACTGTTCATAAACTGCAAAAACGGTTCTACACGTTTCTGGTTTTCAAATACAAGAAAAATATCATCTACATACCTTTTATAAACAAAGGGTTTTTCAAATTGGAAAGAAGCAATTTTCTTTTCCAAACTAGCCAAAAATATTGATGCCATCGTTAGTGCTAAAGGTCAACCCATAGCGACTCCATCTATTTGTTGATACTATTCATCATTGAAAAGAAAATTGACATTTGAAGTAGCAAATTCAAGAATTTTACGAAATGCCCTTCTATCCAAAATGTGATGTTCCGAATCATTTTCATTCCACAACGCACAGCATAAGTCAATCGTCTCAACCAGTGGTACATTCGTAAACAAACTACAAACATCAAACTAACCATAACTTCATTCATACTTCGTTTTTGTAACTGTGCAATACAAGACACAAACTCAAAGCTATCCTTACTTTCAAACTCTGATCGCATTAACGGTTTTAATAATCCATCTAAAAACTTTGCTATTTTATACTGGGCAGTACCAACCATCGACAAAACTGGTCTCATAGGTACACCGTCTTTATGGATTTTTGGTAGCCCATATAGTTTTGCTGGTTGCGATCCTATTGGACGAATAGACTTACCTACCTCTTCGTTAATAAGCTTCTTCTCAATAAAACCATTTAACATTTTATGCATTTTTGACAATTTAGACTTTTTCGGCATAACATTTATATTAACATTTAAGAGAAATATGGTGAAAGGATTGATTTATCGTTCATGGGCTTTATCTTCTACTTTTGCTAATTCGGTAAAAAGTGTTGATAAATTGGTTGAGTTGTTGATAAAGAATGGATATTCTAAATCATTTTTATTGTTGATAATAAAAGAGACTGTTGATAAATTGATTAAAAATCCTAAGGATCCATGTTGTGGAAAGTCTGAATGCAATTTGTCGGATGGGTGTGAATTGAGTGTTGGTCTGGGTGATGGTAAAAATGGATATAAAAAATTTGAGCCTAAATATGTGTTAGTATTGCCGTACTCTGAAGGTTTTACAAATTATAAAAGGAAGTTAAGTAAACAGATGGGAAATTTAGAGTATAAGATCGTCTCTAATTCGTGTAAGGTACGCAATATGTTTATTAATAAATCAAAAACTCCGGTTGGATTGTGTTCTGATCTCGTTTATCAATTTACATGTAATGGGTGTAATGCCACATACATTGGAGAGACTTCCCGTCATCTCTTTACTCGAGTTCTAGAGCATTGTCGATTGAAGGGTTTGACCAATATTAGTGAGCACAATAGAGGCTGTCAAAGTGAAATAGAAATGTCTGATTTTAGAATTTTGTTGAGAAGTTTTAATAATTATTGGGAACGCGTGATATGTGAAGCATTGCTGATAAGGTCATTGGATCCAAAGATTAATGTGCAAAGTGCTGTGACTACGAATGTTTTGAATGTTTTTAAATAGTTAACGTATGTTAAATCATGTTTGTTTTTTAATATTATTAAAATAATTGAAAATTTTAAATTACATTAAGTTTTTAAAAATTAGAATATAAGTGAAAATTTTAAAATTTTAAATTAATTAAAAGTGAATTGAATATATTTTATAAATATTTATTTATTAAAAAATTAAATTAATAAAAAATAATTTGTTTAAATTAAATGTTAATTCATAATATTTTTAGTTGGTCTTGAGTACCTGAAGATGATAGCTATGCTATCGAAATATATCGCACGAAAAGTTTTTTATTGGCGTTATCTTTTAATTAAATCGTTGCCAAATTTATTTAATTATTTATTAATAATAATAAAAATAATAATAATAATAATAATAATAATAATAATAATAATAATAATAATAATAATAATAATAATAATAATAATAATAATAATAATAATAATAATAATAATAATAATAATAATAATAATAATAATAATAATAATAATAATAATAATAATAATATTAACAATCACATGAAACTTCAGATTAACAATAAATAATAGTGAAGTGAAATATGAAATCCAAGATAGTTCACATCACTCAAATTCAATAATTCACATTTTGGTTCGGCGAATTAGATCAAAAATCTTTCCCCATTTTCTGTGGTAATACTAAAAAAATAAATATAAATTTGAGAGTTGTTTTAATATCGATTATTAGATTAAAAAATATTAGTTAAATAAATTTTCGTACTAATTTTGATTTTTGGATCTTTAAAATTTAATTAATTTTTAATTACTTCTACGTTGAAATCGTAATCACGCTCGCTCCCTTGCACTGTTCCAACATATTAAATCTGAAAAATATTACATTATTAGTGTGGCTTAAATTTTAATAATATTAACGGTTTTATTTTAATATTAATTGACAAAATTTATTTTAAATATTTAATAATAAAATATAAATATTCAAATGTTAACAAAACACAAACAAATTATAAATATATATTTCATATCCCCTTTTCTCTGCTCTTTTTAAAATTTAAATAATAGAGACAAAAATTAAATAATTTAGGAATAAATCGCTATTGTTATTTAGAAAATAATCCTAATTTGATTTCCGCAAGTTCTATGAATTGACAGTGCCATATTGATTTCTATAATCAATTACATGCTAAAGAAATTCAATTGAAAGAGACTCAAATCACGTGCTGTATTTTTTCTTTCTTAAAATTTCAACGAAATATACAGGATTTCAATTTTGATTGGTTGGATATTTTCTCTTCAATTGGCACACACACGTGCACGCACACAGACGCGTGCATCAGCAAAGTCCGTAATTCGATTCACTCTACCCCAATAGGCATGCATTTTCAATAACAATTACTTCGTCAACTGGACAATATTGTATTTATTGATTGGATCTATTCTTCGAAAGTAAGTCTGAAAATTTTATCTTATATATATATAAATAAAAGAAATTCATAACAATTAGTCTTTATTAAAATTTCCATAATCATTATTATATTTTTTTCAACTTAATATTAAAATAACAATTTCATTTGTTTAAAAGATTTAATAATAAATTAATTGTTTCGTAAATTTATCAATTTTTAGTTATTTTGAAATTAAAAAAACATTCTATTGTTTTCCATAAGTTTTGGATTTCCGAATTGATGGAAAATTATTCACTTTGTAGGTGGTAAAAAAAATGAATTATTCATAAATAAATTTTTCAACCAAATTTTTACATAGCTAAAATCGAAAGGGGCCGGAAATAAATTTTCATGTCCAATTGAACAAAATCACAAGTTGATGCGGAAATTAAGTTTAAAAAATTTATTATTAATTAACAAAGTAATACGTTTGCTATTTTTATCAGTAATATCTAATAAATCTAAAATAACATTATCCCATTGCAAAGGGGGGCATTGCTTGCGGCCGCCATCAACAGGAGTCATAATCCCATCTTTTATAAAGTCATTATTACATTGAGAATATCAAGATTTTAAATTGGAGCCATATTTGGCTACCCCAGAATGTCCGAATGTCAGACCCGGTTTTAAGCAGAGGAGATTGCGGCACTTTTCGGGGGCGGCATTTTCTAATTTTTTTTGTCAATTTCAAAAAGAAAAATAATTTTTTTTTTACTTCTTTTCTACTCCATTTTAATAATTGCAACTTGATTTTTATTTATTTTGTTTTTGTTTAATTTTTCTTATTAAAATACAAATATATGTATTAAGTTCAGATATTCAGTGTTTTTCTATTTTTCTTCAATTTAAAAATTACAACATTTTTTATTTTTGCGGCGCCAAATTCGCATTTTGCCCACACACAGAAAACTAGGAGGGTACCGATTTCTTTCAAAATACCTGAATTCAATTTGTCAAACACTCCCCCCCCCTCTCCCATCCATTTGAATTTGTATGGGACTCAAGGTATCATATTTCAGATACAAGCACAATTGTGGAACTAAATTCACAGCTAGAAATTTACATAAACTAGGTGCTATTTTAAAGATGCGGGCACTATCATACTGACTTCTTCTTTATCTGTATTGACCTCGGTGATTCTCGTAAGTTTTCCGAGAACCTTTGATGACCCATTCGATGATCCTTTTCTTGGTCTTTTGGTATTCAGGGAATCTGAAGCCTAATCTTCTTAGAATTTTGTTGTTTCTTTTGTCCCATGATCCCAGGGAGCACACTACAAATGTTTCAGCAGTTGTGTGTACTCTCGTTTTTTCCTGAATTTACTTTGCAAGATTCCTGTTTTTGTCATGGTTTTTGTTTCTGGCTTGTTCTATTGAGGTGGCATCATCAAACGGGCACTTGACGTCAATCACAAAAATGTGTTCTCGTGTTCTGACCGCTATATCTGGCTTCAGCATTTCATTGATTTCGGCTGGTTTGGTTTCTGTTTCGATGTTCATATTCTTGCTTCTGAGTAGTTCTTCTAAAGCCTTCTGTACTTCGTTGGGCTTGTTGGTCATCAGCCTATTCCTGAACTTGCAATGGTTCAGCACATGTGCTGAGGATTTTGAATGGAAATTGCACTTCCTGCAGTTTGTTGGGGCTATTCTTCCTCCCTGGTTGGCCTGTTTCATGTTGTCCAACTTATTTGCTCTTGCCTTGATTATCTCCATTCAGGATCCCCAAGAATGTTCGGCATCTTCCACTCGCAGTGCTCGGATTGAGTTAGGCTGAGGATATTTCCTTGGCATTTTGGGGCTTTCCATGTTTTCAAGTATGAATCCTTGTTCATCCAGCTGAGGATTTTGCAGTACAGTGATGAGGAGTAGCCACACAGTTTCTGTTTTTTTCTGAGTGGTACATTAAATGAATAAAGTCAGGCCATTCAATCTTTTTCCTTCTATTGTATTTCTCAAAGCTGATTTTTACTATTTAATCATTACTTTTAAACATTACTATTTCAAATGGCTACAATAATTTATAACCCAATGCAAACAAACCAGTAACTACAATGACACCTCAAGATATGCCCATTTTGGAATAAGTCCAATAGGTATACGTGTTTTAGACGTGAAGTTTCCCTGGGAATTTAAACTTTGTTTGAAATGACTCGAGTGTTAGAACTTGAATGAGTCAAATGAGTCAAGACACCGGTGCTACCCTTATTTAGCTTTTTCGAGAATTTATTTTTATGGAAAAGGATTTATCATTTTCCCTTTATTTCTTATAGGAAAATTCGTTTGGCATGAGTTCAAAGATCTGGATCGGATTGCTGACCGAATATGTAATACACTCATTTCTACATGAAAATAAGCGTATTACACACATACACACGTATATATATATATAGTGGTGTACTGGAGCCTTTTTTGTTAGAACGAACCGTTAGTTTATTCAATTCAAAAAATGACCTGTTAGATAAATTTCTATACCGAAATATATTATAAATATTTATTTACAGTTTAGGCTTTTTAACAGTAATTTTTAAGTATTAGTGTATTGGAATTTGGAGGCGGTTAGAAAAAAACGAATTTCCTAAAAAACCGCTGTTTATATATTGATTAAACACGATTATATCCAGGGCTGGCTTTACGTACAGGCAGAGCAGGTGGCCCCCTGTTGCGGCCGTTTTATGAAAAATACGAATGCGTCTCTCGATATTTTAATACTTGCATGTAAAAATTGTAAAACTATATTCGAATTTAAAAAAAAATATCGTGTGAAAAAAAAGACCATCAGATGATCCAAACGATGTTTTGAAATATATTTTACAGAATGAGTTAATACCAATCTATCCAAATTTATATATTTCTCTTAAAATATTGTTAACAATGCCAGTAAGCGTTGTTAGTGGAGAAAGGAGTTTTTCTCATCTAAAATTAATAAAAAATTATTTGAGGTCATCCATGACACAAAGCAGACTATCTGGAGTATCTATTTTGTCTATTGAAAATGATATTGCGAGAGTAATAGACAAAGAAGATATTCTACGAGATTTTACAAATCTAAAAGCAAGAAGATTTTAACTTTGGAATACGGTTACCAGATAAAGGTGTCCAATAACTCCAATTTTTTATATATACTGTACGTACAATGTACTCTATTTATTTTGCATAAGTGAATAAAGAAAGTTAAAGTTTTGTTTGTTTGATGGCCATCGATTTAAAACAAACCCACAAAATTTAAAGTTGTTGATACTATTATTATTATCCAATGTGGATACTTACCATTAAAATACACACAATACCTCGAGAAACCTCGTTATTGGAGGTGAAGATGTTAGCTGAAATACCCCATACAAATAAACAAATATATAATAAATCTTGTATTTATAAGAAAAAAGATGGATACTATAATTCAAACGTGTTTAACCTGCAGCCCAGCACTTCATATTTTGCAGTCTGCGCATGGTATAACAAATATAAATCATTCCAATGTTGATGTTGTGTTTCACCGATTTCAAAAATCACATTAAGATCGAGTTCGTTCAAAATAACCACATCACATTGCATACCAAGATTATAACATAGTATACATTACATATACAATGTATTTTTCATTTTCATAATAAAACTAAACTTTTAAATGTAATTAAGTTTTTTATGCGGCCCGCTTGCTTTCAAAATATTTAACATATGGCCCAAATGCTGCAAAAGGTTAAACAACCCTGCTGTAATTCTATGCTTAACCGCCATTTTATACAATTGCAATCATTATGTGCAAGAGTTGTGATAAACAAGTATGATAAAAAGATTTTCTAGTTAAGAAGTCAGTTTTGTCATTAAATTTTTGTTTTAATAAAAGCATTTCAGCTTTCATATATTAAAGAAACTTTCGCATCTGAAAAACCAATTTCCAATCTTAATAAAATTCCAATTTAAATCAAATTATAAATATTATGAAAATAATAAAAAATGAATATTTCTCAAATACTAGAATAATTTGTTTAAACAGTTGTGCTAAAAATTAATTTTTTTGAATAATAAAGATATTTATTAAGTAAAAAGAAATTCATAATGAGCACTTTTAACTTTATCCATAAGATTTTTAAGACAATCTAAAAATATTTAATTATATTTAAAGAATATATTCAATTAAATAGCTTTAATGAAATAATATTAGGAATTTAGTATGAAATATTATAAAGTTTACTTTTCCAATTTTAGCGAAAATCTTTTAATTTTAATATTGTTAAAAGATAAACGTACAATCGTTTATTCTCCCGACAAATCTCTTGCACACTCTTATAGAGCTCTATGTTGTGTAACATCTAAAAAAGGAGTTTATTGGTTTATTAATTATTGATACTGAATACCTACAGACACACAAGTACACCAACATTCAAACACAACCATCAAACATCTGTATTGTTACATTTAACATGAATTCAATATAATATTTCTGATCAATCTTTATGTCGTTTTTCTTTTAATGTAATGATTATTGCATCTCTTATGATTCTAACCCATTTGTGTTACTATGATAAGGGCTTGAGTATGTTATTTTAATATGATATGAGTTCAATAACTTCAAAAGTAAATGAGATTCAAATGTTTTACATGTATCTGAGCTCTTATAAGTTTTAAATTTCAATAATCATTTTTCTCTTAAGACTTTAGCAGTAGTCTTTTCATCTTGATATGCAACTGCTCTCAGCAAAATATATCTGCTAAATTGATCAATTATTGGTATTATTTATTGTTTGTCATGCATTGTTTTATCAAATGGCTCACAAAATTCAATAAATATCTATTTAGAAACTTCACTGGGACTTTTTCTTATAACCATTTCCTTGGTTTTCCCTACTATGTTTTCCGCTTTTGGCATTCTACACAGTTTTCTATAATATTCTTGACCTTTTCTTTATTAATATTTAAATTGATATTTTTCTTTGCATATACATGTGTTTTTCTTATACCGGCTTACACAAATCTCTATGCAGATCATAGAATAATAATTATTTACTTTTATTTACTTCCTTTTCTTACTTTTCCTTTGACTCATCAATTGCTAGGATATTCGTTTTTATTCTTTTCTGATTTTGCATATTCGTGAATCGTCTGACACTCCTTGTTCGGTATTCCAGCTTTATATCCAATCCAATTAAATAATTTATCCATGTCTGGAATTGGCAGTAATGGGTTTCTTTGTTTTAATCACAAATGTTATTGCTTTATGTCACAATTCAGATAAAAATAACAATTTTGATAATTCCTTAAAAGTAAAAAATAAATATTTATAATTACAATAAGAAAAAGATAATTTTTGTTTAAATATTTATAAAATACTTCCATATTATTAGGGCGCGAGGAAATATTTTTGTTTAGATAAAAATAACAATTTTGATAATTCCTTAAAAGTAAAAAATAAATATTTATAATTACAATAAGAAAAAGATAATTTTTGTTTAAATATTTATAAAATACTTCCGTATTATTAGGGCGCGAGGAAATATTTAAAAATATTATATTATTCATATAAGAACTTTTTTTGTTTTTCACCTATGATTTCTTTATAAGTGACATAATATTTTCTACCAAATTTGACTATGAATCAGATTTATTTAAGGTATTCATAGTCAAATTTTGTAGAAAATATTATTATTATTAAGTTATAAAATTAATAAATTTTTTTTAAATTTAAATAACATTTAATAAATTTGTTTTTTTAACCCTTCTTGTATGCTTATTGGTTTTATACATATTTTTGTACTCTAATACTTTTTTTTAAAGTGATTTTTTATTGTGGGGAGGTTTCGGGGTCTAAACTACTGGTCCGTCTCTACCTGCCATCTGCATCATTATCCTCAAAGTCGTTCAATTTCAAGCATAATTTAGAGTATATATATATATATATACAGGCTCTTCCACAGGTTAGAAGAGGCCTGGGCCATTGCAAAATTATGAGGCCCCTGATCGAGCCTAAAATAAATTAAAAATATTAAGTATTTTGGTTCTTGCAAATTTAAAAACATTTTAAAAAATATTTTAAATATTTTTTTAAAAATATAGATATATAAATATGATCAAAAAAATTGATCATATGAATCAAATGCTGATAAAATTATGGTTTATGGATTACAACTCTATTATTAGAGTTACAACTTTACAATTCAATTCTATTATTTAAAAATATTAGTAAAGTGACTAAAGTCTACTTATAAGTCTTCTTTAGTTAATATTTAATAAGGCATTTAGATTTTTAAAAAAAAATGTGAGGCCCTTTTAAGACCATTTTTGAAGTTGAGGCCCGGGTCAAGTGTTCCCCACTGTGATAGGACCTATATATATATATATATATATATATATATATATATATATACGGTCTAAAATTTGGAAATATCATCCAGTCGACATCAGTTGATAGCCCAAAGATTTATGGTTATAAATGTAAACAAGTTGTCAAAATTGTACGAAAGATTCATATATAAATTTTAAGAAAAATTTCCTATATTTTATTATCAGTCATTGCTTTAGCGTCGAATTTATGTTTTCCGTTAATTTACTCCTGCTAGCAAAAAGGAATTTTCTTTAATTTTAAATTGTTTTTTATCTATTTTTTGGATATTATAAAAAATTTGATATTGTTAAATTAGTGTACAACAACAGCACTTGCACTGTATTTTTGGTAAATTTGGTAATAACTCGGACTCCTCGTGCTCTTTGTTTCAAATAATCAAATAAGCCCCAATAACAAGAACTTTTTTCAATTTAAAAAAATTTTCAAAATTTCCTCAATTTGACTCAAAAATTTATTTGCATTTTTCAAAGAGAATTATTTTTATTAAGGCCAAAGTCTCAAATGGAAACAATTTGGTGAGAGATACTCTTTCAGGGTTTCCAAATAAATTAGATTTATTTATTTTTATCAATTAATTTGTATGTTTTTTGAATCTTTTTCTTTCTTTTGATTTTGTATTATTGTATTTCCCCACGTCATTTTATAAATTTTTAAAAATGAATTTTTTTTAAAATTTTGACCTTTTGTCAATCAACCCTCACTGCCGTGAGTAATTTAATTTTATTTTTGCACCACTTAAAACCAACCCAAACAATTGGAGGGAAATCGGTTATTTTAAAGTCTGGATAAAATAAAAAAAAACATTTTATTGTATCCCAGAAGTTACTGTCATTTGCAAAACATTGTGATTGTAAAATCTCGACAAAATTCCATAAGTCAATGTTTAAGCCAGTTGCCCCAATTGAAGCCCCCAGCGCCTTCAGAAGTGCACTTTTGCCCTCTGCGTAATACTGGATTATTTATTACATTATATATTACATTTTCTGAAAAATGTTTATCACAATAAATAAAAATAATCAAATGTATTTGGCACTTTCTGCAAGGAACCCCTAACATTAGATGGTAACAGTAAGGTCTTGATGGTGTGAAAAAAAAAATTGTCCTAAAACCTCCAAGGGCCCGCACTTGTTACCAGCCTATATTTATGAATTATATAAATTAAAACTTTCCTTTTACATTTTCTACTATTACTCTGTCAATGAACTACTCACAATTGTATATGAGTTTTGATTTCCTGACAATTAATCATTCATTTAAACAAATAATTCTAAATATTCCATTGTGATATTTGCGATTGGTGCTTAGTCACATGTATGATGGTGAAATTGAACGAATATAAACAGCACAATAAATATTATCAATACTTCATTCTGATTAGCTGATTGAAACAATAAATTAGCAAATTCCAATAAACACAGTAAAACAAATCGATTCTTTGTCTGCACTGAAATATTAATGAGATTTACAATAAAAATAAATCAAAATATTGAGAAAAAAACTATCAAAATAATAGTGACATTTAATCTCGATAGGCCGATGTGTGAATTTGTTTAAAGGTGACAAAAAGTAAATTAATTTGAAAATTTTCATTTAAGATTTGTTCAGGCCCGGCCTGAAAGTTCAAATCAAGTCTCCTTTTAACCACTCTCCGCCAAGTCAAGCATATTACAGATAATTCTGACTAATCACATAGTTACGTAATTTTACTATATAATATCAAATATCAGGAGTTGAAGATGAAATAACAGGCGCAGAAAATGAAAATCGAGCTACTGGTAACCAAACCGAGTACCTTGCTTTCATGACGATTAAACTGGCGGCTATACAGCAGGACTGATATTATTAATTTATATATCACGGTGCCTATCAAGGAGGTTTTAGTAGATATTCATAAAAAAGTTATTTGTGTTGAAATTTTTTGCCATTTTTTTATTTTGTGTTCCTTCCCGTGGTAAAAAATTTGAAATAATTTTGAACTTTTTAAATTCTCATGGCATATTAAATTAATTTTTTAATTTTGATTTTATCACTTCACTAAATGTGCAATTTGTAATATTTTATTTAGTTTCATTTAATTTTTTAAGCTTTTTCTTTAAATTAATTTGCATTTTGTTTGTTTTTTCAATCAAAAAATAAAAAATCCAAGACTTATCATTATAGAGAAGAAATGGAGAAAGAGTACTTTTTGTAGTGATTAAAGGTAAGAATTGTTGCTTTATTTGCAAAGCTACTATTTCATTACCATAAAGAGGGAATTTAGAAAGGCATTTCAAGACAAATTCATAAGAAGTTTGCATTTGACTTACCATTTGACAGTGAACTACACAACTCTAAAATTATGGAACTTAAAACATGACTTTTCTCTCAACAGTCATTTTTTACGAAGCTAACATCCAAATCAAAGACAGCTGCATCTTTCCGATTAAGCTACGTTCTGGCAAGAAATAAGAAAGTTATATAGCTGATTACTCGAAAAATTAATTGTCATTAAATTTGATATCTTAACTTTGAATATTAATTTTAATACTTTAAAATCCAATTTGGATTTCAGAAAAAATGTAAATAAATATATAAAAACTTTATTATTCCTTTATTAAATTTTGGATTTTCGACATTTAACGTTGGCAGTGGTTTGTTGTGAAAAATCAATTTTTTTGTCGATGACGGAATCATTTATATAAATAAAATTTAGATAAATAACAATGTTAGCCAATTTCCGCAAAGTTTATTCATAAAAATAAATTTAACATACATTAAGTTAATAATTTTGGAATGTTTAGTATGAAATGAATATTCCAATAAAAAATTAAGTATAATTTTTTTTATCGAAATAAAAGAGGATTTTAACTTCTCTCTTTAACTTTTCGCTTGAAACCTGAAAGTCCAAATTTAAAGTAAGACTAACTACAATAATTATAACGGGGCATTTTATTTTCTTAAACCACATAATAATGTGTGTAAAACACACACATGTACATACATGTGTGTATTATTGAGGATTCATATTTAAATAGGATTACTGTTATTGGTATAATTAGAGTCAGAAATTTTTAAGATAATTTATACTATTAATAATATTTATTTTGAAATTATGGAAAGTTTTGCAGAAACTAAAACAAAAAAAATTTCAGAGTATTAAAACAAATAATAGTGACAATCATGTTAAATAGATATATTTATTTATTGAAATTCCTGAATTATTTTTACAAAGATTATATTTATATATGGATGGTTTTAATTATTGCTTTATTAATAAATAAAGATTAGGTTAAAATATTTGACATTTAAGTAAATTTAACATACATTAAGTTAATCATTATTGGAATGTTTAGTATGAAATAAATATTCCAATAAAAAATTAAGTATAATTTGTTTTATCAAAATAAAAGAGGATTTTAACTTCTCTCTTTAACTTTTCGGTGAACTTTTGCATATTTGTAGACATTCAAAAAAAACCGCGTATTTTCAAATTGCAATGTCTTTGCTACAAAATGAAATTGATGTCATTTATTATAAAAATTTATATGTAAATAATTTTTACCAATGAACATTGTTTGTGCGGATTAAATAAAAATAAAAATAAATTTTTTAAAAATGAATATTTTTAAAGAGAAATTACTCAAGTATTGAAAATGTATAATTGAAGTTTAAAATTATTTATTTCCTTTTTTAGGTGATAGTTTTTGGTATGAAAAATCATAAGAGTAAAAAATTCATAAATTCAACAAAAGATTTCATTTCAAGGGTTCTGAATTACAATTTGAAAATTTGAAAAAATAAACCTTTTAAATACTAAAGAAAAAATTGCGGTACTAAAAAGTGCACAATTCTTTAAGAGTGCTATTAATGGTAAGGAAGCTTGTCCTTTTATAACTTTTATAAATTAAAGGATATGACTCGATAATAACTTTTGAGTAGTTATTTATATTTTATCAATTATCAAATATTTATTTTTCCAATATTTTTTTTCTTTAAACCAATTTTCTTTTAAAAAAAATTTTTCCAATTTTTTTTATTTATTAAAATTTTAGATATTTTTCACGTGTAAGAATTAACCCTTATCCCTTTTATTGCCAACTCGAACAAAAGCGGGGCACGGAAACAAATTTCTTAAAACAAGATAATAATTTATAGGATTTTACAATTTATTATTACATTGCACAAATAAGTGCATTTAGGAATACATGAACACAGAGACGTATCTAGGGGTGAAGGGACATTGGGGGCATTTGCACCCCCGCATAAAATACCACAATTTTTAAAATATTTTAAAAGTCTTTTTAAATGCGTGTTTACAGTACCGATATCTTTATTGGAATTATAAAATCTCTTGCACACAATATTTACTTCATTTCTTCACACCATTTTGTAGGATAGCCATTCTAAATTTATCAATTACAATTTCAAGCAAAGTACCCCTTTCGCCTTTGACGCTTTGTTGATTCTCCTGAAACTGCCGTTCGCAGAATAATTTATCTTGTTCTTTTTTCAACACATCCATCTGGGCGTTGTACTCAGCTGAATGATTATATTTCCGGTTTTAGTTTTGGCTTATGATGATCAGAATTATTTTCGTGGATCTCGAATGGCGAGATTTCATTTCTGCAAGTTTGATTTTCCAGTAACTGTAAATTACTTTAATACAAAATTAATTCACAATTTTAGAAAAGTATTAATTATAACAACAATGAAATTCGTGTTTTCTTTGTTTCGATAATACTCATATTTCTAATTATATTATTCAGTAAAGTTCAATAAAATAAAAGTTTGATAATATTCAAATGTATGAATATTCTGATTAAAACAAAAAATAAAATAAAATGAAACCAAAATCAGTCGCACTCGCTTTGGGCATACTCTTCCTACTATCGTTTCGGAAATTTTTACCTTTATTGACTTTTTTTATTATTTTCTTCTATTCCCAATTGAAAACTTTTAACAATACCTCAAACATGATTTAATTAAAGTAGACAAAAATTTTTTGGAGTTTCTCCACGAATTTTTACTAAAATTATTTTTCTTCATAGCAACAAGGAATAAAGTATTTACATTTATTATAATGGGAACATATTTTTAAATTTCATTTTTCCTTATTTTATTTTTATACTAGATTAATATTTTTGATTTATTTAACTCGAATTTTTTACAGTCAGTTTATATTTATAAATTGAACTTCAAACATAGAGCTGTCACCTTGCAAGATTTCGGCGCTGAGAATCAAGATTTCAGAGTAAGTCTCATGACTCAAGACTTTGAAACCGAATGTCAAGACTTTATAAATTTCGCATTTCGGGTATATTTCTTTCTGGGTAAAATAATTTACCGGGTAAGTTATTTTTGACAATTCAATCAAAACAACGCAAATTTGGTGATGAGTTGCAAAAATAATACTAAATATGATTTCAAAATTAAATAAATGTTTGAAGTTTTAAATTTTAAAGCTCAGAACGGCTAATTTTGTTGTGCTTAGATTAAAGTTTTTTATATTATGTTTTGGGTATCGCCCAGTGACTGAACTTTGAATATTGTTTTTGTTTTTTATTATAATATTACGCTTATATTTCATTCGTTAGTTCATTATATCGCTATTTTGTACACTCTGAATTTGCGAAAAAGGTTGTTTTTTTAATTTTTGCCAATACTCAAATTTGGCCAATTTTCGTCCCCTGCTCCAATAAATAATTTTAATATTACATTGCTTATATCTTATAAGAAATAATATTTTACTTTTAAATAAAATGTGATAATCGGAATCGCAATAAAAATTGAATAAACGAATAATGAATTTTGGATTTTAGTTTAGTCTCAAGATTTGGCACTCTGTTGAGGTGGCAGCCCTATTCAAACATGTTAATTCTTTAATTTTTTATTTAAGTTCTATTATTACTGAAGTGATGATTTCTTTAAAAATATTATCAAATTATAATTCTCCGTAATTTGAAATACGGCTTTGATTTGATTGGCCGATAAAAGCATTTCAAAACATGTTTTATTTTAATTATGAAATTGAGCATGAACTGCCATTTAGACCCCCCTAAATTTTGCCTTTTATTTTTAATTGACTGAAATTTAATATATTTTGCTTAATATGTCGCAAAATTTCTCAATTAATTATGTTAATTTGTTGCTATAACAACAATGAAATTCTTCATTTAAGTGCAACAAATTTGTTGACTTATTGATAACATCATTCAATCAATCTTGTATTGTTTTTTATATATTCCATTACACAATACTAATATATATATATATATATATATATATATGAGAGATTATCACAGATTTCTCTAGCTCATAAATCTTCCATGAGATAAAAATTTTTATTATCAGTGAAGTCTAAAATAATTTACGCAATTCTATCAACAGAACTGACAATTTGTTTATTGAGTAAGTTTATTAGTAATACATAATTATGGAACTGTAAACAATAAATTTGATTTACAGCCGTAGAGAATTAAGTTTGCAATACTTTTAATTAATGAGTTTAATTAAATCTAAGAATCTCAATAATTGTAGAAATATATAAATAGCAGCATGCGTCACCCGTCCGACAAATCACATCAGTGATATAAACACACACACAAGCACACACGCATGTGCGCATACAATCACTTAGTGCGCTGATTTGTATAGTAAACAATATGCGTAATATTTGTATGATCAGTTGTTTAAATTTTATAAATTATCATTACTATCATTAACTATTTCTTAATTGGAATTAAATCAATTTACGTTAGTTTTATAATTAATATATAATTAAAAATTTAATTAAATTATTGATTAAAATAAATTATTGTAATATATTTCAAACAGAATCTAGAAAACAAAGAAAAACCCCTGCCAATTTCAATGGGATCACCTTTGCTTGATACAGTTATATCCAGTTGCGATAAGCGTTTCCATGAGCTTTCCGTCATTTGGGATTATATCGGTAATTTTCTTTCATTATTATCTACTCACAAAATTGACAGTAATAAACATAAACAATTTCCCACAGGCTATGAATCGAGTGATAAAGAAAAACGAATCGAAGAAATCACAAATGCGTTCGGGGAAATGTTGGATGGAATCATAATGAAAGAGAATCAGCTTCGACTAGAAATCGAGTCGGATATTGAAAACAAAAAACGCGAAATTACACAGCTTTGTCAGCAATTAAAAATACCGACATATTTCCCCCCTCGAGATTTGACGTCATATAATTTATTGAAGGTATACCAAATGTTATTAATCATTATTTTTTTGTTATCATATGTGGAAATTGTAAATATTATTCAAAATTAATTCATTTCTAACCTCATTAAAACAGATCTATGAATTATTAAAATTAAAAGAACATGACTAAACAAAACGTTGCGATTGTTTTTCTTTGTCATATGATAGGTCAGTGGTGTTGTCAAACGTTTTTTTTTAAAGTGACGGTACCCTAAAATAAAACAAAACGCTCATAGAAAACCACTTTAAATTATTTGTTTTTTTAATACGCTTTTGGTTGACTTACAGTTAACTCTTTAATTAGACTGATTTGTTTGATACACACATCTAATAAAATAAATAAAAATAACGAATAAATTTTTTTTTCTTTTTTTTCAATTTTCATTTTAATACACGTTTTTTCAATTTTGGCAAAAATGTTATAGATTTCGTTAGTTTTTAGATCTTCAAAGTCATTTACAAGTCCTTTTATTAACAACGATGATCGATAAATATCCTGGTCTTTTTTTCGAGTGCTAAATTGATTTTGTTTATTTTTTCCAATATCAAATTTCAAATAGTTATCAACACAATGAAGTTGTAACTATTGATTTGACGGTGCAATGATTTAGCAACAGATAATGCTTCACCAATAAGGTTATTATCCTTCATTTCAATTAATGCTAAAACAATTTGCTCCAGTAACTCATATGCGGCACTTACAGCATTTGCTTTGGTACACCATCTTGTGCCCGTATGGTTCTTTAGGCTAATTTCAGTGGCTGATGATAGTATGTACAATGCCTGTATAGTTCCGAAAAATCTTACAACATCTGCATGATGCAGATAAGAAGCCCCAAAAAGGCAACAAACATAATAAAAAATATTATAATGGTTTAAATGAAATATATTTAAATATAATTAATTATTAGCTTTTTTGTTATCGAGGATAAAAGTGAAATATCTATTTAAAAAAAATTAAAAAATTAGAGATTTAGCGGCGCCCTTTTGAACTGGCGCGGGCCGGCGCCCTTAGCAACTGCCCCAATGGCAAGCCGTTGTTACGCCTATTTACACTATTTAAATGAAAACTTTAATTGAAGTTTAGATTGGAAAGAAGTTACTCTGATTATATTTGTTACGTAAAAGCACAATTAATATCAATCTTTTATTATAAATGAATAAAAACTAAAATCAATCCAAAATATTATATGTTTAAAATAATTGAATTTTCCAGGTGCTAAAAGATAAAACCAAAGAGCTTCAAGATATTCGAACAGAACGTCAACAGTCATTCTTCACTATTTATAAAAATATAATGGAACTAAGAAAATTAATGTCCTTAATCAACGATTCAGAACAATGTCAGAAAATGAAAGAAAACATTAAAAATCCAGACAGTGATGATATTTCAAGTAAAACTTTGATTAAATGTTTTTTACAAATTGCGCGTCTTTGAAGCGAAATATGGATTCTGAAAGCTAGAGGAGTTTGATTGAGAAATCTGATTTATCCTACTTATTTAGCAGACCTAGAGTTAAGTGATCACCAAAAGTTGTTATCAAAACCTTATTTAATTTTAAAATCTACTTTTTTAAAAAACTACTTTAGAATTGGATAAAAAAATCACACAAGTTAAATCTATTAACAGTTTATTACAAATTTATCTTTCTTTGATGTAAATTGTTTAATTGCATTTCTTTTTTTCAAATACAAAATCACATTTGTAGAGAAAAAGAGGCATAGACGAAAAACGAATGCGTACTTTTCCTATTTTTCCTACGCAGTTTTTTAATACACATATTTATATCTATAAAAATATTTTTTATTTTCATTTGCGTATTTATACGTTCCGCCTCTGGTTTGGTGTATTGAAAACAAATTCAATTCAAAATATTTATTTATAAATTTGAAATTGATTTACAGCTTCTTGTATGTCGTTGGATTTCTTCTATTAATTGAACTTCTGCAATATATTTTGATAATCCGACTTCTTCAGTAGCTTTAGTGTGTTGGAATTCAGTTACAACTTCAGTTACTTCGTTAAACATGTTGAATTGAATTTTTAATTTCAAAAAAGTGGAAGTTAAGACGTATATATATATTTTAGTTACTTAATATAACGCCAATAAAAAACCTTTCGTACGATATATTTCGATAGCACAGCTATCATCTTCAGATACTCAAAACCAACTAAAAATATTATGAATTAACATTTAATTTAAACAAATTATTTTTTATTAATTTAATTTTTTAATAAATAAATATTTTTAAAAATATATTTTAAATTAATTTAAAATTTTAAAATTTTTTTTACTTATATTCTAATTTTTAAAAATTAATGTAATTTAAAATTTTCAATTATTTTAATAATATTAAAAAAAACAAACATGATTTAACATACGTAAACTATCTAAAAATATTCAAAACATTCGTAGTCACTGCACTCTGCACATTAATCTTTGGATCCAATGACCTTATCAGCAATGCTTCACATATCACTCGTTTCCAATAACTATTAAAACCTCTCAACAAAATTCTAAAATCAGACATTTCTATTTCACTTTGACAGCCTCTATTGTGCTCACTAATATTGGTCAAACCCTTCAATCGACAATGCTCTAGATGCTCAAATTATAAGAGGAAGTTGGGTAAACTGATAGGAAATTTAGAGTATAAGATCGTCTCTAATTCGTGTAAGGTACGCAATATGTTTATTAATAAATCAAAAACTCCGGTTGGATTGTGTTCTGATCTCGTTTATCAATTTACATGTAATGGGTGTAATGCCACATACATTGGAGAGACTTCCCGTCATCTCTGTACTCGAGTTCTAGAGCATTGTCGATTGAAGGGTTTGACCAATATTAGTGAACACAATAGAGGCTGTAAAAGTGATATAGGAATGTCTGATTTTAGAATTTTGTTGAGAGGTTTTAATAGTTATTGGGAACGAGTGATATGTGAAGCATTGCTGATAAGGTCATTGGATCCAAAGATTAATGTGCAGAGTGCAGTGACTACGAATGTTTTGAATATTTTAAAATAGTTTACGTATGTTAAATCATGTTTGTTTTTTTAATATTATTAAAATAATTGAAAATTTTAAATTACATTAATTTTTAAAAATTAGAATATAAGTAAAAAAAATTTTAAAATTTTAAATTAATTTAAAATATATTTTTAAAAATATTTATTTATTAAAAAATTAAATTAATAAAAAATAATTTGTTTAAATTAAAGGTTAATTCATAATATTTTTAGTTGGTTTTGAGTACCTGAAGATGATAGCTGTGCTATCAAAATATATCGTACGAAAGGATTTTTATTATCGTTATCTTTTAATTAAATCGTTGCCAAATTTATTTAATTATTTATTTACTTAATATAATACATAAATTTTAATATTTAAACGTCTTATAAATAACAATAAATTTTGTATAATAATTATAATATATATACATAATTATATAATTTTACATCAAGTAATTATTAATAACAATTATATTTATAACATAAATCGTAATATAATTACATCCTAAGTGAAAATAAAGGTAATAAAAACTTAGTATATGTAAAGTTAAACAAAAAATCAAGCAAATATAAAATTTTATTGCTAAGTGTTCTATACATTAATTTTATATATAGGCAATATTCCTTAAAGCTTCACTCTACGTGCTTTTGCTGCCACAAAATCGTTAATTATTTTGTTGTTATCGATGTCGTCATAAACGTCATTCTCAATTGAAATTAAGGCAAGTCCGACTAATAATTTTTAAAATTCATCTCAACGTTGGCGCTCCATCCTAGTATGTGCCCCATGCGATGCTTAATATGCTTACCGCTTTGCGCCGCTCCTGTATATATAAATATTTTATTTACTTAATATAATATATAATTTTTAATATTTAACCACCTTATAAATAATAATAAATTTTGTATAATAATTATAAAGTTGTGACCGACACATTTGGCATTTGTCTTCACAAAAATAATAATTTATTTACTTATTTAATGAATTACTCCATTAACTGGTCTATATAAACATTTTTATTATTACAGTCAAAGAAGAATATTTACCCACAGAATCCGAAGTTGAAACATTCCGTCAATATCTTACCTCATTAGAGTCAGATTATCAAGAATTATTAGACAAATATTATAGCCTTTTAAACGACGTTGGAAGAATCTCAGCAGATATTGAATATTCAGGTGAATCTGATTTCGAAAGATCCATATTAAAAGAGTTCGACGATCTTCCGAAAAGCAATGAAACTGTAAATCTATCAGAAAAATTAACCATTACCGATGAATTATTGGACAAAATGCAAAATTTGAGATTGAAAATGGTTAAACGAAAAGCAATGCTTGTAAGTACATGTGAAGAATTAAGATCTTATCTTCTCTCCATGTGGTATCGGCTAAACATTGACGAAGACTCGAAAAAAGACTTTATGCAACAATGTTCTGGATACAAACCTGATGTCCTTGAATTGCTTCAGGTATACATGTGATTATTATTGGGTTTATAACATAATGTAGTGTTTACACTAAGAGTCGATAACCTTTTAGCTGTGGTGTGCCAAGCCAATTAATTCAGAGTGCCACCTTATTTTTTTACCAATAAATAATAGTATGTCTGTCACATTAAATAATGCAGTTCTTTATGAAAATAATTTGATCGCAAAATTATCTTTTTAATATATTTAATTGAAAATAAAATATATAAAATTCCAACACAATTTAAAAATGCTTGTGATATTATTTGACGTTGTATAGAAAATTGGTGTTTAATAATGCAAAAAAATATCATTTCAATACCAATACAAATATATATTTTTATCTAATAATATAAGAGAATATATGTGAAACCGCCTTTAGCAGTATAAGCTATTACACACACCATTTTGTAGTGGTGTATAGAGTGCCATCGACAACTCCACCGCGTGCTAATCTGGCTCGCGTGATATAGGTTACCGACCCCTGGTTTACACCAGTTATACATTGAATTTGCTATAAACTGACAATTTGTGTGTCATATTCAATTTATTTTTTTAATACTTAAACTAGTGTGTGCCCAATATTTTACAGGTATTCCTCGTTTAACGCTACAATTGGTAGCGCTGTTTCGTTAAAGAGCTCATATCTGTCAGTTTTTTCAAATTTTCCTTCATTAATATTTCTTGGAAAATCTATGCGAAAATGATTCCAAATTCGGAAGATCTGCTTCGATAAAGCGATTCGTTATAAACATAATATCGTCATATTTAGAATTGTTGAAAGGAAAAGGAAAAATATCCTTAACAATTCAAAAATTCAGAAGGAACGGAACCCCCATATTTTAGTGCAAATAGTGCTTCTATTAACGCTGTTTAAATTAACGCTATTTTTTCAGGAACGCACTTTCTCCAATGTATGTGTCATTGTACTCATTAAATGAAAATTTACAAATCTAATTGAACATTTAACCGAGTTGCGGCTAAGTTTTAAATGTCACATTTTCCTAGGTTGTAAAATAACGTCAAATGAAGAAACATTTTGTCAAGCCTTATTTTAGTACTTATTTAATATCCTTTGAAATTTAGTAAAATTAAAAATATATCTATTCAATTATTATTTAAATTAAATAATTATTATTAAATTAATTAATTATTATTATCAAATATTTCAGGAAGAAGTGAGTAAATGTCAGCAAATGAAATGGGAAAACATTTCGGTCTATTATTCTGGTTTATTATACGAGAAAGAAGAGATTGAAAAAAAACTGTTAATAAGTTCAGTCGTAAAAGACGTCGAGTTTTCAGTTGAGAGCCTTTCTGAAGAATCTGTCAGTTCTTTGGAACAAGAAATCGATCAGTTAAAGGAGAAATACGAAAAATATCAGACATTATATGACACCGTAGCAAATTATCAAAATCTTTGGATGACATATTTAGACGTAGAAAGTCAAATGAAAGATCCAGCAATTCTTAGTAATAGGGGTGGTATTTTGCTCAAAACAGAAAAAGAAAAAAAACGCCTGTTGAAAGAACTACCAAAAACCGAAGCCATTGTTGCTGAAGCCATTGCTCAATATGAAAAAAATAACAAAACCAAATTCTACGTTTGGAACAATTTAACTTTTAAAGATTACGTTCAACATTTGTGGACCGAGTTCAGAAATCGAAAGGATAGCGCAAAATACAGACGGCCGGGTCCAGGTTCACAATCTGTCACAAATTCTCCGAAAAGAGTCACCTCACCAAGAGTAAAATAAGTATGAATGTCAATAAAACTGATCTCGAGTTTTGTGGAAAATTTAGTATCCATTAGTATTAATAAATTTTTGATTTGGAAAAAAAAATATTGAATCGCTTTTTTTTCAGGTTAAATTTTTTTTAATTGAAAAAAATCAGTCGATTTGTTATTTATACACAATTTTTGTCATTTTTTCATTGAGTTTTTTTGTTTCGTCGGTTGATGTTATTACAAATCACTTTTCGTTTGAAATTTTATTTTTTTCCCACAAGATTTTGATTTGTATAAATAATAATAATAATAATAATAATAATAATAATAATAATAATAATAATAAATAATAATAATAATAATAATAATAATAATAATAATAATAATATAATAATAATAATAATAATAATAATAATAATAATAATAGTACGAAAGATTGCCTTTGTATGGTTGATTTGTTAACATATTAATATTTATCCAATCAAAAAATTACAAAAATAATTATAATAAAAAATTTATATATTTATATATATTTCATTTTGGATCTGCTCACTTAAAAATGTGCTTTGAAAAGAAAATTGATGATTTAGTTATTAAATTTTTTTATTCTTGTTTTAATGGATTGAAATAATGATATTTTTAGTTGTCTTTTCAATATAATATTGGACATGAGTTTTCATTTTATTCTGTGATTATAAGTTGAATCTTTAGAGTAATATTGTTGATTTGTTTTACTGAATGTTCTTATAAAATCATTAGCATTTTAAAATATTAATTAAATAATATATATTCATTAAAATAACTTATAAAATAAAAATCCACATTAATGTTTAATAATAAGCTTAATTATTAAAGAAAGTTATTTTAGATATAAAAATTAGTTTTTGTCTATTGTAAGGCTTAAATTCTAAAAAACCTCCAAAAAAACGCTCCGGTCTTGAATGACTCTGATATGAAAGAAATAGTTTGAAAAATTTTTTTGTCTGAATACAAACAATAAATATTACTAATTAATAAGTTTACGTTGTTATTTGAACAGGATAAACAATCAGGACTTTTGTTCGGCCTACCAAATCTAAATAGCATCATTTTGGCTGTAAATTTGACAAAATAACAATAAGTTAAATATCCAATTAATCAAAACTTATTCTTGTCAATTTTTTTCCTTTTCTTTTACATGTTTCTTTCTAAATACGAGAGCTGGAGCTAGAGAAATATTAAACCAAATAAATTCCTCTTTTTTTAATCTGAAAAATTTAAGGATACAAAAAAGTAGCAAATATACATTATTTGCAAATTGCAAATTAATAAATTATTAAATCTCGAATTTGAAGAAATTTGGGGGGGTAGGCATTAAATAAATTATGCTAAAACGGGCAATCGATTATTTATTAATTATTTAAAGTGGAAGCTCAATATCGACGCTCCCTTGGTTACACCATTTCCATATTCAATCTGCTATAAGCATATAATTGTGTGCAGCTAGTTAATGTCAAATAATTAATATCAAATATAAAAACTCTGTTTTAATAGGGGCTACATAACCATTTTGTTTTATATTTGGTATTAAATGAAGTGAAGAATAAAATATTTAATTAATTATATTCACTTTAAAATTCCAAGGGGACCGTGACCCATATAAAAAAATAATAATAAAAGGTTTTTTTGAACTATTTTTGTTTCCTAAAATCAAGAATTGAAATGTTTTTGTCTTTAAACACAAAATATTAATAAATGTTCTTCCTCACATCCGAACTCACTTGGAAATCTGATGCTTGTTTATTGTAAATACTTATTTAAATGTTGATAAAGATACGCCTGGTATCGCATCGTAGAACTATTATAGCAAAATTTCAGTTTTTTGTAGTAGTGATAAAAGGTATTTCTTCACTCATTAGGAAGGGTTACTAATTCCGACAAAAGCAACTTCCGTATTTTATACGAATTTTAAAAAAGGCGCTGCTTCCGTCGGATTCTATATACGCAATTTTAAAATTTATTAAAACAAATTAAAGTTAAAATTTTATTAGTAATGTCCATTTATATCAAAAGGTTACTTTGAAGACAAAAAGAATTTAACTGAATTTACTTATAATTATCAGTAAATAATTAAATATTTTGTTTAAATCTCAAAAAAAATAAATTTTCCTGCAAGACTTTTATCATGAAATCAGAATGATTTTACAAGATTTATTAAAAGGGGTTTGCCCACATTTTAATTAACCTCACAGAATTGACCTTTGACCTAATCAAGTGATAAAATCACGTAATATTACTTATTTAAACAAAAATAGTTACTAAAAATGAATGCTTCTTTAAATTGATCAACTCAAAATTATATTAGAACCAGTAAAACAAAATATTGTGCAAATAACAGATCAATGAAACAATGAAACAAAAACATTTTTTTTCATCTTTGATCTATTTTCATTTGAGATTTTTTTTTCGTCCTTTATTTATAAATAATAAATAATTTTTTAAATGTTACTCACTTTTTCATAATCGAATTCAATTGATGGATAAACTTTTGTTTTCTTTGGGGATTTTATTTCCCGATTTGTTTTTGTTTTTATTTTTTCCTTTTTTTCAATTTTACTTACTATTTGTTTCATTGTTAAATTTCATTTATTTTTTTGTATTTTTTTTCTCGTCTTTCAGTTATTCTTTCACTCTTTTTTCCATTGTATTTTATTATTTACGTATCATTAATAGTTCAAAAATGTGCTGCTGTTCGAAATTTCAAAATTCAACCTTGTCCAAAAAGATTTTGTTTGAATTGATGCAAATAGTGGAAAATAGCGGATAAAAAATCAAAAATCAAAATGAGTCGACATATGATATTTTTGAATTTTTTAAAAAAATAAATATTAAAAACTTTGTTGCAAATTAAATTCCAAATTTGAGAAAAATTGTCCCAAAGAAAAAAAGACATGGAGCACCCTAATTTTACTGTCCTTGAATTATACCTATATTGTATTTTATAACGTAATAAATTAATAACACTATAAATATGACTTTATTATTATTTTTTCATCAACGTGTTTTTTTCTGTATTTTATATTGCGGCTATATTTATTTTATAAAAGTATTTGTTTGAATGAGTTTCCGACACGCGTTCAAAACGTTTTATTCTTATTTTCATGTCCGTTTACTTTCCTAAAGTAAGTTGTAGTATTGCCCATAGTTTGTGTCCATTATATCATATTACATTAATTCACTTAATTAAATACTTCAATTTATTATGTACTCCACATTTGGTTTATTCGGGTAAAAATTTGATGAAATTAAAATATTATATTTCAATGAAACATCTGCCGATTTTGATTTCATAGAGACTACTAAATTTTCACTTAATACAAATTATGCAGTACTTAGCTTCAGATTAATTTAAAACTCGAAAAGAAAATAATAATAATAATAATAATAATAATAATAATAATAATAATAATAATAATAATAATAATAATAATAATAATAATAATAATAATAATAATAATATTAATAATAATAATAATAATAATAATAATAATAATAATATTAATAATAATAATAATAACAATAATAATAATAATACTAACGATGATAATAATAATAATAATAATAATAATAATAATAATAATAATAATAATAATTATAATAATGATAATAGTAATAATAATAATAATTGACATAATATTTTCTACAAAATTTGACTATGAATCAATTGATTTCACTTGAAAAAAAGGCTGTACCGAAAATTCGTGAATACCTTAAATAAATCTAATTCATAGTCAAATTTTGTAGAAAATATTAATAATAATAATACTAACGATGATAATAATAATAATAATAATAATAATAATAATAATAAAAATAATAATAATAAAAATAATATTAATAACAATAATAATAAGGTTAATAATACATAATATAATAACAATAACTAATAATAATAATGTAATGATGAATTTGAATTTATTTTATGTATCGGAAAGTTAAATAGACAAAGTATGGATGAGATTATATGTTTGTAGTTTGTTTACGAATGTATTATTGGTTGATACGCTTGACTTATGCTGCGTGTTGTGGAATATAAACAATTCGGAATAACACATGTTTAATAGAAGGACATTTTTAAAATCTCTAAAACATTTCATTTTGTAGCATAAACAAAACTTTTTAGTCATGTTTGGAGGAAAAAACGTTTTGAACCTCCCTAATATGTAAAGCCGATTTTGCATTTTATGAACAGTTTGTATAAGAACATTGTATTCCCACGCAAAGAGAGAGTCATCGATATCGTTCTTGGATTTAATAATTCAGCAAAAAAGTAAACGCTGCAAGAAAGAGATTTTTTAGAAAATTAACTGGTACTGATATTTTTTCTTCTCCCGAAATTTTTGCCAATTAAAGCATAAGATAAATATTGTGAAAAAACAATTCTATTATTCATGGTCCTTTTCTTCTACTTTTGAAGATTTGGTGGAAAATGTTGATAAATAGGTTGAGTTGTTGATATTACTAATAATAATGATAAAATACACCGTTGATAAATTGATAAACTACCCGTCATATCTGTTTTCGAGTATTTGAACATTGTTGACTGAATAGATAGATCAGTATTAGTGAACACAACAGGGGCTAAATGGATAAAATTCTTATGTTAGAATTTGAAATTTTTTAAAAAGTTTATTTTAAATAAAATAAAATATAATTTTAAAAGCTAATTTAAATGAATCAAAATTTTTTGACAAAGATTTATTTGCTTGAATATATAAATTAAAATCCATATTATTTTGGTTGGTGTTTTATTTGATGATGCCAGTGAATCTGTCAGAATATATTGTATAACGTGCGTTTGAATGGCAATTTCTGGTAATTAAATCATTACCATGTTTATGTCATTAATTATAATAATGATTTTAATATTAATAATATTTATATTAATAATAATGCAATAATAATAATAATTTATATAATAATTTATTATATAAAAATATTGTTTCATCTTTTCATATCTCTTTTCTCAAAGTATATCTAAATTTAAAAAAATATTACACGTATCTTTTAATTTTAAATTTGATATCGTTATTTATTTTGCATTTTTATTGTCAAGTTATATTTTCAAATTAAAATATTATAAAAAAAATTTTATATTAATTAATTTCTACAATGAGCTTTTTCCAAAGAACTTAATGTTTAATAATTAAAATATTTTTAATAATTATTAAATTTCAATTGAATTATAAAGCATTTAATAAATAAACAAACAAATCACAAGATTAAATAATGAAAAAATGCATTGGTCTTTTAACATAGTATTTTCACAGAACAGAATGGCTGGAACAGACCAAATCTAACAAGCCATATTCAACAAATGAAAACAAAATCTAGTTAATTTTTTCTCAAACATTTTTTAACATTAAATTTAATTTAAAAATATTCAAAAGGATTTCTAATGTAAATACTAACCATTAAATAATACCACTTGAAATTTTTAGTTAATTTTTTTGTATTAAATATTCAAACAAAAAATATTTAAAATAATAAACATAAAGCGGGATAATCAAATTATTCCCATGAGAACTTTAAAATAAACAGTTTAATTTTTTATAAATTTTATGGATATTCAATTTTAATTTTAAAATATTAAGTATAATTAATAATATACATATTACAGGAAAACGCCATTTCAAACACAAGTTTTACGATATATTTCAACGCTATCATTGACCAGGCTAAAACCCAACCAAAATTAAATAGATTTTAATTTATAAATGGATAAAAATTTTAAATTTTTCAAAATTTATACTATTAATTTAATATATTTTTTTAAAATTTTAAAGCTTTTAAATTAAGTTTTAAATTGTATTTTATTTAATATCAATTTTGTTTTATAAAACTTTTTAAATTAATATATAAAATTAAAATTTTAAAAACAAACTACTAATTTTTTTTAATCAAATTTTTCTAATTAAACTATTTAAAATCATTCAAAAGATTCGCACTTTAATCTTTAGATCCAATGACATTATCAACAATATTCCAAGTATAACACGTTCACAATAATTATTAAAACTTTAATAAAATTTAATAATCAGACTTGGCTATTTTATTCATTGATAATGTTCCAAAACTCGAGTACAGAGATGATGGGGAGTCTCCTAAAGATGTGGCATTACACCCATTACATGTAAATTGATAAACGAGAACACAATTCAACCGGAGTTTTTGATTTATTATTAAACATATTACGTACCTTACACGACTTAGAAGTCATCTTGTAATCTAATTTTCCCAACTGCTTGCTTAAATTCTTCTTATAATTTGTAAAATATTCCAAGTACGGCTATACAAACTAAAATTTAAATTCATCAGTCTTTAATACACTATTAATAATATTTACATCAACATCCAATTTACACTCACTAGTCAAATTTAAACACAGATTATTACGATTCTAAATCAATTTGTCACCAGCCACTTATCATTAATAAAAATTATTTTGAAAACAAATTCTCCATCAACAACTGAACCGATTTATTAACACTGTTTACTGAATTTTCAAAAGTAGAAGATAAGAACTAGGAATCAATCCCTTCACCATATTTCTCTTATACTTAAATTCACAAAAACTTTCCGGTGAGGTTTAAAGACTAGTAACAATTGGTTTTCTATAAATTTCTGTCTCATAATGTTTATCTTTGCGTTGAATTAATAAATTTAAGAACGTAATCGACTACTCTTTTTCCGCGTGTGAAACTGTTTAAAAAGAATCTCATAATAAAGAATCTGAAGCCAGAGCCTAAGTTGGTTATTTATCAACTTAAATAAATTGTAACATTTGAAAGTGGGATGTATATTTGTTTGATGAAGGATAATTGAAAAAAGTTTTCTTTCAATACCAAAAGTAGTAACACAAAAAAATTAACTATATTGATTCTTTGCAGGGGGGCTTATTATTAATATGAAATATTTATATATAAAATCAAAATATTCTTTATTTATCAAAAATAAACTTTATCAAGAAAATTAAAACTGTTATTTAAATTTAAAAATAAATTTTAAAAAAGGAAAAACTTTATTTCTATTATTTTATAAAATGCAAAAAATCATAGTTGAAGGGCAAGTAACAAATTAATTATTCAAACTGCAATTGTTGACATATTAACACTCTCTGAGTATAATCTGTCAAAAATTTTCTCTTTATACCGTTTCAGTGTCTAGCAGTGCAGTTTTAAACACAGTCAGTATCAAGTCTATTTGTCCGATAACAGCATGTTCAAAAAGGCCTGCTTTTTTGTGGCACTTAGAGTGTAAACTTATATATTTTGAAATGTTTTAAATTAAATGTTAAGAACATTTATATTTATGCAGAAGCAAGAATAGAATTAAAACAAAAAAAGAAAAAAATCAAATGAAGTTAAATAAGTTGCATTTTTATTTTTTTGAAATTTCATTTTACAGATTGTCTGTCTATATTAACCTTTCAAAATAAAAAAAATAATTAAAATAAAATTATTATAATTCCTTTTTAAAAAGTTTTTGGAAAATTATTTTTTTATTTAAATTAAATTAATAAAAAATATTTTTTGTTTTAAATTAATAATATTTGTATAATTTGTTTAAATAATTTACATAATCATAGTAAAACTGTCGAAATACATCGTAAAACCTGTTTTTCAAAAGCGCTCTCTTGTAATTATTAACGAAAAAGACCGAAAACAGTAAAAGATAAAATTATCTTTATTCCGTAGAAAAATGAAAGTTTAGTTCCATGCGCAAAACGTCATTGCAAACAAAGACAGATAGAAACAAATTCGTTACTGTTACGAATTTATACACATTTTATTACAAAACAAATTATATAGCAAAAATGTATTACCAATTCTTAAAATATGTAACAATAATATGTTGTTTTGGTCAAAAATTTAGTTTATAACTCTCCGTTAGGGCTGTCCTATCCAAAAGATGCACTAAGCACTGTAATTTGAGTCTACAAACCATTGTTAAGAACCCTTTTATTTTTTCAACTCTCTTACTTTTCTTTCGTTTTCTTTTGTATTCATCAAACATTATTTAAATTGATTTTATTAAATTAATTAATTTATTTATTTAAACAACGTTTAAAGCATTAGCGTTAAATATTACAAAGTGGTTACCAATTTTTATAATGAAATATTGCGAGAAAATAAATCCTGCATTCTGGCAATCAACTTTAAAAACATTAACTGAGATTTAAAATCACAACTAAGTGCGTTTATGAATCATGATTCCAGCATAGTGTCAAAAAATAGTAAGATTAGATGAATGGATGTTTTCTTTGAATGCAGAATTGACACATTTTTAATTTGACACGAATGTAATAATGCCTAGGACCTGTGACATCCTCAAAATGGGCATGTTCTCCATGTTACTTTCTTGGTCAAGTAGCCATATAATCCAAGTAATTACCAATTAATTTCTTTTTTTTTCATTGAATCTTGTATGAGAAAATGATTGTAAAATTTACAAGTCAGTTTAAGTCCTTCTTTAATTAAAATTGCGAATAGCTTCAATGTTTGTTCAAGGTCTCTGATATTGAGATACAAACGTAAGGAATGGGAACCCAATAAAAACTTTTCATGTCTCAATATAATCTAACAAAGCCGTACATGAAGTGAGTAATTTTCTTTAAGGTTTTAAAATAATTTACGTAAAAATATTTAAAAACTTTTTTAAAGTTACTCCTCTTTTCAGTTTATTATTAATTTTGATTTTTTTTTATAAAAGCAATAAAAAAGTAAATAATTTATTAAATATTCTCAAAGCTAAATGGATCCTAGGAGTATCCGTATTTTCTTACTACGACCTTTAGGGATACCTTTAACCTCTAACGTGCAAAATCCAAATCAAGAGGAATCAACCGCCAAATTTTGTAATCCTTTCCGTACATTTCTATGTTTAGCATTTGTTTCATTTCTATTACTTCCGGTATTTCATTTAGCCTTTCTATTTCAGTTTCTTTAAGTGGGGCTATTAAATTTATTTTCGGTATTTCAGTCGTCTTTGACAGACTAACACAATATGATTGACTGAAAATATATTTGTCCTTTTTGCAATTTTGATAAATTTCATTGACCATTCTATTCCATTTTGAAAGAGTGCTCATTTCATATAAGCTTATATCCTCATCACAAAACCTAGACGCTCTCAACTTCTGTCGGACAAGGTCAGAGCTGTCTCTATCGCATATACCTAAATGAATGAAAGGATTTTTATCATAACCTGGATCCTTATTCGTTTCAAATCTTTTAACGATTTGAGGTTTCTTTACAATTTTTGAGTTCGAGTCTCGTCTTCCTGAATTGAATTTATAATATTTTCTATGGCGATGTTCAAAATAATTTCGATTGTTGGTACCAGAGTTTAAAATACGTGACCTTGAGAATTGGATATGGGGTCTTGAGTTCTTGGGGGAGAAAATTCTTGAGTGATGTCTGGATTTAGTTATTATCTTTGGTCTTCTACTTCCAGGTGACATCGCTAAGAAATCTTTGTCGGGATTTGTATAAATTCCAATTTTTGAATTAATTAAATTTATATTTGGAAAGTTTCAGATTTTAATAAATGTGATTTAATAAAAATGATATTTTAACTTGTAGTGGCCTACAACAAAAAATATAGATATTTAATTAATTTGAACTAACTGATTAAATATTATAAATTTCTTAACTGGATAAAATTAATTTAAATTTCAATTACAATTTAATACTAGAAAATATTAAAATTTTTAAAATGCTTTCATTAATTAAGTTTTATCAAAATTAATTTTAAAAAAACACTGAAAAACTAATATTAGTATAAATGAGATATAAATAATTAAAAATTTTGAAATTTAAATTTGAAAATATAAAAATAAGGTTAACGCTTTTAATTAGGTTTTTAATTACGTTTTTTAAAAACACAAGAACTAATAATTTATTAGTTTTAGAAAAATTTTGTTTATTAATTTTTTAAAATTTTTTATTAATTTAAAATTTTAAATTAAAAAAAATTTAATTACCTAAATTAACACTGAATATCAAATATAATTTAAAATTTCATATTTTCAAAAGATATATTTTATGTAATTTGAGAGCTCACAAAATAGTTTGATTTTAAAAGTCAATTAAAACAACAATTTTAATAAAATGTTTTTGAGAAACATTAAGAGTTTTTGCCATGAAGTTAACAATAACAATGATGAAAATAATGACATAGTTAGAGTAATTACATACAATTATATTTAAGAGTCGAGACAAATTTCCCCATTAGGAATGACATTTTTAATTTTCAAAAATAAATTTAATTTTAAATTTAATAATTTATAATCAAAATGTGAAATTTGACAAATAATAATTATTTTAATAAGATTATGTGACAATAACGTGAAGGAGGAATGTTTTCACCAACTATTTAACCACAAATTAAGATTTACTATAAAAAATAATTAATTTATTTGCATTTAAATCTATAAAATAAATACCGGAATTAATTAAGTGAATTTATTATATAGAAGAGCAGAAAAATAATTTTGATGAGAATAATTAAATACACACACAAATAAACTGCTTAAAAAAATCATATAAAAATCATATAATAAAATTTCAATTTCAAACCTCTTTAGAAATATTAAAAATGATGAGAGATTACCAGAAATTATGGAAAATTTTGATGAAAAGCGCCGAAAAATGTAAAATCTAAGTAAAATAATAATAAATTTTAAAGCAAAATATTTTTAGGTATTCAGAAATTGATAAAAATTATTCGATGGGGAAAAAGTTATTACAATAACATAAAAAATATTTCCAAAAATTATTTTTGAATAAAAGAATTTAAAAAAAAGCTTTAAAATCTATATTTTTGAAAAAAAAATAGATGACCTTAATGCTGAATAGATTAATTTAAATAAAAATAAAACAACAAAACTTTAAAATTAATTAATTTATTATATTAATTCCATAAAATGTCCGTCATTGTCACTGATAATTTATGAAAGCTTGTGTGTATATTAAGTGTGTGTAGTCGATGAATCATTGAGATAAATAATAAACAATAACATAATGTGAGGAACCAGTGATTCACTATTAACAAATTAAATAAACACTCATTTATGCACAAGTTTACATCGCATAACATACAGTCATCATGTAAAATTATAATAATCGTCACATTTCTTGATACTTAAAACTTGAAACCAATAATTACTTGCGTTTATGCTTCAAATATATTTTATATATACTTTATATTTAATAACTACTTAAAAAACATAAATAATATTTGACATTATTATGATATATTATTTCGATTAAGTTTCCGAAATAAAAAACAATTTTAGCAGTCATTAAAATGCATTATTTTTTCTAGCTCCCACATGTTGACTTTAAATTTTCTCATCATGCCGATTAAAACAAATATCAAATTTATTATAAACTTTTAAAAAAATTCAATTAATTGTTTCAATTTTTTACTACGCAAAATGTTTAGGAAGAAATATTTCAAATAAATTTAATAAATCCAAAATAATACGGTTTTGTTTTAAACGCATCCGTAAAATTATCCGTTGGTAAGAGCGGAATGGTTAGGCGAAAGACAAAAATTGTTTTTTAATTAATTCAAAAATTCATATGAAATTCATTAAAAAAAAATTCATTTTAAAAAATTTTAATAAATAACAAACAATAAAAAAATCCATCAACCAGCCATTTATTTAGAAATATACTTTTTGAAAAAGATTTTCGAACGCTTTGGAGATTACTTGATTTTTTCACCAGATTTTCGAAAAGTTTCAGAAAGTTTCACTAATTTAAACAATAAATAACTTTTTTATATAATATTCAATTATTTATTGTTTACTATTAAAAATTCGAAGTTAATTATTTTGATTTTGACATAAAAAACATTCTACAATTGGTATAATATTTTAACAAAAAAGAATGCCAATTAAAAAAGATTTTCAACTAATAGAAATTCAGATAAATAAGCAATATCATAAAAATTACTTTGTCAAAATTAGGATTAAATAATAATTTGTTTTTTGTCAAAATTGTCTAAAATTGGGAAATGAACGGTAAAGCGTAAACCTCAATACTTATTATTATTACCGCAATACATATTGGGAAACTATCGTAAGTATTGCTTCCTCAGATCCGAGAATCGGCAATATATTGAAGCGATATCATCGATTAAACAAACAATGAATAATTAATTAATTTGTTAATTTAATTAATTCGTTTATCAAATTTATGCTGAAATTTATTCAAAGACTAAAATGATTTTTAATTGTATATTTTTTTTGTTTTCACAATATAAACAAAATTTTTGTATTTTTTTTCCTCGAAGATTTTATTTAGAATTTACTATTTTGCGCTTCTGTTTATCCCTCTATTTCTTTTTCATATTGTTAATCATTGTTTGACTTTATGTTAAGGAGGGGGGAGGGAGAAGTGATTATGGAAATTTATGAGACTTATGACAATCGTGGCCATTACGCAGAAAAACAATACGATATCAATCCTATAAGCGTGAACTATGATAGAAGTGCACTACAGGTTTTAAGCTTTTAGAAGAAATTTAGTGATGGTTGAGGTTGGTAAGTTGACATACTGTGAAAGCGTTCTATCGATGGACGTCATAGACAAGAAAACTTACCAAAATGGTATTGGAAAAGAACATATGCAACAAAGAAAGCTGCTGTTTAGTCGGGTTACCGGATGTGGATTTCAAAACTAATGAAGACCTCAAATTTCATGAACTACGCTGGAAACAATGGATTTTTGACCCAATTTGATGGAGAGGCATATATTTTACAAAAGTGGATCAAGAATGGATGGTTTTAGTTCTATAGCAGTGAGATCAAAGAACTAATCATTTGATTGGCTAATTCAACAGAGTAAAGCAAAATTAAGAGCAGTTTTGGAATATGAAATAGTCAACGAAATTAAAGAAATAGTTGAGATGGGATAAATGTGTTGCTGTAGATTTGAAATCAGAATTTCTGCAAATACAAGTTGACGCATCGCCGAGGGCCTTCCCAGTAGTCCGTCAGTGGATGCAAGCATCGGTAAAGCTGCGGATGCTTACGAAGGCAATATATTTATAGATACAAGTCTGATGTCGATGAAACATGCGATCGAACAAATGGGAAAGTTTGGTTTAAACATAAATGATCCTGAGCTTAATGATAGCATTTGAGGTCTTGAATTAAAATGTGTTAAAAAACAAAGAAAACAAGTATAGAACCGAGATAATCAAGGTTGTGATATCCAGCCGAGTGTCACTAAACACTGATTGTGGGACCAGCTGACTGGGACCAGCTTGTTCGTTTGGAAAGGATGGGATCAGAAATTTGTTACAATGACAACAGTTTTAATGAGAGAGATCGCAGATAAAGTACATCAACAAGATCGAGTGACAATGGAGTGAAGCGCAATGAGAACTGATTTATGACTTGGAGGTTGTGATGCAAGTAATCTCGCAGTTGAAGTATTTGTGGAAATTGGAAAGTTACGTGATGAAAATGTACTCAAAATAGATTATTGGTCTTCATTAGCCTTGAAATGTTTTAGTTGATAATAAACGAATACGATGTAAAGGTTACGGTAGAGTTAGTGTCGAAAGAATTAAACACAATTGTCACAACTGACAAACAGATAGAACTGTTCAAAACCGATCAAAATAGTCTTGGGCAATAGCAGAACATTCCACTCCAACGAAATTAGATGGCATTGCGAATTGTTCTGTTTCAAAAGGACCCTAAGGAAACGGTATCGTGGTAAGAATTCAATGGATAGTTTAAAGTTCAAAGACAAGAGTTGGGTGTGATGCAAAGAAAGCTGTATTTTTAGACAACTCTCTTTCAATGAATGGTGGTAGTGTAGATTCCGTTCCAGCAAATCTTAGATTGCAACAAGTTTAGCGATATCCATTTTAGTTTCCAAGCCAATTCTTTGCACAATCAATGATACCCAAATTTAAGATAGACGATAAAGTTTATGTAAAGTTTGGGGAAGATGGATGTTTTACGTCTTGGCAACTTGCAGAACCGAAATACTTTGACTTTAGGACTGACGAATTGAAAAGATCGAATTTGAATCCGAAGGTCTTCAAATTTTTTGGAGGACAACGATTGAGCTTGGGGTTTATTTTGCGATTTGTTTATGATGAACTCTCATAAAAGATTATTTTAAAAGTTGTGGCTCACTACAAAATCCGTCATCAGTCAGAATTACAAAAAAAATTTCTTTTAAAATATACCGAATATTTATATTTAGGAGTTATTAAAAGAAATTTAAAGAAAAAAATAGCCCAATTAAAAATAATAAATAAGAACAACCAAAACCTAAGAAATTAAATGTGTAGCATGGGCCTTTATATGAGCATTTAAACGCAGCATGACATAGTGCAATATTCTTTCCAAATAACCTCTTCTCTTTTTACATGGAATATCATGCTGAATTTATATAGGTAAATGAATAATTATTTTCCCATTCACGAGAACAATGAATGTACAAAAATAATATCATTTAAAATAATATTTAATAATTACAATAATAATTACAATAATAATTACAATAATAATTACAATAATAATAATAATAATAATAATAATAATAATAATAATAATAATAATAAAAATAATAATAATAATAATAATAATAATAATAATAATAATAATCATCTTTTTAATTAATTTATTATCGATTGCAACAAGGCCTACGAGGATACCGAGACATCGCAGCTGTGGAAGAACCCCGAGCGATAGATCCAATTGTGATTTTTTATTGAATTGATTCAGATGGGTCGATGTTACTTGATTGAAGATTAGAATGTTTGCGTCAGAATTTGTCCAGGCTTCTCCATTTGATTGTTCACTATGACCTGAACCCAATGCTGCCATTAAATATCCCAAAACTAGACCATCAAACAGAAAGTTATGATATTCATCCATAGCACATTCTTGAATATTTGTTGGGATTTTATCAAACGCAGTTTTAATACGACTTGGAACTGCAGAATTTAATATATCCATCAAACGAAGAGTTTTTCCCGCTTCACTTGTATCGAATTGTGCAGCTTGAGGAGAAACTATGTGAGATATAATTCCAACTTGTGGTTTAAGAGTAGACAAAGCTTCTCGAGTTGTGTTAGCCTCTTTGGCTAGACGAATCACAACTCTACACGAAACATCGTATTGATAAAGAGCGTGAGACAATTCGCTTTTAAGAACCTGGTTCTCTTGTTTCATGATACATTGTTGAAGGATCAAAGCATCCCATTCATCTTGAAAAGATTTCAATAAGGCTGGAATGGATGTAAAACTGGGTGGTTTCGATTTCACGTGCATTAGAACTCTAATTTCAATCAAATCATCTCGAGAAAACTGTACCCCAGTGACTGGATTTAAATCACTGGTTGTTAAGTATTCATCAATTAACCTTCTTTCATAAGCATGCCCTGAAAATATATTAAGAACTGGAACTTCAGGAATTTCATTATAATTCGAACATATTAACAACATTTTGAACGGTTTAAAGTCAAAATTTATTTTTCAAATTACACCTTTTAATTCTCACAAATTACAAAATTTCAATTTTTACTAATTTACACTAAACATTTAAACAATTATTTTTAATTTACAATTATTTTTTTTAAACCATTATCACTCAATTAAAAAGCCATATTTTCAAATAAAAGTCTTTTTTTTCATTTTCATTTTTTCACAAATTCTATTTTTATTTTTCCCGGCCTTAATTTTAATTATTGTTGTTACTTGGAGAAAAGACTCAAATTTTGAATCCATTCTCCAAGTTACTAAACTACATGGGGCTAAGGGAACAGACTAATCAAATTCTCAACAATAATAATAATAATAATAATAATATTAATAATAATAATAATAATAATAATAATAATAATAATAATAATAATAATAATAATAATAATAATAATAATAATAATAATAATAATAATAATAATAATAATAATAATAATAATAATAATAATAATAATAATAATAATAATAATAACAATAATAATAACAATAATAATAATAATAATAATAATAATAATAATAATAATAATAATAATAATAATAATAATAATAATAATAATAATAATAATAATAATAATAATAATAATAATAATAATAATAATAATAATAATAATAATAATAATAATAATAATAATAATAATAATAATAATAATAATAATAATAATACTAATAATTTACTGGCTTTGAAATTCGTGATCAGCGATTGTTATATATAATCATATATAATGTGTGTTTCGTTCAAAATTTAGATTTTTTTATTTTTAGTAACTCTTTCAATGTTTTAATTTTATATTTTTAAAATAGCGAATATTTTTTTTAAAACCTATTTACTTTTCAAGTTGTTTTTATATTTTAAACTTTTTCAAGTAAAATTTTAAAATTTTATAAAAAAAACATTATTAAATTCAAACTGCATTAATTGCATTTACATTTATTGAACAATAGCTCATCAAGTGAGTTGAGTAAAATAATTAATAAGTGCTTTTGTTTTTTGAGTTTGGAGTGTTGATTTCATTGTCATTTCCAATTTGTAATTTTTTTAAGATTCTGAACATTTTAAAATTATTAAATTTAAAAATACTTTACTAAAATTACTTTCATAATTATAATTATCAAAAATATCTAATAATAATTATAAAAATAATTACAAATATAACAATAAATATTTTAAACTTTCATACATGGATTTTAAATTTAAAAAATTGTTTATGATTTATATATTATAGTTAAAAACCAACAGATTAAAGTGCGTGGTTAACAGGGGCGAACCTAAAATATGCACCCCTTCAAAATAAGGTATACCTTTCGTAACAACTAACAAAACATGTATTACATAATTTTAAATAAGTAATTATTAATAAAAATTATATTTATAACATTAATCGTAATATAATTACATCCTAAGTGAAAATAAAGGTAATAAAAACTTAGTATATGTAAAGTTAAACAAAAAATCAAATAAATGTAAAATTTTATTACTAAGTGTTCTATACATAATTTTATATATAGGCAATATTCCTTAAAGCTTCACTCTACGTGTTTTTGCTGCCGCAAAATTAAGGCAAGTCCGACTAATAATTTTTAAAATTCGTCTCAACGTTGGCGCCACGTCGTAGTATGTGCCCCAATGCGATGCTTAATATGCTTACCGCTTTGGTCCGCCCCTGGTGGTTAATGTATTCATAATTGAGAGTGAATGCACACACTCACTGTCAGATCGTATAAAATGTGTTCTAGTTTGCCATGTAATTATAAATAATGATTTAAAGTTTATTTTTTTAATATATTAAACAACTATAATTCGAATTTTAAATCAACTTATATTTTAATTTTTGAGTGTTAATGTAAAGAATTCACAGTTTACGCTTTAACTGTCATACATACTTTAGTAATTCATTATGTTTAAACTTTAACACTAACATATATATTGTAAAAAATAACTTACTTATGACCTAAACTAAAGTTAAAATCTTAAGACATTGACTGTTTTGCATTTATGTTATTTATCATTACATATTTAATTGTTTTAATTGAAGATAAAAATTTGAACCTTTTCATTGCAGTGAAATAAGTTTTAAAATGATTTGATTATTTTCCACAAATATAAAATTTAATTATAAAAATTAACAAATGAAAAGCGAGCGCCATATTGAAATTGAACAAAATTACAACCATCTGGTTAATGTTTAAAAATAAAATTCAATTTATGGCCATCGCGTTTACAGAAAAGAGAGAGCTAATGCGGCCAGTGGAGAAAAATATCTTTATTTTTGTAAACCAGCTTTATTATTGATACTTCGATATGAAAGAATTTAATTTGTTCGATCTTATTTTCTCCAAATCTTTTCCCGGGGGACAAATTAAAGTAGTTGAAAACGATTTAAAACCACCAGTGGAAAAAAACAAATTTTAATATCGATTTTTTTTCTGGGATTACGAGCACAAAGATATTGAAATTGATTTTGAATAATAATTTATTGATAAATAAATTTATAGAAAGTGCAAATTCAGTGCTAAATCAATTATTGAATTGAATATAATCATTTTTGTGCAACTATCTTTTCGTAATAAATCGACATGGTGAATTTAAAATTCTACAATAGCTTTAAATTTTAATCGACAATATGACAATTTTATTGCAAGTTACTTGAAAATAGATTTTTCTATATCGAATGATGCATAATTTATTTAATTTAAGTAACTATTTATTTTTAAACTAAATTATTGCATTTTATATTATTTTGGAAAATTTTATTAAATAAATTTATTAAATTGAATTTCTTCTAACAATCATGGTAAAAATGACTGAATAAAGAGGATTTAAAAATTCAAATATAAAGTTAAAGAAATTGCAATAATCGAAGAAAGCAACTAAGAAGTAATATAAAAAATACATTTTATTATTATTTTTAATCAAACTCTACTTAAACGAATGTTTTTCCACTTAATTTGATTCTAATAATATTAAATCAGCTGTTGAAAATTTGAAAATTTTTAATTTTTTTATTGTTTAAATGCCTATTTTATATTTAATTATTTATTAATTATCTCTATTTTCTTTTAAATATTTTATGTCATTATGTTATGTCAAAATAGTTAGTAGAAAACGAGAAAATTGTAATTTCTGCAATATATATGCAATCTAAATGCATTGTATTTTTAAAATTATATTTAAAAATTTACATTGTAAGAATCAAGTTAAATTATAAATTTAATTCAATTTAATTAATTAACTAGCTTAATAAATTATATGTCAATTAATTTAGCATTTAATCAGCATTACTTATAAACAATAATTATAAATAATATATTAACTATTTCAAATTAAATATTATTATTAGATAAATATGTAATTTAAAATATTAGAAGATTTGTAGAATAAAGTGATTTCAAAATGTATTCTTAGTCAAGATATTATTGACGTAAAAGAATCCCTGATGTTTTTATTTTGTTTTAATGGTGTTGGAATTTGAATTTCGAAAAAGATTTTAAAATTAAAGGATACCATCGATAATTTTAATTGATCCTTACATAAATGTGTTTTATGAACATTATAATACATTTTATTTTTTTTGTAAACCAAAAATCTTTGTTCTTTGTAATATATTATCCACCTTTTCTAATATCCTCTCAATGATACCTTCTAGCTCTTGGTCTAGCGATGCAAAATTTTATCTCGTAGCTGAAAGCTGTTTTGCTCTTGCAACATTCGTCTTTTAAGAGTGCCCTTCCTATGATCATATTTTGATTTGTAAAATTATTTGATTTTTTATATTAGTCTCACACAAGCTCTTCAAAGAGTTTGGTGACCAATATTGGAACACATTTTCCTTGCTACCATCAATCTTCGGTTAAATTCATAAATGGTTTGAAATTCTTAACGTTCATGTGATTGGACCTCTAGAAAAGAATGGAAACTTATATATATATATATATAGATATATATATATAATTTTAATAGTATTTGTAAAATTATTATATTTTTAGTAAATTCAAACAACGCAATTTTCCTTACATACGAATGTCAAGCACATCAATTGAAAAGTAAAACAAAATCATCAACAAAAAACTAATATTGACCATATTGAAAAGAAAAGTTTGTTTGCTTTGACAAATATTCAGTATTAAAATTTTATTTTGCTAATATTTTCCATTTATAAATCCAAAATTTTGTTTTAATTTTCTCCTATTCCTGCTTTAAAAGAGTTTGATTTGAAAAATTAAAACATTTACTTAATAGCACAATTTTCATGATTCAAACAAACATGAATAATATAATTATTTTTAAACAATTACAAATATTAGAAATTTGTTATTTATTTTATTTCTATAATTTAACAATGACAAGATTACTTTTCTGTATTCGTATCCTTTTTGTTCCTCCAGGAAATCCCTTTACCTTCAACTCTTTAAATTGTATTTCTTTATCGTGTCTTTCTCGTGATAGGCATTATATAAAGGGGCAGGTCAAACAATAATGTGACACGTTGAGGTTCAGTTATTATTTATTATAATAATTATTATTTCATCTTTCTTCATATAAGTTAGGCCTTTATATTTACGTAGACAACACAATTCCGGAAATGGTCGGCGTAATGTCCGGGAAAGTATTATTGTTCAGAAAGTTAAAGAACTAATATGTAAGCGATCAAAGTTTAGAGTTGCTTATTAATATTAAATTTTGTTTAAAAATTAGAAAGTATTCTTCCGAAATTTTTACAACGTTACAAGTGGTTAGCCAAAAATAACAATGACGGACGCTAATCTTGGCAAAGATGCAATATTGTCGAACGGCTGATTAATTACGAGATTGGTTGCAAACTTTAAGTTTCGGAACTTTACTGAAAATCAGGAAGAACTTCGACTGGATAAAGGATTAAATTAAAAGCTTCACTGAAAGGGAAACGAATTTCATATAAAGCCGGTATCCAAAATAATGTAAAATATCTACTCTCGAGAATTCAGGACAACAAGTTTCAGACCTGCTTAAAGACATCGAAACTCTTTTTACATATTATATATATATATATATATATATAATATGTAAAAAATATTTATTATAATATTATTATTTGTTTGAATAATGATTAAAACATTTTTTAACGTATAAATTAAAAATAAACCCCAACTAAATATATTATATATAGATAAATGTTGATTGAAAAAAAACACTTGATTTTAGAAAAGCTTTATTTTTGTTTTAAATTTAATATTTAGATAAAATCAAAGCGTAAAACTAAAAATATCTTTAAGATCTCAGTAATGGATAACTGGATTTCAAACTAACATTGCAATAAATATTTTAATCATAATCATTATCAAATATTTTATTATAATTAATTGTGATATTTTGTTTTAATTGTTCAAATATATATATTAGGGCGTAGCCTGAATTTGTTTACGGAGAGTTCAGTTTTAAGTGCATTGGGAAAATATAAAATTTCATAGTGAGCTACAAAGAATTCAAATTAACTTTTATCTCATGGATTACTCTCTTTGAACACCAGTACAATGTTGGGAAAGGCTCGGAAATATCATCATCTCACTTCCTTCATTTGCTTCACCAGGCTCTCTTCACGCACACACACACACACATATATATATAAACTTGTTAAAATAAAAATCTTTTGTAATAAATTTAATTTTCTAAACATCCTAAAATGACGTTATACGAATGTAAAATTGAAGTCTTCTAACAAACGAAAATGTAGGATCAAAAGAGCTTTAGATTCTTATTGACAGAACAAACCCATTAAGACAGTTTTAATATAAGTTAATAGAAAGGAAAACGAAGAAAAGAGTGTCTATTCATTAATTAATTTGAAATGAAAAAAATTTGACAAATTATGTTATAATTTACCCAGGATTATATTATTCCATTCCTAAAATAATCATTCATTTCTCTTTTTAAATATAATTTTTAATTATTTCAATCTTGTTCAAAGACAACAACAAAAAAAGCCAGCTTGAAAATTAAATTTTAAAAAGTAATTTATTATAAATCAAAAATTAAAATTGTTGAATCAATTAAAACAATTATTTCATATTATAAAAATAGAACATTGTTGACCAATCAAATTTCGTTCTCGGATTAATTTGTTTTCTTTAATAAATTAAAACAATCAATTGTAGGAATGATTACAAAGAATTTCAATTAATGTTAAATCTGTCAGTTTCAGATTTAATTGAAAAATATTCAACTCATAAATAGGCATTAAGAATTTGCAAACAAAAAAACAAAACCAAAAATAAAAAAAAATAATTATTCTTTTTATAGAGATTTTATCAAGTTTTATTTAACTTATCTTAGAGTATTTCTAAAATTAATTAATTAAATTTTATTTAATCTACCTTGCTAAATACCAGCCGATTTATCAACTCTCTTGACACATAAGAAAACTGTGAACAACCATAGGTCTTATGTTAGAAAAGGATGAGTTAAAAATAGCAAACCCGTTTGGATCTGTCTAGACATTCACATTTATATAAATCCTAGTTAAACAAAGCTCAAAAATAAATAAAGGATTTCAGTTAACAAGCATCTGGAAGGCGGCGGAACTTTGATAAAGTGCGGAATCCAGAAAAGTTCCACATTGAGGTTTGTCTAGGTCTACTAAGAGGAAATGATGGGGGAAAATTGAAGGAAGGAATAAATATGAAACCACATTGGTTTTTGAAACTTACAAGAAATAAATGCCATTTCATAGAAGCGGATGAGGCGAACGAAACGAACCAAAGATAAATCATGAAAATAAATATGAGTAGGCAAAATGGAGACATAATTACGAATTTGTGCGATCAGAAATAGCAGAATGAAAATTATATTTGGAAAGTGTTGCAAAATAAACTAAGCCAAATTTAAACAAATTATAAAGAATTGAGTTGTCAATATTTGTTGGACGGATGCATGAGTATAAAACATGGTTAGCAGGTTTTAATGTAAGTGTGGATCAAGTAGAAGGTTTGACCATTGACAAGATACCGTATTCAACACATGACTTATCAGAAAAACCTCTCAAACCTTGAAACACGTTATGATGCGGAAAAACGGAGAACGGTACGGGTTTAAAAAGTAATAAATTTTATATCATATTATATTAGATTATAATAAAGTATCTTAGAGTTATGACTAGTAGTAGCATCAGTTTTAATAATTACCGCACCTCAGTTGTTTTAATACTGTAGAAAAATAAGAGAATTTAAGATTGTAATTTAATAGATAAAATGTTTTAAGAAGATTTGACATCTATTAACAATAATAATAATAATAATATTAATAATAATAATAGTAAAAATAATAATAATAATAATAATAATAATAATAATAATAATAATAATAATAATAATAATAATAATAATAATAATAATAATAATAGTAATAATAATAATAATAATAATAATAATAATAATAGTAAAAATAATAATAATAATAATAATAATAATAATAATAATAAGAATAATAATAAATAATAATAATAATAATAATAATAATAATAATAATAATAATAATAATAATAATAAAAATAATAATAATAATAATAATAATAATAATAATAATAATAATAATAATAATAATAATAATAATAATAATAATTTGATCTTAGGCCGGTCACAAAATTTCAAAAACATTTTTTGAAAGGAAGTTATAAATTAAGTTATAAATTGTTCGGTAAATATATTTTATCATTACAACTCTTTCAAGCTTTTATCAAAGAATAAGTAGTTATATAATTTTTATATAAACGCAATTATTAATATTTTTATTATTTTGTTACACCCCTCAAATAATCGAGAGTCTATTTGAGTTATTTTTTGAACACAAATTAATTTTATAAACAAGTATTATTTAAAAAAAGAAATTAATTAATTTAATCAAACAATTAAAAGACAATTTAAATTTATTTATTTGCTTGCTTGTAAATGTTTAATAATTATTTGTTTGTATCGAGGTCTCTTTGTTTACAAATTGTATTAATAATTTAAACAAACGACTATCTATACGTTTTTTTTGAATAGTTCAAATTACTTTTAAAACAGAGAATAATAGAAAGAAAAGATATAATGTCAATAAAAAACGTAATGGCACTGAAAATATTTCTTAAAAATTATTTAAAAAAAAACTCTAAAAAATAACATGTTGCTCTTTTCGACCAATCAAATTCCGAATATTTCAATATGCTAACACGCCTGAATTTATCATAAAAAATGTCCCATTATTTAATTTTCCTAAACATCAAACAAATTTATCATGGATAATAACAAAAAAGAAGAGAAAAATCGGCCAAAACTCCAAAATAATTACATTGGTCTCAACCATTCTAAAATGCACTCATTTCTCACTGAGGATTGCAAACAATTCCTCTCTCATAATCATGATCCAAACCTCAAAACCCCTATCAGTAAGTTTGCGATATTCTGTGAAGCATCTTCCGTAAGGGGAATGCAAAAGATCCACAAATCTAAAACTCCATTTCTCAAAGCACTTTGGATTGCTTTTGTGTTTTTCATGTCGATTCTATTGATAATAATTTCCACAAATTTAGTCATTGATTTCCGTAATTATCACACGGCTTGGCACGTAAGCACGGAACTTGATGAAAAGACGAGATTCCCGGCAATAAGCATCTGTTCTCACAATCCATTCTCAAAACAAGCCAGTAGATATTGGAAGGAAGGAAAAATTCTTCCACCCGAAAAGTTTCGTGAAAGACTATTTGAAGTAGAAATGGAGCTAATCAAGTCAGGCAATCTTCCAGGTCAAACTTTGCTGGACAAAGCTGAAGAATACTACGGAAACGTTGATTATCCCAGTTCCATTAAACTTGGACATGTTAGAAAGATTTTACAGTATTGTGTGGTACAGAACGATGGGTTTACTATAATCGCAGAAGACTGTTTGGTGGAAAACGAAACCGGATTTACGGTGTCGCAATTTTCGCATTATAACTATTTCAATTGTTTTACAATCGAAGCGAAATCGGAGAAAAATGGCTTAATAAAATCTTACGGAGATAAAACGAATGAAACGGTGTCGTTGATTCTTCTAATAAATGTCAACCTGTTTTCTGACTTATTTCAAGCCAATGAAAGCTTTGTGATGGATAGCTTGACCCGAGGAGAAGGCTTACGGATAGTGATCCACCGGGTCGGATCCTATCCCGACATTGATAAAAACGGAATCAACATTCAACCAGGTAAAATGAATGAGGTAAATTTCCAAAATATCCATTGGACCCGATATAGTTCTCCAAAACGAGAATGTAAGGATGACCAACCTCCGATTGTTGATTTGGATAGGATTTACGATTACACATTTGCTCAGTGTCTTGATGCTATAGTTAATAAAGAATTAGTGGAAAAATGTCAATGCATGTCAACGATTTGGCCACGACCTCAGTTACCAAGCAAAGACGTTCCTTACTGCAATGATTATTCGGGAAATCTCACAACTATTGTAAAGAGAACCCAATGCGTATATGAAGAAGTGTTTCAAAAACTAAAGCCGATCAAAGCTGCCGCAGTCGGGACGAAATGTTGGCCACTTTGCACATTCAACACTTACGACAGTACGCTTTCTATAACTCGATGGAAACCTTCTTTGCTTAAACTACGTCAAATTACGAAGCGCTATCGAAGCGTAAACAAATACATTGACGATATTTCGTTAGCGAAAAACAATACAGAAACCATTGAGCAATTGAAATCTAATTATATCAATGAACTGAAGCGAGAACTGAAATACAAACCGACCCTAAGCCATCATAAATCCGAAGAGATATTCAACGAACATCAAATGAACTACATTAATTTGGTAAGGAAAAACTTTGATACGACAAAGAAAATAGAGAAATTATTCATAGATATCTATATCTTTATTTCCAGAGTCGGTGGACTGTGTTCTCTCTGTATTGGACTCACCACCGCATTTTTCATTGAGATAATCGAATTTGTATATTTATGTTCCACTTCATCCTCTTCAAATAGCGCTGCAAACAACAAAAACTACACAGAAAATCCAAACGCAGATTTGAACTTTTACAACTTCAGTCCCCAACATGATGCTCTCTTTAAAAACAAATGTGAAACCTATTTTAACGAAGACAAATCCTACTGGCAAGACCTGAATCCGATCTGTCAATGTCAGCCCATTACATCATCACTATATTCTTCTCAAATTAATGACTCTATTTGAACATAAATTAATATGATTAAGATTTATCATTTTTTCAGCATATAATAAATTTCCTATTTCATATATTTGTCTTTTCAACCGAGAAAATTAGATAAAT
>CM039682.1:5691980-5779480 GCA_022537955.1 Schmidtea mediterranea | reverse complement strand
TATATGGCATCATTTATTGATAAAATATCACTTATCCCAGCAATCTTCCATGAATTCTGATATTATAATTGATAGAAAATAAATTATTAATTCAACTGAAATGAAATAAGATTTCTCACTTTTATCAAAATTTGCAAAATTTCTATAGCTAAGTACAAAACTGGACATAAAATAGAGGCAGGCAGAATATATATTTTTACGGAGACTCTTGGTTAAGGAGAAGCATCACAGAATTCTTTTTGTAACTTTAAAACTTCCAAACCGATCCTTTTCTATTGTTATGCAATTCCCTTTTAAAGATATTTCATTACTCTTTTATGTGACACACTAAATTTATGGAGTTCTTTAAATATTTTATACTTTTGACATAGTTTTATGTCCACAATCTTACTGTAACACGTTTCTATTTTCTTTTTTATAATATTTTGAAAAATATTCTGTTAGCCTTTTTTCGATCCTTATTTGTTTTGGATTTTATTATTGTTAATTTATTTAGTCTATTAATCTTTTTATATTTATCATACCCCAGAAGTAGCCAGGATCGAATGGGTCGTCAACTATGTGCATCACCGGTCGTTGTGTTTGAATAAGGCTCTGGTGAATATTTGCGGTTATTCTTAATATATGATTGGTCCTTTTTCTTCTAAAAACACGCACCGAATTTACTAACAAATTATTTTGAAAGTAATATTGTATTTGAAAATTGCCACTATATTTAAAATAAAATGCATGTTTCTCGTCAGAAATGCAGTTTTCATCGGTGTCTAACACTTTTCTTCCTCTAAAAATAAGTTTTTTAAACAATTTTTATGCAAATATTTTTATCTTTATAATTACAAATTTTGTACTGTAGTTTTGACATAATTAAAGAAATAATAGTGAAATGGAACATGTATGACATACGTGTTGCAGGAGAAAGAACTTCCCATGCTAATTCCTTAATTACGTATAACATCTTTGTAGATCGTGGTATCTTTTTCAATCTTCACGACAGTAGACAATACTAAATGGACACTACGCAATAACAATAAAATCTTTCTCTTGTTCAACGTCTAAAGATTTCTAACCTTTTTTCCCGTTTATCACCTTCTAATAATTTCAACAACTTTCTTCATTTTCAGTATTAAAAACTGTTATTTATTATTCTTCAAACAAGTTTTTGAAAATTTTTTACTAAAATGTCTATTCCTTCTATACTTTTGTTCCTGTACTTAATCACAATTTCTTTCAAAAAATAATTTCAATCAAAAGGTTCGCCGTTAACATATTGCCATTCCATACTGCTATTTCCTACGTTATAATTCTCCCAAAAAATTTCATCAACTCTTATTAATAATAGTGATTTTTGTTTTTACTTCTTAAATATCTTAAAAAATTATTTTGTAATTTATTTTATTAGTATATTATTAAATTTTATTTATTTATTTTCTCAATTCCTTACAATAAAATATTCTTAAAAACAAGCAATTAAAGTTTTGAACGCAATACCATTAAATTGCAGAGATTTTATTGCGCAAATTTTAGGATTATATTTTTATTTTCTGATGTACTCAACCCTCGGACCTCCTCCGGAATTTCATTTATTATTTTCATTAACTTAACAATTTTTAAAATTATTAGGAAAAAATTCCATTCATCATATATTTCAGGGAAAACTGTTTTGACATAAAGTTTTCATTTATGTCAATCTTTTGAAATTATATCTGAATTTACATCTAATAATAATATAATACGTCTGTCATTAAGATAATTAAGATTATTTCTATTGATAAATTTGTTTGTAAATTTTATTTTAACTATTAAATTAATTAGGAATTTTAAATAAAATTGAAAAAACAGACGTTGAACTAGTTTCATTTTAAATACTATTTAAAAATAATTCTATTTTTGTTTAATGACAATAGATCAATAATATTTTTAAGGTTAACTACAACGTTTTACAGTCTATCAAGTGACAGTTAAACTAAGTTTATTTTATTGGTTAATTTATTGTTGGTTTTATTGGCTAATCAATTTAGCGATTTTAAAATTAATTTAAAAATTTAATTATTTATAAACTCATTTTTAATTAAAACTAATTCAATTATATTAAATAACTGTTTAAATTTATATTAAAAATTAAAAATAATTGTAGCCAATATTTTTAATAACGTTAAAATATATCATACAGTTAAATGAAATTAAAATTTCATTGAAAGGATTGAATTTGTATATTAATTTAAAATTAAATAAAATTCATTATTATATATAGAACAAGTCTATTTATTTTTCAATATTAAAGTTACTATAATGAGGTTGTGTCTAAACTAAAGAAAGAACTATGTGGAAAGATTTAAAAAAAGAAAAGTGTAATTAAGAAGAAATTGTCAAATAAAAAAATAAAATAAAAAATACCTTAACCAACGCTCAACATGACAGATCTATCTATACTACACCTGATTCAGTTCATTAAAAACTTCTATAATAGAAGTTTTAATGAACAACCAATTACAATTATGATTAAGTTTATCAATTAGCCATTTTTAAAATGGCTGACAGGTAATATTTTTATTAAAGTATATTTTAGGGCTTGGATTGTGATCTCGTATATTTATGAGATCATTATTCAAGCTCTTAAATAATACTTTTCATCATCATTTATTATAAATTTAGTTTTAATTAGTTTTTTAGGTTTTTAGGAATTTATGCCAATTTATGCAAATTAATGGAATTATTTTCGAATAAATGTAAGTCCAATTAATTGAAAACTAAGATTTATTAAAATAAAATTTATTATTGATTTTATAATTATTGATTTTATGAGGCTTTGAAAATTTCCGTTAATTTCCCAAATTTATAAAAATCTTCCCCATTTTCAATGGTATGAATGATTTGGGTTTTTTATACTTTATAAAAAATATATTTTTTATACTTAAGTTATCGGAAAACTTAGGTTTTCCGTTTTTTTAAACTCCTCATTTGAAGGTTCTGCTTCCACTGCTCCTGGTAAATTGCAAATGAGGTAAAAACTCAATTTATTTTAAGTACAAGTTAAATGTTACATTGTTATTTCTTCATCTCCTCAAAAACCTAGAGTTTCGATGAATATTTTTGAAATATCTGAAAAGTTGTAAAAATATTAAATTGATTGAATTTCATGAAAAATCTTACGAAATTATTTCTTACTTTTCTCTACAACTCAAAAAATTACTAAAATAGTTTTATATAGAGTTTTTATTGAACTGGACATTTCTACATTTTGAAAGTTTGCATGATTTATTTAATATGAATTATGTTTTTACGTTAAAAAAATTTTTCTTCAAATTCCTTCCTTCCTATAATATAAGTTTTTATTCAGTTGAACAAATTACATGCAGACACGGGTAAGTATGTTTTTTTCATTTTATTATAGGAGTTTTTAATGAACTGAAACAGGTGTACTTATATTTGTGCAATCAATTAAAAGGCTTAATTGCAATTCTATTGGTTCAAATAAACGCGCTGAAAATTGAAGCAGGATTAAGCGTGATAAATAAAATTATTTAAATTAATTTTGTAATACGTAGATTTAAAACAATCTAGTTTTTTTTATTAATTAAAAAATAAAAAAAAGAAGACTGAAACAGGTAATTTATTATTAATCAATGGATGTCCTCAAAAGATGATGGGGGAGAAGAGTGAGTATCCGATATATTAATTAAATTTTATTTGATCGAGTTCAGAAAATGATTGATTCACCGCGCAATTTTCAATTAATCTTAAATTAACTTGGTATATATATATATATATATATAAATAAATAATTTTTTTATAAAAAACAATATTTTTCAATTACATGCATTTTACAAATCAGTTTAATTTCTCCTAATTATTTTAAGTGTCAGTTCAAAGTGTAAAATTTTGACGATTATTTTGTCTGGTTTATTTTTAATTTTAAGCTAGACAAGGAAATAATTTGAAACTTTTGTCACTTTTCCATTAAAAAACAATAAAATAATGAATTTTTTTTTATTTCGCCTTGATTCTACGAGAGATTGCATCACTAGCACTCGACAGGTGGATCATAGTCCGCAATTTGTCTTTTGATAAAATTTATTTCTACATAATAATTTCCATTTTTAAAAAATATAAATTCTTTATACTGCTTTTTTCTTGGTCAACTTGATTATTGACAGCCTTTGATAAGTCTTCACGGGTTCTTAGTTAAAACTCTTTTATGTAGATTATCTACCACTATTGTCGATTTAGGATTAAATTTGCTTAAACCATTTTAAAAGAAATGTGACAGAAATATAAGCACTACTATCAATGAAAATCATAATTTAACTAAATATCTTTGCTAAGTTGGCAGTTTTATCAACAAGTTATATATGGTATAGCGCACGACTTAATTATATCTGCAAATTGGTTTTAGTCGGTTCGTTACTAACAAGTATTAATTAATTGTCAGTGCAAGCGGTTAACAATAAAATTAATATTTTCTATGATAAACTTTTTAATATTTCATTCTGTAAACTATAAAATTCAATGATATATTTTTTTGAGATTGTTTATTGAGTGTCAATGTGCGTTAAAAATAATTTCAATTATTTCCAAAACTTTTTTAAAATTATTAACATTTTCGTTTAATTTTCTTTTTACACTTTTAAAATAAAATATCAATATTTTAATTTATTTAACACATATTTTTAGCAGTCTTTAAAAAATCTTTTAACCAATTGTAATAAAAATAAAAGATATTTTTTTCCATTTTTCACATAATTTTGAGTACACAAGGTTAAATAAATAAATAAGTAAAATAAATAAATAATTAATTAAAATAATAATTACAATTTTATCAGTAGTATGTCTCCACTGATCTGATTTGTATACGTTTACACTTGAAAAATGAAAGAAAACTATTATCAGTTGAAAGTTGACAAAAACACATTAATTTAATTTAATTTTACTGTGAATTTAATGATATGAAAATCAATTTTTTCACTGTGAATACGAATAATCAGTGAAAAATCTAATCAATTTATATTCTGATATTGGCTCGAATCGTAATTACTTTTCTTTGGTTTATTTTGTATATTTAACGCTCCAAATAGAGTAAAAAGTGTAAAATGAGAATCGTCAAATTATATAAAAAAGTGAAATTGTATTGAGTAAAATATTTTTTAAAAAATCAATTTAAAGAAATTTTATTTAAAAATTTCGGCTATACTTTAAAATATTTTAAAAACCCAATGCTAATTTGAGTTCTAGAAATATATTAAAATAGTAAATATAACATTTCTTAGATTTCTTATATATATATATATATAAATGAAAATTATTATAACAAAAGAAATACTTTATACACTTGAAGGGATCTTGTTTTAAATGTTGTTAAATGTGTTTTGAGCATTAATTAAATTAATTTAATTTGTAAAAATATTGAATTATTTGTATTTGCTATATAATTTAATAATTATAGTTCTAGAAAGAAATAGGATGTTAATTTTATGACCAACATTTACATTGAAATATATTTTAAAATTATGACAAGTTCATTTGGGTATAGGACATATACTAAATATAATATAATATAAAAAATCAATAAGCTTTATAAGCCCGGTTCCACTAGATAACACTTTCTATAATTAGAAATAATCAATAAACTTTATAATAAATGCAACACGCTAACTTGCACGTGTGTTGAAAATATTGTTACGCTGGATAAAACTTTTATTACACCTGGTTTCGTGCAATAATCTATAATATAAGCAAATTAGATTTTTTATAGAAACACAAAAATTTACCCATGTGCTTATTTTTAATGATCAATGGAATAAAATTATTTGATTTAAAAAGTGATAAAATAAATACACAAAAACAGCACATAGTAAAACTGCAAATAAAATTTTAATGTTTGAAAATGTTCCATGGAAGAAACGCATTTTAAAGATTTATTTTTCATAGAAACAATGTTATAGCTAGATGAAATGTCCAAAAAATCAAGAGATAAAATAAAAATTTATAAATCCGAATTTCATTTTAGACAGTCATTATCAATACCAAAACAAAAGTTCATTTAGCTATATAATTTACAGATTTGGATAGATAAACTTAAAAATGCCAATATGGAAACCTAAAAAACATTATTTAGTGTGTATTTAGAACTTTCTCTCCATAAAATGCATATAAATCAAAATTAAATAGCAAATAATATAAAAACGTAAATTTAAGTGAAAAATTATCAGAAAAAGATTTCGCCGATCGATATTTAGGATTTCATAGATCTAAAAATAATATTACATAGATATCCAAATAATTTTTTATAATTATCTATGAAATACCAAATAATTATCTATTTTCGATTAAATTTATATATATAATTAATAAAAAAAACAATAACTCATAGATTAAGTTGTAATTCGAATTATTGATTGACTCGACTTTAATTGACTCAACCACAACCATCCAAAAAAGTAAAGACAACTTCAGCTTCAAAAAAAAGCAGCAACACAGTCCTCAATATCATCATCATCAACCCAAGCTGTTAAAAGACCCGTTGGGCGTCCAATAAACGCCTCGAGAAATCCAATGAGCACAAAATAGATTTATATTCTATATTTTTTATAAAATTATGTTTATTGTGTCTTTTTATTGATATTTTTAGAATTAACTATAAAATATTTTTTTATGTTTGAAATCTCAATTTATTATCTTTATTCTCTTAAAAAATTATCTAATAAGCAATTCAATAATAAAAGTGTGAAAATCTATGAAATCCTAAAAATATATATCGGCGAAATACTGCTCCCAAAAATAATTTAAACTTTTGATTGTAAAAATTTGGAAAAAAATAGTTTGTCAAAGATTTTGAAACGACTTTTGGTTTGCACAACAAGCTGTATTATAAAAAATTTTATTCATTAAACTTATGTGTTGTTTTAAATATATTGAAAGAAAAAATTTTTAAATATTTCACAAAAATAAAATCTTTTAATTTTAAAGTCATTATTGAATTTTCTATATATTTCATCTTAATTATTTATGTTTCTATGAGTTAATTAATGCACCAGACTTTATTAATTTGTTTTAAATTAATAAAATCAATTAAAGAAATCTGAACTAACTCGATATTACAATAATTGCTTATTTGAAGTTTCAGATTTCGTTGTATGTATTTTTTTGCATTTCGTGTTAAGAATAAATATGTGTAGAATGTAGATTATTTATTAAAAAACCCAATTTAGTTCAAGAAAATCATATAAACAAAGAATCATTAAAACAATTGTGGACCTGATGGGTAACTTTTTTTACGGACCGCAAAGGGTTAAATAAAAATAAATTTTTGCAACAATTTCAAAACACATCTGTATAGTTTGAAGCCAGTGGAGACTCACTCGTTATAAACGTGTTTAAAGTAAATCTGATTTTTTTGATAAGAGAATTTCCATACCAAATTTCTTTCTAACCCCGATTTACTCTTTACACGAGCTTCTTTGTTTCAAAATTGTGTATAAAAATATTTAATAGAAAATAATAAAAATCCAGAAAACTATACGAAGTAACTAAAATTCATAAAAAATCATAAACATGTTTCTTGAATTTAAAATTCATTTTAACAATATCTATTCTATAAATGTGAGTATTGTTTTATATTTTTCCAATGCTATTGTTAATGACAGATTGGCAGATGGAAATGACATAAATAATATGAAAATAGTTAAATTAAATTTTTCAAATTACAAAAAAGCCTTTTTATATCAACATAAGTTTTATTTTATTAAAATATTTTTAACTTTCAATTTCACTATTAAACATTCATTATTTATATTTAATTTGTTTAAATATTCAAGAAATTTTGAAGAAATTTAAACATTAAAAATAGAAAATAAATTTTTAAATATTTTAGAATTCAATTTGCATTTTATATTAATTTAATAAATATTTAACAGCTTTAAATTATTTTTTAGTAAATTTCGAATTTTCAACATATTACTTGGCTGGGGCTTGTTTAGATAAACTTTTAAATCTTTTCTTTGTCGATAGCGAAATCATTTATATTTATTATTAGCCGGGCTTCATAGGATTTATTATAAAATTATTACCCTTCAAATTGGATTCTAAAATATTTAAAAAATTATTTTTTTAGATCTGTATAAATGATTTTTAATTTTATTCGAATCTATAAAATTTTTAAATTTTTAAATTTTGTTTAAATAAGTCCAATCCTACAACATTTTTATTGCCTTTCAAAAATCGTTCTAAAAGTTAAAAAAAATTTCTAATGATTCATTGAAATCCTGTAACAATAATTAATAAAAAAGATTCCTGGCATAGATTAAAACAAAATTATGATTTTAACTAATTTTTGGTGCTTTGTCAATGCAGACAAGATTAGCAATATTTAATGGAAAATTATTTTAGATAATAATCGCAAAATTTTATATGATATTAGTCATGATATATAATATTAAATTTAATCAAATAATTTTGGATTTTTAAATAAATATTAGATAAATTAATAATTAAAAGAAACTAATTGCACTTATAATGTTTTATTGATTTTAGCTTCATTTATTAAAGTTGAGTTTATTTATCAGAAATATAAAATTACTTGGATTCAGTTCAATTTATTGTTTTTTAATTATTTATTTTAAAGGAATTAGAATTCCTTTCTTCTTCTTTTTCTTCTTCTTATTTATTATTATTATTATTATTATTATTATAAATTTTATTATTATTATTATTATTATTATTATTATTATTATTATTATAAATTTTATTATTATTATTATTATTATTATTATTATTTATTATCATTATCTTTATCATTATTATTATTATTATTATTATTATTATTATTATTATTATTATTATTATTATTATTATTATTATTATTATTATAAAAGAAATATAGATAATATTAAAATAATTAATGTGACAGTTGTCATTTATAAAATATTAAATATATAAATAATTTCAGCGTGACGAAAAGGTTAATTAACCTTATTAATCATTGTCAGAGGAGGTCGCTTAAGACAGGAGCATAGGGGAAAATGAGGATTTGCCGCCATTAAATTATCCGTTATTAATTTCCTTTCTATTCAACAAACAAATTATCCGGAATTTGATGCTAATCAAATATGATGTCCCTTTATTATTAACCAAACAATTTGATCAGACTGTATAGACATCTCTTCAGGTTTTTCTTTTCTCCATAATAATATATTTGACATATTTTTTTAATAATTCTCACATACATATTTTATTTTAGCAATATAATTAATATATAATCATAATTTAAATTACAATTATTAATATTTGTAGTGATAAAATTATTTTTATCGCATTATTATTATTATTATTATTATTATTATTATTATTATTATTATTATTATTATTATTATTATTATTATTATTATTATTATTATTATTATTATTATTATTATTATTATTATTATTATTATTATTATTATTATTATTATTATTATTATTATTATTATTATTATTATTATTATTATAAATAATTTATTAACCAAAACATAAATAAAAAGCTATTCTGTTAGAAAGATTAGATTAAAAAAACCTTACAACTGTTACTCATTTATTGTATGGCATTTACAATATGCTGCCACCAAAAAAACATGAATAGCTATTATTATCTTAAATATAATTATAATAATTATCATAATTATAATTATAATAATAATCATTATTATTAAATTTATTATTATTATTATTATTATTATTATTATTATTATTATTATTATTATTATTATTATTATTATTAATATTATTATGATTAGTGACGTAATATTTTCTACAAAATTTGACTATGAATCAAATTTATTTAAAGGTATTCATAGTTAAATTGTGTAGAAAATATTATTATTATTATTATTATTATTATTATTATTATTATTATCTTTAATTTATTAATTTTTGTGTTTATTATTATTTATTAAATATATTTTTTTACAAGGCATCTAAATATTTTATTTCAGTCTAGACGTATTGAAGATTATGAGATAATTTGACACGAATAACATTAATGTAATGATAGATTAAACGGCTAAACACGATAACGGCACCAGTGCAAAGATTCTTTCAATGAAATTAATTATTGAAACAAATCTCTGTAAATTTATTCAAGTTTCTCCCATCTTTTTAGATAAACTTAACATTGTGATTTTCTCCATTGATTTTGCACTGAGGTTTCGTGTGAAACTTTTTGTAAACATTCTGGCGATCACTTTACTGCCTTGCTGACAATAATGAAAATTGGTACAACAGTAAAAATGTATACATTACTATGTGTAAAATAAATTCAAAAATGCAAAGCCTACCACAACAATTTTTATTTATTTGGTTAAATTTTGTTTGACAATATGATAATTTAACAACCGGATTCAAGTCACACACACAAACAGTCTGCTCTCATAATCTTTGTCAAATGCTATATACCGAAAAAATAATGATGTAATAGTAATGATTTAGTTAAAATTGTACTTTTCTTTTATATATTTTTAATTTACACTAGCTTTATGTTATATTTCTTTCAGTTTTATACACAGGAAAACTCTTTAGCTAATATTAAGTTCATAATATAGGCATCTTGAACTTTTAATTCAAATTTATTAATTTGTTTATCAGAAAGATATAAAAGTAAACAAATGTAAGTAAGTCATCACGGGTGTTAAAGTAACAAAAATTAGGATGGGTCACTTCACATTTTAAGTGATGAAAATTTTTACATTTAATCTAAATAAAATAAGTAATATATTTTTTAATTTTATGCTAAAAATTACAAAAATTTTTGTAAAAAACTAAAATTGATTGATGGAAGCTTTTTCCATTTTTTTTGTTTATTCGACTGACACCAAATAAAGTGCACTGAATCAATAAATATTTTTTGATCTCCAACCTTGTAGAAAACTCAATTAAGTGTACACAAGAAATTAATGAATGGTTTCAATTATTTTAATTTAATTCTAATTTTTGGCATTTTTATATAAGTTACAGATTTTAAATTACTTTTTTTTCATTTTCAATGTATAGTTTCAATTTTTTAAAAATACATTCTTTTATTTTTTAAATTAATGAATTTCGAGAATGAAAGTGAAATAAAAAAATGTTTTTGCAACTAACTTGACTTTTCTATATATTTCATCTTAATTATTTATGTTTCTATGAGTTAATTAATGCACCAGACTTTATTAATTTGTTTTAAATTAATAAAATCAATTAAAGAAATCTGAACTAACTCGATATTACAATAATTGCTTATTTGAAGTTTCAGATTTCGTAGTATGTATTTTTTTGCATTTCGTGTTAAGAATAAATATGTGTAGAATGTAGATTATTTATTAAAAAACCCAATTTAGTTCAAGAAAATCATATATCCAAAAAATCATTAAAACAATTGTGGACCTGATGGGTAACTTTTTTTACGGACCGCAAATGGTTAAATAAAAATAAATTTTTGCAACAATTTCAAAACACATCTGTATTGTTTGAAGCCAGTGGAGACTCGCTCGTTATAAACGTGTTTAAAGTAAATTCCAATTCCAGGTTTATGAGTTTTCTAGACCAATAATTTCATGAAAACTCAACTGATTTTTTTGATTAGAAAATTTCCATACCAAATTTCTTTCTAACCCCGATTTACTCTTTACACGAGCTTCTTTGTTTCAAAATTGTGTATAAAAATATTTAATAGAAAATAATAAAAATCCAGAAAACTATACGAAGTAACTAAAATTCATTTTAACAATATCTATTCTATAAATGTGAGTATTGTTGACCCTACAGCATTGTCAATTCTTCAATAATAATTGTATGCTATAATAATAATAAAATATAAAAATATGTATTATTACAATAATATAAGATGACTAAATTTAAACATTTTTAAAAATATACCAACACTTCATCTATATACACAATGTTCTGGTCACGAATATTTATTAATTTCTTCGTTTTACAGTATTCAAGAACTCGAGTACGGAGATAATGAGTAGTCACTACTGTGTGTGGCATTGTACCTATGACATTTAAAGCAAGATATAAATACAATTCAACTATGGTTTTAAATGCACTATTAAAAACAATGTGCCGTTTCTATTATTTAAAAATTATTATCTAAAAATAATAATGATAATAATAATAAATTTATATTTGAAAAATTTATCAAATATATAATGAGATTTTACATAAAAATATTTTTCTTTATTAAAATTTAAAATTTAACGGAATATTATTTCAAAAATAAGAAAACAGGTATTTTCATGTGACAAATTGTCAGATTAACTTTTTAATTATCCAAATTGGCAATTGATAAACTAGAATTTCACACGGAAAAGACAAAAAATTACAAGAAATTAGAAATTTTTTATTCGAAATATATCCTAAGTATTTTTTAATTTTAATATCATATCTGTTTCTTAACAAAATGAAATCGTGCTTATTTAATTTTCGACTGAAAATAATTTTTTCATCATAAAAATGCTCGGTAAAAATATGTATTAAGTGTCCATTAAATGCAGATTCTTTTATTTCATCTTCAGAAATTTCAGTAACTAAAATTGACAGGCTTTTCTCAAAAATAATTTACTTTAATGTCATTAAAAAATTAATTTGAAAACGAAATTTCTTTACTTTTCGACATATTTATTATAAATAAAAAGTCACTTTGTAAAAACATGCAAAAATATAGAAAAATTAAAATTTTTCCTGGTATTTCTGTAGTCGTAATTTTCCGTATCTGACTGTGATTTGTGTATAAAAATATAGATAAACAAAAGTTGTTTTTGTAAATTGTTGAAATGCTACATTATAACATTTTACTCTCTGATAAACAAATTTTGTTTTGAATAATCTATTTGAATAAATTGATAAATATTTGTTAAATAACAATTTTTTTTGAAATAATAAATAATTATTTATTGTTAATGAAATTAATTGTAATTTTCATAAAATTCTTCCTTTTGTAAGTAAAGAACATAACATTAATTGTTCGTTATAATAAGGTAATTTATGTTTAGACAAAATTATAAAAGGAAAAAAATACAATCAAAAATTATATATTAAGTAATGCTAAGTAAATAATAATGCATAAAAATGAAGTAGTAAATATTAAAAAAATAAAAAAAAAGTAATATTATAAGGAAGTTTTTTGTTTTTCACCTCTGATTTTTTTATAAGTGACATAATATTTAGTACAAATAATTTGGTGTATTTTATTTATTTTTTCTTTTCATTTATAATAACTATGTGTAATATTCTATACTAATTGAGTTAATTAAACTCACTCATTGAATTAATTAAATAATAAACTGTTTAATGGTTAGTTTATGATGATGAGGTCCATAATCAAATAATCTTTCACTTAAACAAATTAGAAATAATTCTCATAAATTATCCATTTGGATTGAATTGTTGGTTCTACAACACAATTTACCGCTATGTGGCATTTTGAATAAATTCAAATTATTTATAATTAAAATAATATATATAAATAAAATAATAGCTTAATGAAACTATATAGGCTTTATTACAATTGTTGAGGATACCTAAATCATAGAATAAAATAATTAATAAACATGTAAAATGATTGGGGGAAACAATGAGAAGTGAGTAAGATGTGGTTCTGGAGCTTAATAAAAAGGGAATGAAAAAGAAATGTTGAATAACAAGAAAGGAATAAGAGAAAATCAATAAAAACAGACAATTAAATCAAAGAAGGTCATTTATAATTAACAAGTGCAAATTTTAGAAAACAAAAACAAAAGCAAAATTTGAAAGTTATCTCAAAAGCCCTTTCAAGATAAGGGAAGGAATATTGTTTGGAAATCAGGGAAAAAGCATCTCTTAAAAATTAGTTATCTGGACAGCTGTCAGTGATTATAGAGGCCCAAAAGGAATTAGCGTTAAAAGATATCAGAAATTCTATTTGACATCAGTAAGTATTATTGGATGATGGAGAATAAAAAGGAAGCGCAATTGAAAACAAAAAAAACAAAAAATTGAAAAGAACAAAGAAATACAATAAGAAACTAAAGAGAAATTTGAAACAGAATTAAGCAAGGTAAAAGCAAAGCAAAGCAACTAAATCAGAGTTACCGATTTCAGAAACCCACCACAGTAGTCAAGTGATTGAAAAATCCAATTGATCCGAAAAGTGCTATTCTTCCCGAAGGGTCGTAATAAGCACCAATTTGTGATTGATCGATAATTCGTTGTGTCATTTCAAAGTGGAGATAAAGTGTATTAATCAATAAAGTTTATATCGTTTGGAGTTCGTTACTGTTGTTCAAAAGCACGCTTGGAGTTAGATTGACAATAATTCCTATTCGAATTCAACGACAACCCAAACACAATTAATATCATTCATTTAATCTATATTATATAATACTTCTTTCTACATTTATATAATTATAATTATACATAATAACTTCAATTATTAATAATAAATATCAATTATTAATAATAAATAAAACAAATTTATTTGAATATTATTTGTTATCGACAATTTATTCTCATAACAAAGACTTGTGTATAAACATGAATATGTAAAAATTAAATAAAAATAAATTTTAAGTTTTTTGTATTGTATAAAGCTTTTAGGTAATAATAATTTAATAATTTAATAATGTAAAACGATAATTCTTAAATAAATTTCTGTCGAATTAATTTCTAATTCATTTTAACAAAAAAATCTAGCTTCATTAGAAGCAAAGAAAAATTTCTCATTCAATATATAATTATATTCAATATATATATATATATATATACATAATTATTTCTATAATATATAATTATATAAAAAATAATTGTGAATAATCTTTTCCCTGTATAATCTGACATTTTATATAAATATACAATTAATTATAAATTAAATGAATCTGTTGATTTTCTACTAAACTCAAAATATATTCCTTAAAATTATATAAAGAAAATATTTGATTGGATCATTTGTAAATATCGAAAGTTTGGATGCATTTTTTATTTGTGTGCAGTATTTAATTTTTCTATTACTTTTCCAATTTGCATAGTATTAAATGAATATCAATGAACTAGCAAAGAATAACATCAACGTGATTATTTATGTTTCTATAATATAATGCTATTGATGTTTTCTTATTTTATAGAAAGTGTATATTATTGAATTTATGTATAATGATATATGTATTCATTACATATCAATTATTGTAACTTAATATTTTTTATAAATTCTTTTTATATTTATTATAATAATTTTCTAAAATAAATCAAATAATTTTAACAATAAATAAATCATGGTTTTTAATTCCCTGTCTTGTTCTTACGGTATCATTAAAGCAAGACTTCCGGAATATCTCACCGTTTATATTATCAAGTCATTATCGTTTTAAATAATAATTAATCTTCAACATGGATAATGTAGAAAAGATTTGAATTTAAAAATGAAAAATCAAAGTTAAATTAAATAATTTTTTTTAATTTTAACAATTGGTAAAGTTATTGTTTTATTATTATTCAAAAATAAAAAACTTAGATCAACTACTTATTAGTATATGGTGCAAAAATATGTTATTAAGAATAATTATAATATAAAATTAATATAATCAAATAAAAAATTATTCGATTAAATTTCAATGTCACAATTATATATTTAAAAATCACTATAATATAATAATGCATAAAGAAGAATTATAAAATAAATAATTCGGTTACCATGGATAGGAATAAAATTTTTCTATAAATTTGTGGAAAAAACAAAATAAAAATAAAAGTATCAAAAAAAGTAATTCATTTGAACTCTGTAGTTAAATTTTGATGTCCATGCTTAGTGAGAGAAAATCAGAAAAATATTTATTGAAATTATTTTAAAATATAAATTATTAATATATTTTTTAGCAAAATCATAATCAACGATATCAATATGATCTCGAACCAACATGGTCTATGTGAAGTTAAAATACCGGAAATTGCTGTCAAATCTCAACCTCCATTTAACTCAACTCAGATTTTACCATGCAATTAATATATTTTTATATATACCGTAAATTCTCGATAAGTGTCACAAAGAATAAATTAATATTTTTTAAAACCAATAAAAAAATTAGGAGTGACAGTTATCAAATTTATTGATTAATATTTTTGAAGGTGTAATTAAAAAATGATATAAAATATATTATATAATATTATTTTACTCCAAAAAATGAAAATATAAATGTGTTTATTCGTGCAACAAGTCTATATATCGAAAATTTACATGTTTTTTTTTATCATAAATAAAGGTATATCTATAAGAAATAATTAATTTATATATAAAAATATCCATAAATCATGAGCATCAATATAAAATAAATTACAAACATACATAGACCATAAACAACCAAAACTATCCACCAGTAAGATAAGAGTAAAAAGAAGCAATGTAAAATATAAAAATATTCAATAAACTTCTTTTAAAATATGAATACAAAAAAATATAGAAAAAAATGAATCGATAAACATAAATTATATGTGGAATATTAAATTTAATGTAAAATGTTTTTAGTGATTCAAAGATTGATCGAAGTCATGAAACGGGAAGAAAATTACTGCAATCACATAAAACGATTTTTCAAAATTATTTGTGATAAGAAATTACCATTCTCAAAATAATGCAAAATGAACTGAAATTCATAATAAATACTGCAGTTTAATTACAATAAAATAAAATATTTTAATTTGTAAATTCTTATTATATATATATATACTTAAAAATATTTTAAATATAAATTAAATAAATTGGTTTCATTACTGTGCATAAGTTCTCTGAGATGTTCTAACCTTCTGGTAGTTTGTTTTAAACGACGAAGATATCGCGTGTAAATACTTCATTAATTATTGTAAATTTTGTATTAATTAACTGTTTATAGAACATAATATTGAAAATTTAATTTCCTGGGGCTTACAATACATTTTGGTGTTATATTTATTTGTGGATTCATAATGATCCCTGTTATTCATAATTTATCAAATGTTTTTAAATCATAAATAATACATTCATCAAACATTACAATCAAGATTACATTTTAATATTATCTTATATATAAAAGTCTAAATATGCTTGTTTGTTTGCCACATTTTAAATTGTTCATTGTTAATCATCATCTTAAATATAACCGCAGCGAAGCACGGGATTACGGTTAGTATTATATTTAGATGAATAATTATTAACATAAATTTAAAAAACATCCCTGAAATATTTAAAATAATTTTTTTATAATTATTATTAATATTATTAATAGTATTTATTACAGCTGAATAATGCTGATTATTATAGTAATTATTAAGAAATTGTAAAAAGATTCAATTTCAACGTATATTTACATTACTTAAAAATAAAGAAAATAATTGTAATATTAAAAATAATTAATAATTGATTTAAAATAATATTAAAATTTTTTTAAAAACGAAATTTTGAAAATTTGTATTAAGTGCATAATTAGTTTGATAAAAAGTTTTAAATGAAAATAAAGAAAATTAAAAATTTATATAACTATTTTTCAATTGTTGCTTCTTAAAGTTTTAAAGTTTTTCATGGAACCAAGTTTTGTATGATAAAAGTAGTCATTTTCACATTTCACAATTTTAAAAATATACAATTCTAAACTCAGGGCCGCATTATTCCGAAGTCTTAAAAAGCATTGTACCTAAGATCGGCAAAAACTTCTAAAATACAATAAAAAACCGGAGAAAGATAATGTTGAAATTGAAATATTTCAATGTCTACGGTTTAAAATAGAGATCCTTTTGAAAAAATCCTCCAAAAATAAAAGTGCAGTATATACGAAGAGGTTAATTCAGTCCCATCGGCATTGCAGTCAGAGTTTACACAAATGTTAATACGTATGTTCTAAGTGCATTTTGAGTGAATTGATATTTTTTAAAAACATTCATTTTTATTTAAATGTGTTATTCTTGTTTAAAAAATTGTTCTAGAAATATGACAAAGACAATTTACCCAAAAAATGATATCCCTATGTAATAATAATATAACAAAATTATTAACAGGAAAAATTACACTCATTCATTATCACTTTGACGGCTTTTCATCAAAAGAAAATAAATAATAATTACAAGGTTATTTAGAAATGAATCAATAAATAATTTTTCGGATAAATGTTTTTTTCACATTATATTTTTCTTTTAACACAATTAATAACGGATCACTGGCTGACAAAAATTGTTTTTATACTGATGACAATTTTCACTTTTTTTAGTTGAATGATTTTGAGCTTTGATATATCATACACTCAAATGTTTTTTAAATGACACTAATGCTAATAATAATATAGATGATGATGATAAAAGTATTAATAATAATAATAATAATAATAATAATAATAATAATAATAATAATAATAATAATAATAATAATAATAATAATAATAATAACCAAAATAGTAATAAAAATTGTAAGTTTAATTATAATATTATTTCTAATAAAACCATCCTAATACTAAGTCACAGTTAGTTTGATGACTGACGTAAGAATGTTTGTGTGTGCAATGAAGGAATGTAAGTATACATGTAATATGTATCAATAATATCGATTCAACTAATAATATTTCCTTTTTATATATTATACAATTGTATGCTCTAATTTGGATTTTTTAATAAATATTATGATTTAATGTGTAATAATAATAATAATAATAATAATAATAATAATAATAATAATAATAATAATAATAATAATAATAATATTAATATTAATAATAATAGTAATAATAATAATAATAAAATTGTAGTCAATATAAAATTATTGTTAAAATTAATTATTCATTAGATTTTGAAGTAAATAATGGTTATAAAATTTAGTTTAATCTTTAGACGCTTGACAGATATGTAACAATATTTTATAAAATATGACTTGAATGGGATATTTTATTTTTAAACAATTATGAATATTTTATACTGACAAGTTTATATTATTCAAACGGAGCAAAATTAAGAATTGTAAAGTTTTTATATTTTAAAATTATATTTTAAATCTTAATTTAATCATCTGAGAAAGCATATTATTAAGAAATATTTTTAATATGGTTTCCGAGAACAATGCTCCGAACTCCATTTAAAAGTTTTATAGTTTATAGTCAGAAAATGCGTCCTTTGAACTGAACATAACCCTAGTGCCAAAAGTCATCAGAACTTTAGACTGGAAAAATTAAAATATTAACAATTTGTTTAACCATTTAATCTGTCCTTATGGAACATTTATACATACCAAGAATGACACAGTAGTACTTTTAAATTTTAAAATATTTGTTCCATAAAAAATTTAATAAAACTTGTATTATATAATTGTAATTTTTTATTCATATTTTATGTTGAATTTGTAAATTTCATTATTATTTTTGCTTTTAATTTTATGGTATATTATAGTGACATTTTGTGTGAGAATTTGTTTAAATATTCAAATAGTAAATATGAAATTTTGAAAATATATTTAGTTGCTAATTTGAAATTTCTCAATATTTTAAAATAAAAATGCTTAAATTAATTATTTACTGTTAATTTATTAGGTATTGACATTTGTAGATTTTTATAATGAATATTTCATTCGTAAATACGATAGTAGTTAATTTTTAGTCTAAATTTTATAGCAAATAAAGATTTGGCTTCTTACTTAAAAAGGATACTAGAAATTCTTGCTTCAAAACGATATCTCCAAAATGTATCATACATTATGATATGTAGTGAGGAAAAGGGTTTCAGTTGCAATTTGAAGAGATTTAAAGTTGAATTTAACTAACTTGATGCCAAATATTGATGCTTTACAATCAAAGCATCATATTCCTCCATTTAAAAAGTGATTTTTCAATGTATCTATTCTATGATAATGGTTATCGATTTCCACTTGATTTCGTTTTAATTGATGTATAACTATAAAATACACACATATTTCGAGTTTAATGTAAAACGACACATTTCTAGTTTGAAACAAGAGATAAACAAAATAGTAGATAACCGATCAAAGGCTAAGATGACAAAATATTTAATAAAGTAAATGCCTGTAAAATAATTATAATTTTTGGTTTTAAAATTTATTCTTTTAAAGTATTATGATTGATCATTTTAGTTACCATTACTATGACTACAAGGCAAATATCGCTTGCATTTATTTATATATTTTTACATATTTACCATTGTGAAAAAGTTTTTTAAAAAAATGCTATAATAAAGTACTGGGCAAAATTGTAATATTTTGAAGGTGACTTGAGTCACTTTGTCGGAATGAAAACGTTACCGGATTTACTAAATTGTTTATCTGAGGAGAATATAATTGAAACGCAAATCCTAATATCTCAAAATAACATAAAAGTGCATTTTGCCATTTTCAAAATTAAAGGCTCATATAAAAATAAATTTTATAAAAATTATTTACTCGGTGAACTAATTTTAAAAAATAAATTAATTCATAAAATTTATTTAAATTTGTAAGTTACAATCCCTAAAATAATATAATAAAATTATCATAAAATGCTTGAAAAGTCAAATAACTACAAAATACTATAGGCATTATTATAGGCATTCCAGATTAATTTTTAAATTAATTTTACTTTGTGGGGGGGTATTATTCTTGATAATGTTTCCACGTCATCATTCATTCCTTTTAAAATGGCGTTAAAACATAAAATACATTTATTTTCTATAAATTACAAATACTTTATATTTTCTTTTTAAACTGTTGTTTCTTTTTTTCTTTATTTTGAGATAAATTATAACAAAAAACCATATCTCGGTATTTTTTACAGATTACCATCAAATTTTAAAATAATAACAAAATTTATTCAATTAAACTGAATTTTAATTTACTTTTTCCTTTTTATCTTCATTTTATTTCACATTTATAATTGCATATATATTTATAAATAATATAGTATTTACATATATACGAATACACTTTATTTACATACACTATTTACCAACAACCATTATTAATATTATTATTATAAAAAATTATAATTGTAATAACTTTATTTATTATCAAAACTATTATAAAATAATAGTTACTATTTTATCTTAAATTAAAAAAATATAATTATTATTAGATGGAAATTTTTTTGATTTTAAATCTCTAAAGAGGAAAGAATAATTAATTAAAACCAATTTTGGCAGTGATAACTTCCAAAACTATTCAACGAAAATTTCTTCAAAGAGACAAATTCAATTAATTTGAATTTTAAAAATTATTTCTGATTTCCCATTTAAAATAAAATAAAATTTACATTTTATTTAACAAATAAAAATTGTTTGAAAATTACTGTAAATAGCGAGCATATTTATCAACCGTTATCACTTGTCAACAGTTCCATCATTTCAATGGAATTCCATGCAAATTGAAATTTCAATAAAAGTAGACAGCTATTAAATTCCTGTAAAATTCATGTTAACTTTTATTATTATTATTATTATTATTATTATTATTATTATTATTATTATTATTATTATTATTATTATTATTATTATTATTATTATTATTATTATTATTATTATTATTATTATTATTATTATTATTATTATTGATGCTATTTTTATTTTTATTAATATTATTCTTAATATAATTTAAAATTAGCGTATTCTGAATTATGCTTCGAGGAATACATAAAATTATGTCTGAAAACTATGTAATTTCAAATAAAATAAATAATTAAAAATGAAAATAATTTAACGTTTTCTGAAAAAATTTAAATCTTCAATCCTGTCTTTTGTATAGACATAAATAAATTTTTTAACTAAAATATGATCAGAAATCTAAAATGTTGCATTTTTTGTGTTACTTTTAAATTTTTTTTATTTAAATAAATTAGTTTAATTGAATTTTTATTTTTACAATGTATAGATGAAACTTTAGTTTTTACAAAAGTGGTACTTAAACGTTTTACTTGACAAAACATGCGTAAAATTTCTGAAATCTGAGAACCACGAAATAATTAGCCCAAAAATCAAGCGGTCGAACTTGTATTTTACTGGGAAATTGGTTCGGTGTTTCAAATTTCCACAATAACGAATATAGTTAAAACTACATAAAATTTAGAATAACAAGTAAAACACATAAATTATAGCAACTTTAATACAACTTTAAAAAGTGACGATTTTAAAATAATTGAATTTTAAATTTTAAATTTTTAATGAAAATACTAAATTTTGGGATATAAATAATTTATATAAATAAAAAGTTTTCTAAATTTCATAAATTTGCAGAAGACATTATATTTATATTTATTTAAAAATATATTGGACTTAATATATTGAACTATGAATCAGTAACGACATCGATGTTTTTTGATAATCAAGAGTTTTCGGCAAAGCCTTTTCAAGTGATTTTATTTTATTTAAATTTTTTATTTAAATGTATTTTATTTTATATGCGGTTGCCAAATAAGTGGAATAATTAAATTTAGAAAAATAAAGTTATGTGTAGAAAAATGAGTATAATTAACGATTGGAAAGAATTTTTTATACGGTATGAATGTGAATAACCGATTGAAAATTTTATTTGTATCAAAATAACACTAATTTCGTGTTGAAAAAACTTAGTAGTTTAGTAGATTGTTTGAATATTTTAGAAGTGAAGACATTAATAGTTAATGTTTAAAATGGTTTAAACATTATGAAAGTGTGATGAATATCTGAAACAACCTTGAAAGATGATAGTATAGTACCTTTTACCGTTAATCTGACCAATGGAATCCAAAACATCCAACTTTGTTTAAGAATCCTGTATAAACTCAGTCATAATTGTATATTGTGACTGGTATGGTTGAACCTAAGGGAAAGAGCCTGACACTGAAATAAATCAGCAGTTATGGTGATAAAACTAGTACAGTGGTCGAATCTCCACTATATCCATTTGGGAATTTGCTGTTATTTTTATATTTTTTAATTGAATTATCACGATTGGTTCTTGATATTGTCGCCCAATACTTGATCGCAGTTCAAAACAATAGTTTCTGAAGTTCCATGATTTAGGGCATGTGCCGCATTTAACGTTCGAATAATCTGTATCTAAGTGGCTTTACTTACGGCTTGTTCTGTAACTGACCTTTGGTTGATATTTTTCTGAAATTCAAATTCATTAAGTCTTGGTACATGCTTTCGATAAAAATTTCTGAATTTGAAGATGTATTTTTTAATGAATAAAAATTGTGATTTATTTATTTTCTTGATTTTATATAATGAATTGTTTTAAATAATTTTTATAATTATAATAAATAATGTAATGTGCCTTAAAATTTTTTATATTTTAAAGAAAAATAAACAAATAACTATTTTCATTGAAAATAATAAAATAAATTTGAGTTAATTAACTATTTTAATTAAATTATTTGCTAAAATCTGTTATTTACCACATAAAATAATTTTTCACACCTGCAAATAATAAATAACAAAACTTTCGTTTTCTAACATTCTTTTGTTTGTTTATTAATATGACCTTGAATGTTGAAATGAAAATTTACTCAAAAAAGACCATTATCACCATGTTAGTGTTTCGTTTCCAATTTTAGATTATCATAACATCAAAATTAATATTTGTAATGCACTGCATACCGATTTGATATTATCTAATATGAAAATGTACAGAGGTCTAAAACAACATTAATATTTTCTGATAAATAATGAAATATATTACTGTATTAATTTTTTAGTTATTGATAAATATATGTATGTGTAATAATCAGTGTTTATTTGAGATTATATGATTTACGAGTTCTAATGAAGTCTTATTTAAATCTGTATCTCTAATTTCTTGAATTAGTTTAAATGATTATAGAAACATGAAATGAAATTTACAATTTATAGAATGATTATTTTAAATTATTATTACATTTTTAGTCAGAATTAAATTAAAGTTTAAGATTTTATTGTAGTTAAAATATATTATTTATGAAATTAGTATAATTGAATAGTTATCATATTATTGGTGAATAATTGTTAAATAATTACGCTGTGATATTATTATTGCTAATTTTCTTTTCACTGGACATGGTTTATTGCATACTGGATTGAGAGACATTATTGACTCAGCTTTGAGTACCTGTTTTCTTATAATTTGCATTAAATGTTTTCCAATTTTGTTTTATCATTTCCGGAAACGTTTTAGCAAGTTGTCTTCATACATCATATTTTAAACCCCACGTAAGATATAAGATAATTTCTTTGTCTAGTTTGGGTTGTGTCTGCCAAGTTTGTTGTCAGTGCTGTCTTGAGAGTTTCATGAAACCAGTGATCTTTGTTGTGCTGCTGGTATATTATGAAATGTCGATGAGATGAATTGTTTTCTATTGCTTTAGCGGTTCTTGAGATTAATTGGTTTGTGATGTACGAGATTGGAATGGGTTTTGATCAAATATGAGTACCTGTCAATTTTGGTGATAATTTAGGGTAAAGGTCTGACAATACCAACGTGAATATTTTTAAGTTTCCTGAGTTCTTTGAGATCTGAATTTTTATGTCATGTAACTTGGTTCATTTGGTATTTTCTACGCGCCCTGTACCATTTTCGAATTTGAGTCCTAATACAGGATCGTACGTATTTAGACTATATGGTCTTTGTCGGTCCTGGATGCCGTATGTTGTGAATTCCCTAAAACTCTCTGAATTGTAGAGCTTCTGTTAGTATGATTCGTGGTAGCTCGGCTGTCACATCAATCAGTATTTGCTTGGATTCATATAAAATTAGATGCTTACGTGATTTTGTAGAGTGACTTATGCTTTTGTTAATAGTTATGAGTTTTACTTCTAAAGACAAAAAATGATAAATAAAGAAATATACTTCGAAATTAAAAAATCTATTTCAAAATAATCAATATTCAATTTAAATTTAAATTAATAAAATTTCTAAAAAAACATAAACAATCTATAAAATGCACATGCTGTATAAGATACACCAATTTTAGGCAAATATTATTTTTAAAAATGATCTTGGAAAATAGTCAAAGTACACTAACATTTTGGAAAACAAAAAATAAATTCGTGAGTTTTTATTGTTTAATAATTGTTAAGAAATTATTCTTAAAAATCATTATCGCCGTATTAAAATAATTCTTTGCTTAATCCTTGCTAAAAGTAGAAATAGGGGTCTTAACAAATTTTTAACTCTTGATAATATTTATTTTATTATTTAATAAATTCAACAATTAAAAATAAATAACATTGTAAAATAATTTTTCCATTAAAATTCATATAGATAATTATGTAGAGATTAATTTCAAATGTGAAATTTCCAAAATTTGATAACAAAATCCGAACTATAATTTGTAAGCAATAATAAATTGTATTTTATTGTATGTAAATGCTTTCAGCACACTTGTTAAAATTTTTATATTTTGAAATGCCTTATAATTTAAAATTTACAATTTTTAAAATCTCGATCTTTTTCAGACAATCTTGTATATGAATTTTACTAGCGAATGGTAAAGGTTCTTTTCACGCAGTACGTGTTAAATCAGCATAGATATACAATATCTACCCTAACAACAAATCTCCAACACGCTATTACAGTGGTTCCAAAAGTGCGACCCTCGCGCTTAATTCGGCTTTCGAACTCTTGAAATGCGACCCGCGAACCGCCTATGTAAAATCAGAGATCTTAATTTTAAAAAATATTATGTATTTTTATTAACAGAAAGTTCAGTTTAAGTAAATTCAGGTTGAACGTAAACCTATTAATACTTGAGACTTCAAAGATTCATAAAAAAGCAATTTTCAAGCAATCAAAAATAAAACCTATCAGTAAATACAACATTCTTTTTTGAGACACTTCCACTAAATCGTGTAATGAAAGAGTATGTCTATTACAAGTTATTATTACTTTTTTTAAAAACATTTTTGGTATATTTTCTCCTGCCATATGTTTTGGAATTTATAATTTGGCCCCCATAAGTAAAACCTTGGGAACCCCTGCACTATTGTATAGCTCTTTGTTGCTTAAGATTGTATTGGCTTACTAATTATTGATACAGAATACCTTCAGAGACACAAACATCAACATTCAAACTCAACCATCAAACGTCATAAATAACTTTTGATCTTAAAGCTTCAATTTTGACATATTGTTACGTTTACGCGAATTTAATTAATCGTACAATATCGATTAATTATTCTTCGTTACACCATGTTTACTCGAAAAGCGTACCAGTTTTCGTTCACTAATAATTTTCTTCACGTTCCGTGACTCGTATCAATTTTTGAAAACCTAAAGAATTTATTTAACGAATAAACTAGTACTATAAAGTAACAAGCATCGCTCAGTACACTTTCGTAACAGAATATTATGTGACAATATTAACATATTAAGTGTTATACTCATGTATTACAGATATTAGTCTTCATTAACTATATGCACTTTAATTTTGATTATTGTCTTTTTCTTTACAAATGCACTATTGTAATAGCTGGCGTACTAAAGGTACGCCTACCACTTGTGAACTTCTGGTGTAATGGACATAGCAAACCAAATGCATTAATCTAATAGTTATGAGTCACAGGTATAAGACAAAAATAAAGATATAGTGAGCATTCGCTGGAGGGGCACTATAAATCAGAATCCCGGGATTGAAAATTCTGTCCAGTGTTGGATACCTTAAGCACAACTAATGAGCTTCCTAAGTAATATCATAATTAAAATTAATCATAGTTTATGAACATGAAATAAAGACCGACAATATTATTATTATTAGAATATTTTATATTATTATTAAATTTTTCTTTTAAAACTAAAAATTTACTGTTTAACGATAATTTAAAAATATGCTCTTACTTACTATTTAAAAGTAGAAGTGGCAATTTTTATTAATTTTTTCAATTATAATTTAGAATAGCTTTGGTCAGACAAAATCTCCCATAAACATACAAAAAATGTTTGTCAGTTTTTTAGGGATGAATATTTAAAACTGAAGAAATCTTTATTTTGATTTTCTTTATTAAAACGATTAAAAAAACGCTAAAATTTCAAAAGCCGTATTAATTATGTACTGACCTAATATTATTCATAAATTAACAATAGAACAGTTAAATGTAGTTAATTATACACTACATTTGAGAAAACGTGGCTGTAATCTCGATAATATCAGCTCTTACATTGTTTGATAACGGTACAACCTCTGAAGAAACGAAAGTCGAAGTCACTGTTTTGGAGTGTAATCTGTGGATAGAAGATCCTCACCGTCTTGCTCCGAACCATATTTCAGTTTCAAAACATTTTAATTTAAACGGGGATCACGCCTTCTGCTTAAAACCCTTAATCTAATACAGGAGTTTTTTCAGCACCAGTTAGTATGTGGACTATTTGCGAGGACTACAGTGCTGCTTATAGGATTGTCAATGCAAGGGGTCGGCAACCTTTTAGCTATGGTGTGCCAAGCCACACTGCTAATTAATTCAGGTGCCACCGTATTTTTTTATATCAATGGTTAAAACCAACACTAAAAAAGTACACGTTTCAACTGGTATCACAATAGAATGAAACGCATTTTAAAGACCCGTTCAATTCCACGACAAGAGTCCGAAGAAAGTTACAGGGTTAAATTTGCCATCTCGTTGAAAGCCACACAGTAACATATGTGTGATCTACAGCTTTTTAATGCCACGTTTCAACCCAAGAGATGCTTGTGATATTATTTGACGTTGTATAGAAAATTGGTTAAGTTAAATGTACGCTAAAAATTTACGCAAATTATGTTACATGTTGTATGTAAGCGCTTGTGGAAAATCACTTCATGTTGTCTAATTTGTCATAAAAATTTTTCGACTTGACTATTATATATTATTTTAATAATTATAATGATAACAATCAATAAAACAATCGAATATTCAATTTTCATGTCAGTCTCAATACTTGTATTTACACATCGTAATCGCTGTTGCCTCAAAATTATACACTGCTAGTATTTATATAGTATGTTATATAAAAAGTATCAAGTGGCTTCCTTGAGTCAGAAAAACTCATAAAAAACTATCCCCGTAAGTCTTTGAGACGCACTTCAACATTTCAAATATTTCCTAGATGCATTTTCACCCGTCCCTCAAACAGTAACCAACCGTTAAAATAGGTTAATCTATTTTCCCGCTAAACAGAGTAAATGTTTAAAATGAAACCGATTTCTTTTAAGATTTCATTGGTTGAAAAATATAAATTTAAACAAAAGTGATGTTTTAACGGAAGATTTAACGTTAGATAATTAGATAAATCCTATAATTTGTTTATTTTATGTGTCGGACAATTTAATTTCTTTACTTGTTATTTAATAGCTTCAAGCGATTTAATACATTTTGGATAATAGGCAGTCGCTATTTTAAACAAAAACTATCATTAAATTTCAATCATAATGAATTATGATTGATGTTGAACCAGGGTAAAAAAAGAAATAATTGAAACTTGTGTCGATGAAACCTCCAAACTGTTGATAGCAATTAGATTTCCTAGAAAATATTGCAAAACGCAAGAGATTAACTATTCGAAATGCAATATCCCGTGGCCATGTTGTTTCCCATTTGTGTGGTTTTTCCCTTATTTTATCAGCTGTTTCCTATGTCATTTTGATATGACTGAAAGATAATTAGCCCAGGCGACTGTCTTTAAATTTATGATATTCGATTTCGATAATTCACAAATTATTCTCCATGTTTAATTTGTATTTTGTTTTTATTTTTTTGTTTCTCTGAAAAAAATTTGTTTAAATATTTATCTTTACAAGACAAAAAACAATTTCAGTTTTTGTTTTAATTGATAGTAAAAATAGTAGTGAATGAATTATTTGCAAATTTATGTTATTACAGTTTTTATCTCTACACTTCACAGATAATTTAATTACATTTTTCTTTATTTCCGGTTAATAAATGAATTTATTCATCATCATAATTTATTTAATATTTTGCAATAAAATGATTGGTAGGATAAATCATTCCCAATAGCAACCATGCGCACTATTCATTAATTGAATGCAATCAGTTAAGATTCCAGATTACTTCCTATTTTTTTCTAACTGGATGTTTTTAAAGACTATATATGCCCTTATTACGTAAATAGATTTCATTAAAACAAATAAATATATTTTGCTCAAAACTCGAAAATTTAAAAATATCTTTTTAAATTGTCTAGTTATTCATACTTTAATTAATTAATTAATTATTGCATATTATATCATATTTTCTTGTCAATTTATTTTTCACATTTCTAATATGTTTAAATATATCAATTATTCACAAGTGCTACAAACGATCGATAAATTCGTAATTTTTTTTTCCAAAATCGTTTTTTGAAATTCATCGAGTGCTCAGCAATGTAGAATAATAATTTTTTTTAATTTTGCATAAACATAATAATTTAAAATAAAATAATTCAATTAATAATACTGAGCAATTTACAAAATAGGAGATCATTATTAATGCAAAATATCTGATAAATCCTCACAGCTCTTGTCAATTAAATCCGAGATTTTATTCAATTTTATGTCCGATCCGAAAGTTTCATCCAGAGAGATCTAATTAAATTAATGTTACAATCAATGATAATGATATTAATTTGTTTAAATTAAATGTTTAATTTATTTATATTTTTGAATTTCATTAGAAAAAAAAATTAATCCGTTTCGATTTTCCATTAAATGAGATAAATAGATATTTATTACAAAAATTAAAAACAATTGACAGGAAATAAAAAAAATCAAAACCTAAATGAAATTTAATTTTGACGATTTTATTTGCAAACACAATTTATGTATGTGAAACAAGTTTTTAAAAAAATCTAATTTAAAAACTTTTTTTCAGTTTCATTTTTTTCTTATTATTATCTGATGTTTTTTATTTTAATTAATTATTGCGACAAATAGTTTATGTTATTAAATTTGTTAATCAATAATCAGTTATAAAACGTTTGTTTAATTATTGCCTTAAAATAAAAAAATATAATCTAAGAGAAATTTATCAGTATTAATTGGAAAAAATAACTTAATTATAAAATCAGTCATTTTAAATAAACTAATAATAAAAAATAGAAATATGTAGAAAAATTATTATTAACAACACTCACTGTTAAAAAGAAACATATTTATTCTGATGACAAATCTCTAACAGACTTTTTTATAGCTCTTCGTTGCGTAACATTTTAAAGGGAGTTTATTGGTTTTCTTATTATTGATGCAGAATACCTTCATGCACACAAACATACCAATATTCAAACACAATCATCAAACAACAACCTCTGATCTCCCAACTACAATTTTGACATTTTATTACATACTAGTTTAATTTAACTAATTGCAAAATATTCATTAATTATCATTCCTTACACTCAAAATTATTATAATTTCAATTTATTACTTCTAAAATTATCAAATATTTCTTTTTGTTCGTCTTATCAAAAGCAAATTTAATGTTAAATTGTACTTTTAAATTGTGCTTTTGATGAAAAAAACAACTATATTTATTATAGGTCATTTTTCAATTTAATGGGTATTTGTTTTAATAAATAAAAACCATTATTCAATAGCGCTCGATTTCTTTATTTTTCGGTTATTTTATTCACTATTTTAGTTAAAAAAATTATAAAAAAATTCTGTAATCAAATATAGAAAAAAACTGATTATTATAAATAGAGGTACAATACGATAATGCTGTATAAAATTATTGAAACGCGGCTGGAGCATTAATTGAAGAAAAACATTTTTATGTTTATTAATTTTGTTGGAGATTTAAATCCTAAATTTAAATACCATTTCAAGACCCTGACAACATAAGGTATAAAAAACATTTAATTAAAGTCGAAATAAATTGGTCATAAAGCATTTATAAGTCGTTGTCGATCTGAATTAAAAATAGTAAAAAAACTAAATTAAAACATATTTTAATTCTTCCTAAATTGACAAAGCCATTGACGGGCAAAAAAGAAATGATTGTTAAATTAAATGGAAATACCAAGGGCGAATGAATATAAAAGAGATCGCAACAAAATCAGTTGGCAGAAAATATTTAAAAAATATTAAAAACCATAACAATTAAAAATTATTTCATTGGCTGAACTGTCTCGCTGTTACATTCCAATGCCGTTGTATCTTTGTTGGCATGTGCTGCATAGTGAGAGAATTCTTTGCAATTTATTTACATTTTTTATTACTCAGTTTTGTGTTGTAGATTTTAATATCAATAGACCTATATTATGCTGGGAGTTCGATGTTTTGATACTTAAGAACACGAGGAAAGTCAGAAAAAATTCAATAAAGACTTAAAGCAATAGTTCAAATAAAAACCTAAAAATTTTAATCACATAAATTTTGAAAAATATTAAGCATATCTTTTAATCGCTTTCATTTCCGTATAATCATATAAAAAAAACAAAATTAGTAAAAGCTGCAAATAATAGCATAAAAATTGCTAGTTTTACTGAAAATTAAAATGACTAAACATTTAGAAAAAAATTGCATATTTACAAAATATTATATTTATTATTTAAATAAAAAAATTTAAAAATTCTTAAAAAATTAAATAAAGACTACTAATTAATTAAAACCATAATTAAAAAAATATTTAATAAAATGTCAAATAAAAAAGAAATCACCGCATTAATTATGATTAATATAACATATTATATTAATAAATCAGTCCAACGTATTTTGACCGATAATTCCCAACGGCTAATTTATGAGATTATCAAACAATAAATTTATCAGAACAAAATTATAAATTGTTTAATAAATCAAATAAATTCAAAAACTCTTTGTTCTAGTAAAGATAATAAATTATTAATTACTTTATTTTATTATATCTGCAATTAAATTGAAGTGCATAAACAACTCACATTTTCCTAAGAAAGAAACTCAGGATATGCCAATTATTTTATGACAACGTACTTAAAAATTTTTAACTTTATAATTAATGTTAATAGTTTAAATAATATTAATAACACAATATATACAGCAAAAATAAAAAATCATTTGAAAAATGTTTTCCCATATAAAATATAATTTGGTTTAGTTGCATGCTGTTTCATTTTCGATCGGGTGTCAATGCAACGGTTGCAACAAAGAAAATGTGTGATGTGTACGTAGACGTATTAAAAGCAAACAAGTGCCAATGTTGGTTTGAAACATTTTCCAATTGTGATTTTGACTTGTCTGATAGCGATCGAAGTGAGCACCCGCTAGGGTTTGATAATGACATTTTAAAAACACTGATGGAAACGAATCCCAAACTGAGTATCCAGGAAATAGCAAACACTCTTCATGCTACTTGCTAAACAGTTCAAAGACATCTTCACGACATCGGGAAGGTTTGCGGGAAGGATATATATGGGCCATACATCTATTGTCGGAGATGAATAAAGATCAATGGCGTACAATTTTCACATCTTTTTTGTGAATTATATTAGAGAAAGAATTGATCCATTTTTATGAAGGATTGTTACTAGTGAGGTGAAATGGGTGTTGTACAACAATAACAAGCATATTAAACAATGGCTTTCTTCAAATCAACTAGCTGTAACCACTCCTAAACCATCCCTCACTTTAAAGAAGCTATTATTGTGCGTTTGGTGGAACTGTGAGGGCATGATTCAATTTGAACTATTGAAACCAGGAAAAACAGTTACGGCTGAATTGTATTGCCAACAATTAGATGATTGCACAACTTATTGTTAGAAAACAAACCCAGGTCTGGTCAATAGAAAAGGGGTAATATTGCAGCATGATAATGCCCAGCCGCATGCAGAAAGATAAACCCACTATAAAATAAGGCAGCTTAACTGAGAGGTTTTGCCACATCCCCGATATTTCCCAGACATAGCACCATCCAATTTTTATTTATTCCAGTCCATTGAACATTACCCGAAGAATAAAAATTTTCAAAAAGTCGGACTCACCTAGAAGCATATTTTTCTTCCAAGGATACTGAATTTTAAAAAAAAGGGAATTGAAAGTCTACCAAAGTAGTGGGATGTGTCACCGTTAGATCGTGTCACCGCTGGATCACCGCTGGGGGGGGGTAAAAATTTTTTTTTTCGAAGTCTAAAAGTACAAAAAATTATTAAGACAAAGACAATGACTCATTCAAGGTCATTGAAACAAAGACCATGAGTCATTAGATGAGTCATCAAAAATTTCAAAGTCATTGGATGAGTCATAAAAATTTTCAAGGTCATTTAAACAAAGACCATGACTCATCAAAAAATTTTAATATTACTTATATTATTATTATTAATATTTTTATTATTATTATTAGAATTAATAATATTTATTATTATTATTATTATTATTATTATTTTAATTATCATGATTTTTATTATTATTAATATTATTATTATTATTAATATTTTTATTATTATTGTTAAGGTCATTGGATGACTCATCATAATTTTTCAAGGTCATTCAAAAATTTTCAAGGTCATATTATTTTTAAACATTTTTAAATATAAATTAACTACTTATTTTTATAAGTAGTATATATTTTGTAAATTTATTTTATTTTTTTTATTATTATTATTAATAGTATTATTATTATTATTATTAATATTATTATTATTATTATTATTATAAGTTCACGTTTTATTATTATTAATATTATTATTTTTATTATTATTATTTTTTCTTTTTATTATTATTATTATTTTTATTATTACTGTTAAGGTCATTGGATGACTCATCATAATTTTTCAAGGTCATTCAAAAGTCGGTCAAGGTCATTTGATGACTCATCACATTTTTTCAAGGTCATAATATTTTTAAACATTTTTAAATATAAATTTACTACTTATTTTTATAATTAGTATATATTTTGTTAATTTATTTTATTATTATTACTTTTTATTATTCTTTTATTTACTTATAAAATCTTTTATTATTTTTTTTATTATTATTATTAATATTTTTACTATTATTATTATTATTATTATTATTATTATTTTTATTATTATTATTTTTATTATTATTATTATTTTTATTATTATTATTACTTATTATTATTACTATTATAATTATTATTATTATTATTATTATTATTATTATTATTATTATAAGTTCACGTTTTATTATTATTAATATTATTATTATTATTATTTTTAATAATATTATTATTATTATTACTGTATAATAAAAACAAAACAACTACATAAAACTTTCATTATAAGGAAATAATTTTATTATTTTTATTAATATGATAAATAATATGAATAAATAATATTATTACTTATTTTTATTATTATTATTTTTTATTATTATTAATGTCAAGGTCATTGGATGAGTCTTAATATTTTTTTTTCAAAGTCATTTTAAAGTAGGTCAAAGTCATTCAAAATTTCACAAGGTCATAGTATTTTTAAACATTTTTTAATATAAATTTACTAATTATTTTTATAAGTAATGTTTTAATATTTTTAATTTTAATTTTATTATTATTATAATTTTCTCAAGGTCATTATATTTTTAGACATTTTTAAATATACATTTACTACTTATTTTTATAAGTAATGTTTTAATATTTTTTAATTTTATTATTATTATTTTCAAGGTCATTGGATGAGTCATAAAATTATTTCAAGGTCATTGTATTTTTTTTAACATTTTTAATTTTAATATACTACTTATTTTTATAAGTAGTTTTTTAATGTTTTTTAATTTTTATTCTATTAATTAATTTAAAATATATTTTTAAAAATATTTATTTATTAAAAAATTAAATTAATAAAAAATAATTTGTTTAAATTAAATGTTAATTCATAATATTTTTAGTTGGTTTTGAGTACCTGAAGATGATAGCTGTGCTATCGAAATATATCGTACGAAAGGTTTTTTATTGGCGTTATCGTTTAATTAAATCGTTGCCAAATTTATTTAATTATTTAATTATTAATATTATTATTATTATTATTATTATTATTATTATTATTATTATCATTATCTTATAAGTGGTTTTTAATGTTTTTTAATGTTTATTTTATTATTATTATTATTTTTATAATTATTATTATTATTATTATTTTTATTATTATTATTAATATTACAAGTTTTTATTATTATTATTTTCATTATTATTTTATATAAATTTTCAACAAAGTATATACAATTAATATTGAATAGAAAAAGTTTGTTCAATTGTGTTTCATAGTAGACAGGGATAGAACAATTGTAAATGTTTGTAAAAAGTTAAAGAAAAATTCTATATTTTTAATAAAATATGTGTAAATATATATCAAAACTAATTATGGCTCAAATCTGTGTGTTAAACCATCGATATGTTACAGTGTTTATGGAAAAACTTTAATGAAAATATGTGTTATTTTTCAAGAATTTATGAAATATTTATTTTATGGCTAATAATGTGTATGTGTTAAATCATAAAAATAGTTCAATATTTGTGTAAAGTTTGAGATTGTTAAGAAAAATGTTTATAATTTATGATACACACGCGTTTTTGATTGAAATATGTGTGTTTGTTTTACCGATATAAGAAAAAATATGGACAATTTTTAAGAAAATACATGTAATTTATGATTATCATGGGATTAGAATTTGATTAAAGTTGTGAGAAAGTTGTTAAATTTGAAATAAAACGGATTAATTTGTAAATAATGTTATTACTTTGAAGAAATTTTAAAATAAGACCTTCAGCAAATTGGTAAGAAAATAGTAGTTATTGAGTAATACTTATTAAAATTATCAAAGTTTTATAATTTTTGACAAGTCTTGATAGATCTTTAATAAAATTTGTTAGTACTTTGAATAAGAATTTAAAAAAAAAAGTTTCACCACAGTAGCAAATCGTAAAGAAACTAGTACTTATCAGTTAATTAAATTAACAAAGTTGTAAAATAATTGAAAAAATTTGTTAGATTTTTTAAAATTTTAATATTTTTAGGTAATTTTTCTAGGTACTTGTTGAATGAAAATTAATGTATTTTATCGACTGCTCATAGTATTTAATCGTACAATTTCTCTTCATTCCTGGAAATAATCGTAAATATTTAAATTATTCAGAAAATTGTCAATAACAACATAAGTAATGGGTAACATTAATTTTTTAAATACTAATCAAATTTAGTTTTTAATTAAATTACAAATGTAATAATAAAATCAAATAAATACTTGAATACATGAATCGAACAATTTCTTAGAACTGAACACGTATCGTATATTTTATTCAGATTCCAATAATATCATTAAAATTAACCAAAATCTTATTGTTATATTTTGATAACCCTTAAGTCAATGAAAATGTATCGATTTCACTAAGTATCCATCTTTTGACATTGATATCCAACCGAATAAATCACCATAAAAATAAGATTCTCCCTCTTGAACTATCGTTTCCCCCTAAAATAATATAAAATTTACTCTCAACCAATCATTTCTCTTTAAATGAAAATAATCCCAGCTATATTCATTGTTTTCATAAAAATCACCGACTTATATCGATATTCAACCAAATAAATTTCTTGAAATCCCCTTTAAATAAAATTCATCTCTTGACCAATCATTTTCCATCAAATAACAATTGTTCCAGCCATATTCATTATTTTTCATAAAACTCCCAATTTAGATAATATTTACCCTTTAAATAACAATATTTAACAAACTCAACCATTTAAAAATATCAACAAATCTGTTCTTAATCAAATATTTTCACTAAAATAAATTCCACTCTTGACCAATCTTTTCCCATCAAATAACACTTTCCCCTACTTTACCATATTCATTATTTTTATAAAAATCACCTATTAAATAACGATACTTAACCAACTCAACCCCTTAAAAATATCAACAAATCTGTTCTTAATCGATTATTTCCCCTTAAAAGATCATAAATTCTCTTCTTAGCCAATTGTTTCCCCCTAAAACAAAATTTACTCTCAACCAATCATTTCTCTTTAAACGACAATATTCCAAACTATATTCAATATTTTTCATAAAAATCACCGACATATCGATATTCAAACGAATAAATTTCTTGAAATCCCCTTTAAATAAAATTTCTCTCTTGATCAATCAAATTACCTTAAGATTATCATAAATTCTCCTCTTAACACATCATTTCTCTTTAAATGACAATAATCCCGGCTATATTCATTATTTTCATAAAAATCACCGATTTATATCTATTTTCAACCGAATAAATTTCTTGAAATCGCCTTACAATAGAATTCATCTCATGACCAATCATTTCCCCTTAAAAGATCATAAATTCTCTTCTTAACAAATCATTTCACTTTAAATGACAATATTTCCACTCTCTCAAAAGATTTACACACATATTGATATCTCTCTGAACAAATCCCCTAAAAATATTATAAATTCCTCATCTATATTCTCCATTTACAAAATATTTACCCTTTGAACACAGATATTCAACCAATTCAACCCCTTAAAAATGACAACAAACTTGTTCTTAATTGATTATTTCCTTAAAATATCATAAAATTTACTCTTAACCAATCATTTCCATTGAAATAACATTTCCCCCCACTGCACCAATAATATACATATTTTTTTTTTAAAAAACCTACAAGGTAAAATTTCTTTATAAATCTATGTTTAACCGACTGTACTCCTTAAAAATCCATCATTCGAATCATATTTACTATATGTATTCAACCAATCAAATTCCCTTAAAATTATCATAAAAATCTGAATTTTACCAATAAAAATAAATTTTCTTTAAAGTATTACAAAATTGTTATCGATACCCATCATTTTCCCTCGAAAATCACCACAATTTTGTTCTGGCAACAATTTCAAGCAATTAAAAAGTTCATCAAAAATGACTTAAATCGAATAAAATCTATGTTTTCCACATAAATTAAATTATTGTAAAATCACAAAATATATATCACATTGCTCATTAAAATTAATCAGTAAATCAAGTATAAATTCAATAAAAATTACCAGTCAATCATTAGAGATAATTCAATGATTTTCATAAGTATACTGATAACCACACTGAGCATCACCTTAAAAATCTCTAAATTATACTACTTTTGTGATTGATATCCATGAAATCAAATAGAATTGAAAATGAAAGTAATTATTGACCCCCTTTTTTACACTGTAAAATCAATTAAAATTTTAGGTTTCACTAAAATATTTTTTAAAAATTAACTGATTTAATCAACTATTTAAATAGAACATAAAATTAAAATTAAAATATCATTTACTATTCAAAATCTATCAGTCAAATTCAATTCTAATTGGTAAATAATTATCTTAAATAGATGTTTCATAAACATTTTGATCCTAAATTTAACTTTTATTTAAAATAATCCTAAAATCAAGTCAAATCTAATAAATTAAGAAGAAATTAATTGTTTCTAAAATTATAGATTTACCCTAATTTCTTCAATAATTTCATTAAAAACATAATCAAACCCTAAATCCATTAAAATTCAAAAGAAAACCATAAAATTTACAAAGATGATTAAAATTTACTAAAATAAATACCTCGTAAAACTAGATATTACTTAAATTATCATAAAATTTCCCTAAAAGCTCTAATTGATTTACATAGCCTAAAATTATTTTATTTTTGTCGAATACAACCTAATCTATTGAAAGATGTAATTTATTTAGTTAAATTTTCATTGAAAATAACAAGTCAACAAATGGAATTTTAATTAGTATATTCTATAAAGAAAATTTTCAGTGAAGAAGTAATATTGGTGAGAGAGTACATTAAGTGACCAAAATCGTTGAAATTACTGAAAACAGCGGGATAGCTAAAGATATCTACTAAATAGATGAAATATCAATTGATATATCAAAAACTTACAAGGGTAATACACTTTGAATGGAGAAAATATACATCGAAGAGAAAAATATTCCTTGAAGAGGAAAAAACATTCATTGAATAAGGAAACCATTAATTGAAGAGAGTAAATATTCATTAAAGAGGAAAGCAATCATTAAAGTGAGAAAATATGAATTGAAGCTAACAAATATTCAGTGAATCGAGAATTGCTTATAATAAATTAATCGGTAAAATTTCTCAGTGATGAGATGAAATATTCATTAAATATTGTGAAATACTTGAAATAAACGGAGTCCATCAAAAAATATAATTAAACATAATTAATCAAGCCATATTATATAGAATTAGATTCTGTCTATATACAAAAAACGCCAGATAAGACTGAATAGGGATTTTTGTAGAAAACTGCATTAAAAATACATAGTCGAGAAAGCAAAAAATAACGTAGCATGCCTATTTTGCATTAACAAAAAGATGAGCTGCTTTAGGAATATTTAAAGGTTTAACATACTTTGTCTGAATGAGACTTGAGAAAACCTTCATTCAATTCTATATCATATGGAAACTCGTTAATCAACTTTCCTGTCAAAGTTCTAATTACACCAAGGCAAATGAATTTTAAAAAAGTTATGGCACTTATTACATTATAAAATGATCGAAGGTTCCTTTAACTCCAACTCTTTTGTTAAATTTATAAAATGAATGTAGGGAAAAATTTGCTTTTGCCATTAAAAGAGCACTGATAAACTAAGTGCTTTTTAATTAAATGTTGCATGTAAAAAACCATATGAATAAAAGAAAAACATTGCTTGATTTCATTCTTCTAATGTAAAAAGGCGAGATATTAGTACAAAAGACCTACATATCCACAAAGTATTGAAATTATAAAAAATAATTGACTGGTAAAAAACAAATTTTAGAATGAATAAATTTAATGAAAACATGATAAGTGACTTACTAAAGAATAAAATTTATATATATATACTAAGAAATAAATTAAAAATTTTAAAATTTAAATAAAATTAGTTTTTAAAAAAAATTAAAAAGATATTTAACATCAAATTTAAAGAATTTAAATGGAATGCTATAGTCTAATCAGTATTCATATAATATTCTTGAAAAATAAAAGTTTCTTAAAATAAAATAGAAATGAAATTTTTTTAAAAATTTAACCTACAGGGTATTTTAATTAATAATTTGTAATCTAATCACAATCTGACTTAATTTTTGAATATAATTATATTCGAGATTCATGAAATTTCAAGTATTTTTAAACGTTTAAATAATACAATAATAATAATAATAATAATAATAATAATAATAATAATAATAATAATAATAATAATAATAATAATAATAATAATAATAATAATAATAATAATAATAAAAGTTTTTTTGATAAAAATATTCTAAAGTAAGACATTTTATTTATATTTATTTCTTTATTTTATTTACGTTTTTGCTAAGATATTGCAAAATTGTTATAAAGGAAAACTGTCATTTTAAAAATTACAAATCGTCTTCTAATTTTAAGTATCAGATAAAATTCGCAGACATTTATTGTTTTAATCGCTCACTCAGAGAATAGATTTCAATTATTATCAGAGATTTATAAATTTGTTTCATTTGTTTGATTATTTTTTATAATTTTTACAAAATATTTTGAAATTAATTGAAAGTTTTTAATTGATTTTAGAAACATTTATCTGAAGGAAGACACTCAATTACGATAAGTGTGATATCTGGGTTTATTAAAACAAATTAGTTCACAACTACCATACCCTTTAAAGAATTATCTTTTTTGCAAATAGTGAAATTGTTAAATTTGTATAAAAAACTAATTCCAAAATCCAGAGTTTCTACGAGGACAGTGCAAATAAATAAGGGAGAGGTGATGCTAGTGCTATTCATTTTGCTTTATTCGTTGGTACTTCAGGACCTGAAATTCAGGTATTCTTAACCTCGTTTATTCCATACATACTCTGAAAGAGAATTTATATATATAACGACTCAATCTATTTGTTGAAACAATTCATTATTGAATAGAAATTTGGCATTTGAAGTCGAAAACTCAAAAAGTTTACGAAATGCTCTTTCACCCAAAATTTGTTGTCCAGTTCCGCTGGCTTTGTATCATTCAATGTTACATTCGTGTTTGAATTGTGTTTTCTTTTGTTTAAACCATTGCCACGTCTATTTAGTTATTTAATAATAATAATAATAATAATAATAATAATAATAATAATAATAATAATAATAATAATAATAATAATAATAATAATAATAATAATAATAATAATAATTATAATAATAATAATAATAATAATAATAATAATAATAACAATAATAATAATGTTTTGTTGAAATAATAAAATTATACTTCCTTTGAACAATATTTGGAGAGGCACAATATCAACTATAAATTATATTTTTATAAATATATATTACGTCAATATTAATCCTTAAGGCTTTTTAATAACAACAGTCATCCTAATTTTTGTCTAACCCTTCCAACGTCTAACTTGGTGCTATGATTTGGATCTCGAGTACTATGTCAACCTACTTACATTTTGTATTAAATATATTTCAAAACAAAAATGCACGTTTTACTAAGCACATTTTCATTGAATTTTTAATAATCTTTTTTTATTATATGAGTTAGCTGAGTTAAAATAAGAAACGAAATAAAAAAAAATTATTCGAAATTTTTTTCTTTGCTTATTTTAAAAGGGTAAATAAATACACTTGTGTTTTATTTGGGTAGTTGAGCGTAAATGTAACGAACTGCTGCCGTGCCTGATGACAGATGTCAAAGTCAATTGTGAAATAATAATCTATATCAATTAATAATTTTTAGAAACATTTTTAGAATTAAGTCAAAATAGTCAATACTAGTTAAATAATTCAGAGATAATATGACAAATGTCTATGTAGATGAAAATTTGAAAACTATTTTTTATGCAATATATAAATATATATATTTATTTATTATTATTACAATAATTAAAGGAAATAGTTTTTACTTTTGTTTTTTTAAATAAAAATATTAGTTTTTGAAGTTGTTTTAATTTTGCATTTGTTAAGCTTGGAAAAATATCCAATATGGATGAAAATAACCCTAAACTCGTAAGTCGAAAGTGGCAACATTTTTATGTTACAAATTTTTAATAAATCTTTTTAATACCCAATATTGAAAAAGAAGTATTTTTGAAAATATTTCACTTTACTACTTAATATGTAAATTATAATTTGCCAATTAAAACTGTTTTAATAATTAAAGGCAATGACAAAAAATTATTTTTGCAACAAAGTCAGCAGGATTGTACCTTACGAATTTTAACGAACTTTCTAAAAAGTTTTCTAGTTGGCGTATTTGAATATACACCGTTTTATTATTCAATCAATAAGCTGAAAAATATCTACACTGCACAATGCATACGCACATAATTTATCAGTAACTTACAGTCAAAACCACGGGACAAATTACATTTACATAACATAATTTTTAGATTAAACCGAATATGGTAAAAAGAAATTAAGTTTTGCATTCTTTATGGTTTTTAACTGATTTTCTAATGACATAAATATCTGTGTTTTTGAGAAATTGTCTTAAAACTTCTTTGTTTTATTAAACGGAAAACACTATAGTATTTCGACAATTCTTGATTAAGGACACTGAGTGCGATTTAAGATCGGTTTTTGGGACAGGTTGTAGATAGTCATCAAAATATTTGAATTAATAATTTTTAGATCATTGGTATTGTTTTAATGTTAAAAGATTAAGGACAAACATGGTCTAAGGTGTAAAAAAAGTCTGTATATTCGATGTTTCCTAAGTAAATTTAGTAAAACTAATCAGAATTAAAATTTCCTCCCACATAGATAAACGTTCTAAAAAATCTACAAATAATTTAATCAATAATAATTACTTATTAAATTTATAACTTCCTGAAAGTCTTTTTTGCAATTATTATCCCACTACATAAAAGTTGCGAGATATTCTTCAAACAAATTTCCATCAATTCCTTTGCTGTACCGTGTTCAAGCCCAAGACATTGAATGTTATTATAGGCAGCCCAACTCTTCCCTAATATGATCTCAGATAATTGGGATTTCTTGAGAGAATTTCCACAATATTTTCGAAATATTGCAAAATTTACATTCCACATTTCTTTTTAATATTCGAAGATTTCGGAAGAAATCAATCTGGGATCTTATATCAGCTCCATATATTGGTTCAATTGTTGAATTAAAAAAGTTTGACATTGGAAGGTAAAAAACTTTTAAACTAAAAACCTGTTATTATTTATATTTTTTATTGTATTAAAAAAACAACAGAATTAAAGATCATGAATATTATGGTAAATTTTACCATTAAATTTCCCAATTAAAGTGTAGAAATAAATGTGAATATAAAAATTAAAAATAAGAAAATCTATAAAGAACTTTTTTTTCGTTGATCATTTTTAATTTTCCAAATAAGCTTTAAAAGTGAGACAAAAATAAAAGAAATTAATATCATTAGCGAAAATCTTCTTTTCTTTTCTTTTTCAAAATTGGAAATTGCTGAAATATGTCATAATAACTATTATGCTGCAGAATTATTAATTATATCATTCTGAACTCAGGGAGAATCTGCATCTCATTCAACGGCCGCCTATATTAATATTTAATTATTTTCCATGTTAAATATTTTCTACAATTCATGTTGGTTAATTATTTCATTTAAATGTTAACCGATAATTATGGACAATGAATATTTTTTCTGCAAAATATATTTATATATATTGCAATGACATAAAGAATTTTTTTATTGATTGACTATGAATCAGAAATTATATTGATATTCGAAAATTTTTGGCACAGCATTGAAAAACTTTAACCATTTATATTATTTAGTTACATGTAGAAATGGTCTCATACGTAAATTCTCACAGTAAAGTATCAAAGGTCCTGTAATGGTGACTTTGTTAATAATAATTCTTTTAATAAATATGTTAATTATAATTTTAAGAATGAACTGCCCTGCCTTGTTTTATTTAATTAATATAGGTTTTGCCAAGTAAATATTTTTTTTATTTTAGTTCTTTTTTCCATAATAATAATAATAATAAAAATGATAATAATAATAATAATTAAAAAAAATAGTTATAAATGTCCCTTAAATGAGCGCATTATTCATATGGGAAGGACGAAGTGCTCACAGGTTGACATTTGAAGATGAACGAGTTAATGTGAAAATGGTCTCATACGTTAATTGTCACAGAAAAGTATCAAAGATCTTATAATTGCTAGGAAAAAAATATTTATTTATGATAATTATAGGAATTTATTAATGATAATTGTAAAATTACTCTACTTCATTATATTTAATTAATATAGATTTTGCTAAGTAAATATTTTCTCCTTATTTAATTTATATATTCCAAAAAATGTGATTTTTTACAATTAAATTTTTTTGATGAACAAATATGATAATTGATGCTAATGATGTATCTTTTATTTAAAAGGCAAGAATATGTAAACATCACTTGTCAAAGTATTCAAATAAGTTACTAAATGCAGTCGACTCACGTCAAACTGAGCCAATGTATTAAAAATATAATTTCCCAAAACCGGGAATTAAATCATATGAATTCGAGATAGAAATTTCTGATTTGCAATTTATTTTATCATTATAAAGCTTAGGTGGAAATATTATTGTTTTTTTCATTGATAAAACAGAATCACACAAAATTGGCAAAAGAACTAAATTAAAGAGAACACCAATCCAAAATATATATTCAGCTACAATATATTTCGACTGAATAACAGTCATCGTCAGCTAATCTTGAACTTTAAACTATTTAGATTAAACCATTATAATATTTAAACAAATTTCTGCTTTTAAATTCTCAAAACATTTTATCAAAAATTAAAAATTAGCTTTTTTTTAAATCAAAAAGTCAACAAAATGATAAAAAAAAATTTTTTAATATTACATAACCGAGACTTCAACAAAATTTAAATAAAATTTTCAACAAAATATTTATAAAATTTTACCAAAACTATTTTACATTTAGTTCCATCCTTCATCAAAAAATTGCGCTTACTAATATCAATCAATTCCATCAGTCTATTTTTTTTAAATGAAACGAAGTTTGTTTAACCCTTAAATGCATGATTTTTTGTATTTCATTAAAAAAATTTATTAATATAATATTATTATTGACAAAAAAACATAAACCAAAACATAGATTTTATTTTTATTTTCACTTGAATCCATAGACAGACTGTTTATCTTATTGCCAGACTAAAATATATCGCTGTCATTAATCATAATTAATTATATTTAAATATTTGGTAACATGGAAATTTCCATCACAATGCATTTAAGGGTTAAATGAAGATTTTTTTTCAGAATATTTCGAATAGTATTGGAGTAGGTTAGAGTGGATATATGTAATTTTAAATGAAATTTTGAGGACTAGTGTAAGTTTAATTAAATTAAATTTTAGCCACATATTTATATTAAATTTGTTTAAATAATTGGGAAACGGTCTGAATTTCATAATGCTTATATTATAATTGGCATTGTTAAAATGTTAGAACGATAAGTTATATGGTATATGTGTACTTACTTTTTCGATAAAATATAATAATGTTAGTTTAAAATCTTTGTAAACTGATGAAAAATAAAATTTAAATTATAATAAATAAGCAGTAATTAAAACAAAATTTATGAATATTAAAATTGAGTTAAGTGCAAGCAAATAAGTTTCTTCATTTTTGATTTCTGCTTCCTCTACTTCCGAAGGACGATTTAAGTGACGAACACTTCCGTTACGCGAACCACTAATTTGCTAAACTGCTGTACAATTATAAAAATTAGTTTAATTGTTTATTTTACCATTTATTTTTTAATTTTCCAATTTAATTAAACTTAAAATTGATGAGTACGATGAAATAAAATAACACTAAAAAAATCAATAAACTGCGATTGATGTAAGTGCAAATAATGATTTTTATCCACATCATTTCCTTCTTGATGTTTTCTTAAGTAAATAAAATCAATTAATTAAATTTATTAAATAATTTTTAATTAAATTGCTTCCAGTAATAATAATAATAATAATAATAATAATAATAATAATAATAATAATAATAATAATAATAATAAGAATAAGAATAAGAATAAGAATAAGAATAAGAATAAGAATAAGAATAAGAATAATAAAGAATAATTATAATAATAACTTCATTTTGCTGCTGTTTTACAATAAAAATCTAGATTTATTTCGACATCCATAGTTTACCGCGGAAAACCAAATATTTAAACACTAGGATATAATAAAACAAAAGAACTAAATAAATTGTGAATTTTTAAAATATATAAAATAAAAATAGAATTTATTTACCACTTTATTGATACGGAAGTTATTTTTCTATCAAAATAAAATTGTTTCTTTTGATAACCAAATTAATTATTAAAATTTACTCAAATAACAACTTTTTAAAAATCATTCGACTTTTTATATGAATTGCACTATATTTGTTTAACCGTAATGAATTTGGTGAAATATTTTAATATTCATAGATCAGTGTCATTGAGCATGAATATTTATCATATTTCCATTCATGATTACACCTGTAGGAAATTATCATTCAAGTGTCTTATCTACAGCAATCAGTCTAGGAGAAAATTGCGGTTCTAATTATTACGGGAATTCCGTACTGCCGAATCTGCAAGTACAAAAATATTTAGAATTATTATCATCCTCACAAATAGACAAATCAATGATATTATATAGGAATGATTATTTTGGTAAGTAAAAAATATATATACACATTTTATATCTATATACATTTGTATACAGATATATGGAAAAAGTAAAATATTTTTTCATAATTTCACATAGTCATATGACAGCCTTACAAATGCCTCATGACAAATTTTATAGGTGTAATGTAAAATTTGACAAAAAGGGAAGTGAAAAGTAATTTAATAAAATTTGTGTACTGTTATGTGTTGAGATTTCAAATTCTCATATTTGGTCTTTATATAAATAAATATAGATAAGACTGATTTAAAGATTTATTGTTTTATAGATCAAATTATTTTTACCGAAAATTCTTTTCAAAGGCTGATGCTCGAGTAAACGTTTACTGTATGCTCTAATTTAATTTTCTAGTCTTTGAAACTTAGAAACCTAAAATGAATGAAAAATGAATGAGTAAATATACATAAATTAAATGGCAATCATATTTTAAGCACATATGTCCTTTTTATTTAGTTTTATTGTTATGTCAATTATTATTGACATCTTTTCCAAAACTGGCGCCTTATTCTGTTAGAAAGCAGCTTTTTTATTGACACTATGATTTGGTGCCTCTGTGTTTGATGTCACAAATTTGAAAACTTATGTTTATTTTTAAACTAATCAACAAAATAAAATTATTAATTTATTGCTGTTAATTATTACTAATCATTATAATTATTACCATTAATGATAAAATAACAAAAGAAATAAACAAATCATCATTTTCACAAAGAAAAAACCATAAAGGTTTTAATCATCATAAACTACATCCAATTATTATTATTATTATTATTATTATTATTATTGTTATTATTATTATTATTATTATTATTATTATTATTATTATTATTATTATTATTATTATTATTATTATTATTATTATTATTAATATTATTATTATTATTAATATTATTATTATTATTAATATTATTATTATTATTAATATTATTATTATTATTATTATTAATATTATTATTATTATTATTAATATTATTATTATTATTATTATTATTATTATTATTATTAATATTATTATTATTATTATTATTATTAATAATAATAATATTATTATTATTATTATTATTATTATTATTATTATTATTATTATTAATATTATTATTATTATTATTATTGTAATAATAATTATAATAATGATAATAATACTAATAACGATAATAATAGTAATAGTTATTATTTAAAATGAAGTAACCAACAATATAGACAATAATTTGCCAAATAAATAAATCTTTTTAAAACGACATATGTACAAAATAAAATTTATCATATTTTATAAAACTTAATCTTGCTAATAAACAAGAAAAATCAACAAATTTTTATTAAATTTTTAAAATTTTTAAAAGATTTTTAAAAGATTTTGTTATTGTTTTTAATAATTATTGATTACTTTCTTTAATAATAAAACCATAAATTTTAATACGAAACTGCCACAAACCATTTCCTGCAAAGTATAACAAAAAAAATTAGATTGATTGATTGACTGATCGATTAATTATTAATAAAAGTGATAAATTATTTTTAAAACTGAAGAAAAATTTGATATTGATTTAACATAATTAATTAGAAAAAACTTTTTTTCTCATCAGTTTAACCGAAATAAAAATATCGATGATAATAGTTTTTCTAATTAATTTTAACCGCACTAATCGGGAAAATCTTTGTCGAAAAGTCTCCGATCATCAAAGGAAAAATTGAAAATCATTTTCAAAGAATTTTAGTCGTGTTTGTTTTAATAGAATTGCATTTATCATTTTTGTCAATATTATTTTTTCTAATTGCAGAATCATTTCAATTGAAATAGATCTCAATGATAATCAAAAATTTTTTTAATCAAAACACATGTTGAAAATTAGATCAAAAATCACATAAAATATGAATGATTTCTTTGTGATTTTCTGAGATTTCTTTGAGCACTTTTCAATCGATATTTATGTGATTAAAATTGTGAATTATTGATTCATTATAGATTTTAAAGTGACATTTTTCAGTAAAATTTTGTTTATTTTAAAAAAATTAAAAATTGTTAGATAAGAGCTTATTAAAACAAAATATCTTTAAAATAATGAGCAGGTCCAACAATAAAAGCATTAGTCTACTTGAAACAAGCTTTTCTGACAATAAAATTTAAAATATTTATATCCTAGCTTTTAGTAAGTTATTTAAAAATAGTAATTATTATTTAAATTTTACAATAATTTTATGGGGCATTATAAAAAATAGCGTATTTTTTGTCGGTAATTTAAAAAATGGCATATCAATTTGATAAATTTGTTTTATTGATGCCATTTTTTAAATTTACCAAATTGATATGCTATTTTTTAAATTTAATAAAATTGATATGCCATTATTTAAATTATTGACAAAAAATATGCTAAATTTTAAATTTTCCCTAATTTTATTATGTATATTACAGTTTTCATGTTTAAAATTTGTTATTTTTTATTTACTTGTGTTTTCTATTAGTTTATATCTGCCAAACGTTTATTAAACTTATATTTTTAAAGGTTTTTTAAATATTTTTAATTTTTAAAAATTGATTATATTTATACCGTTTGTATTTATTATGAATTTCATTTCATTTATTATTTATTTCCAAAGAACATAAAATTAAAAAAATACCTTCCAAATTTTAAATTAGGAACTTTAATATTTGTGAAACAATTCAATAAACAACAATGCACATATTAAAAAAATTTAAAACTTTTTTTAACAAAATTGTTTACGATCAAATCATTTCTTTAAAATTTTTAAAAATTCGTTGAAAATTATTTTAAACTTTTCTCTTATAATTTAAAAATTTACAATTCTCATTTTGTGTAGAAGAAATTGCATATATTTGTGTTCAAAATAAAAGTAATTTGTTATTAAAAAATTATAATATGAAGTCCGCTTTTGTTTAAATAATACTGAGCCTGTTTCTATTAATTAAAATAAATTGGCAGCCCAGCGATATTATATGTCACGATTGCGGTTTTTCTTATATAAACATAAAAGAAAATATTACTTTAAACAAATACAAAAAATAAATATATAGAATTTGCAAATAAAATTCAATATTTGAATTATTACAAAATTTTTTTTTCGTCTTTTCACATAAACAGTTTTAATTTATAAAAAAATTTTATTCAAAAAATTTATTTATACCAGCCATTATTAAATAATATATTGTAAAATTAAAGTTAATTGTATATAATTAATTAAAATTTTCAATATATTAAAAAATAAATATATTCAGGTGAAAGAAGCAAAAAATTAAAAAATAAATGTAACAATTATAAATTGACGAGGATCACAAGAAATGCAATTTAAAAATTAGAAAATTATTAATTAATTAATAAAAATTTAAAAGTCATTTTGTTAAAAATAGAACTAAATTGTATTTAGTCTTGTTGTTTTAATTAAGGAAACGTAAAACCTACCATTAAATCAAATATGTGACTAACATTTTTTTATTTATTTATTGTCAAAAGAATAATAAAATATTCATGATTTGACGAATTTATAAAAATATTTATTTCCATAAATAAATTGTAAACATAAATATTTATTCATATTAAAGCCTATATTAAAAAACATGCTGCAAAATATGTAACTATTCGTCATTTTAAATACGAAATTAATTAAACCATAAATAATAAAAATCTTTTCATTTGGGAAATATCTTATTTTTATGGTAAGTTTTGGAATTTAATTAAAACATATTTGAGATTTGAGATTAAAATGGAAATTAATCCAAAATAAATTTTAAAAAAATTTCAACTTATAATTTTGCAACATTAATAAAAAAAAAGAATTTGTTTTTCAAAAAATTAATTTACAGATTTTAAATTTTATTTATTTACAATATTTTATTGTGACAAAAAATAAACAGTAACTTTTAATAAATAATATCAAATTTAACATCATTACTTTGAAAAACAAATTACATAGTTAACAATATTTAAAAATATTTATTCCTTTTTTTTTACTTTTTTGGCAAGTAAACTTTTAAAAAGTAAACAAGGTTTATCGTAAACAGACCTTGAGTTTTGAAATAACTTAAGCCACTATTCAAAAGAGGGTTTCATTTCGTCAAGTAATGCTTTTATTTGTTTAATTCCAGACTTAACATTTATTTCAAAAAAATTGTTATGTATTGCTTAAAAAAACTAAATATATTTTTGAAAATTCGACAATGAATAAAATTTAATTTAAAACATGAAATTTAAATTTCTGACAATGTTAAACTTATAAAGAAAATTTGCATATTTTCGAAATATTAACCAAACTTTTCTTATAAAATTTAATTAAATATTAAATAAAAATCGAGCAATAAAATCACTATTTTTCTATTTTAATACTATTAAACGAATTTTAATTAATTTAAAAAAAACTGATAATAAAAATAATTATTTAATCAATTTAAAAACTTAAAATTTTTCTTTGAAATATATGATTATAATTTCAAAAGCCGCTTTGAAAAAAAGTGGAAATTTTTCTAACTAGTGCTGCCTGAGCATTTTGTTTGGATATTTTAATTTCTTGGTAATTTGATATTCCCACAAGACCACATATGAAATAAATACACTTAACTATGGCTGACAATTAATTAACAATTAATAATTTATGATGTTAACCCTTTCAATCCAAAATAATATTTCCAAAAATAACATTATATAAGCACTCTCTTTTTAAAACATATTATCTCACCTAAAAAATGTGTTAATTAAAAACTGATTTAAAAGATTTTCAAATTTAACAATCCCCCTTCAATTAACATTCAATCAGCTATGAATTTTTTTGAGATTATTTATTTAACTCATTAAATAATAATTATTATATCATCATTGTATCCGTAATTAACATTTGACACAGATTATAGTGGACGGTTTGATGATGAGTATAATTTCCTAAAGTATATTTCGTTTATTTGGCTTTCTAGTGTTTTTATACAAATGGGCAATCGTAAAAATGAGGAAATTTTAATGCTTACAACATTTTTTGAGAAATGGATTACTGTTTGTAAAGTACATTGTGACGAACTGTGACACAGTCGCCTAATTGCAATTAGGAACATGTAATTTTTATTCGCTCTCGCGCTTATTAGTTTCTTTTAAGATTTTTATCAAATTTTCTCTGTTTCGATTGATAGGTAATTAATTTGTCATTCTGTTTTTCCAAATGATTTATTTTTATTTTGATAAACATGTTTTAAAAAGCTGTATGTCATGCCATATTAACTGCTTCACAACGACTAGTGACAAATTCCTTTTTTTTATTATACAAAAATTTTTTATTAATTGATAAAAACTAAAATTTAATTAATTAAAATATCCTTGTCCCTGTTCAGTAATCTGTTTTTCTAATAATCATTCAAGTGTATCGAATAATCACTCATGGATAGCTTCCAAAATATTTAATTATTTAAACAAATATTATTTTCACAATGTAACAAAATGTTTTATTTTCATGTATAAATTAATATTTTTGCTGATGTTGTATAAAATTCACAGATTTAAATGGGTTTTTTTTTATTTTCACACTAAATATTAAATATATTATTTTCTTAGAAAAAAATATCTTAATGAAATATTATTATTTATTGAATAATATTCTTAATAATATTTTAAATTTAATTAACTATGCAATATATTATTTTTGATCAAAAATATTTTGATAACTTATAATGTAAAGAAAGTATTAATTAATGAAAATATTTAAATTAATAGTTTAATTGGGTTATGTTAATTTTATGTATCTGGCGAGAGAATATTTTCAATTTTTAGGTAATCATTTTTAACTGAAAAGACTGGAAAGGCTTATTGGTAATTGTTTTTAATGACCACCAAGATTTAACAATTTAAAATTTTAATTAATGTTACTTAATCCGGTGAGCAGAATTTTACAATGTCTTCTACAATGTAAAAAATATCAATAACCTTATAATATAGGTACATACAAACTCACTTTGATGTTGTACGTTGTAGGTGTGGTGAGATACACTCAACACTATAGAAATTGAAAATTTGGTAAACAAATTAAGTAATCCAATCAATCACAGCACATAATAAAAAATACATGCATACTTTTATTATTTAGTAAAGCTACGTTTAGATACACTCCTAAAATAACTTAATTAAAGACATTTTTAGATTAAAAAATGACAGAAAAATTTTTAATTTAACTTCTGAAGATTTTGCTCCTAGTAATTTGTAAATTAGGAGATGTCATAGTAAGGTTTATTTTAAAAGTAATTTAATATTTCATAAGTATTTCAAACCTTTCTGTCGAAACAATTCCTTTTCGCGAATATGAAGTGGTATTGTTGTAGGAAATATTCATAAGTTATTATTTTCCAAAGAGTTTTCAGCAAGATCAAATTCAATATTAGGAAGACCATATCAAGGACAGGTAGATTCAGTTCCATGTATTTCCAATCCAGATTCGATGTTTTGACGGAGAAAGAAGATTAAAAACATTTGACATATTGGGAAATTTTTTCGGAGATGTTAATTTGTTTTTTAATACTTCAAAATAAATTCAGCTCATTTTATATTGAATCCCGAGAATAAAATAAATAATTTCCTGAATAGTCATAAAGATTTGGTATAATAATTATTAAATTTAAGAAAAGATGGTTTTTAATGTTATCTAATTTAAATTTTCAATTAATTTAATCATTTCACCAGAACGAAATAAAAAACAGAAATAAATTAAACTTAAATAAAATTATAATAAATAATTTTTTTTAATTTTGATAGGTTTTTACACATTTTATATTGATTACTCACAAAATATTAATTTTTAAATAACTTTTTGCGCTAAATTATGCGAAAACAGGATTTTTTGAGTCATGTTTCGTCGTAATATAGTGTAAAGGTGTCCGAGAAATTATAGAGATATATAAGACCTTTATCTTTGCTCATGAAAATCTTTTTGTATGTCTATGCTTTTCAATTATTTAACTTTGCATTTTTTCTTTGATTAATTATTATTATTATTATTATTATTATTATTATTATTAATTTTATTTTTATTATTATTATTACGAAGTAAATCTGATAGAAAATGGTAATTTGGTGATATATTTTTAATAAATATTACACAGTTGAAACAATATTGTAGTCATCTTTCAAAGATTTAGATCTGGGTCGCAATTTTGTCAAATCTTCATTATTTAAACTATTAGAAGTATTTATGCAATTATTATCTCCAAAAATACGATTATCAGGTGGAGAACTGCAACAAACGTCATCTTTCCATTTATTTATTGTTACAATATTTGAGTTTAGCTTTACGATTTCATCGTATTTTGTATTAGACCTATAAAGGAGATGATTTCTTGATTTTTTACTTACCCCCGTACTCATTTTCTTGTACTGATAATACGGATTATTGTACAATATTTCAGCACTGTCGAGAATCAAATCAAAAAGTTCAAAAACTGTTATCAAACTTGCACCTAGCCACAAGCCGACAATGCCGCCAATGTCACTTAACAGCCTACTGATGGGATATTCTTCAACTTCTTCTACTTTGTCCATAAAAAGTGACTGTGCCACTACTCGAAGGAGCATAAAATTTCGATCGACAAAATCCTTGTTTAATAAATCTTTACGATGTTGATCATAAGCCTGTCGCAACGTCAACGATGAGTTATTAATAAGAGCTTTTGAAGCCAAGTCTGATTTGTTGAATTTTCTCATTTCTAATTCTTCCATTTCGGTAAGCTTTTTTAACCAAACCATTTCAGAGTTTCGTTCTTCAACGGCTGGATATTTAGCTTGGGATATAACGGTTTGATAAGAACTGTGATCACAAAGATCTTTGTAGCATAGATTCATTTTCACTTCATTTTTAAAGATGGCTTTAAAGGCATTTCCCAGACAGTTCTTAATGTATTCAGCAGAATGGCAGAGCATGGAAGACTTGCAGAATTCTAGCCCATTAAATTCCATTGAAATGGGATATTGTTCCATGACACAATTGCAGGACTTTTTCACTTCATTTTGAATGATATTATATATACAATCTGCCCATCTACCTAAGTATGTTTTGCTAGTATTTGTGATGGGGTCAACATATGTATAATATGTTCGAGTTTTAATACAAGGCTTTAATTTTGGTTCGTGAAATTTACGGGTTATCTTTAAATCTACGACACTAAAGAAATCCAAAAGGTAACCTTCAAATATATAAGGATATGACTGTGGTTCATGCATCATGAAAAGAATTCCACTTGGCATTGTAACGGTATGATGTGGATCTTGTTTCATTTCTAACGGGAAATCTATACCTTTATATAAAATAACTTCAAAGTTTGGACGATACCCTCTATAAATGGAAAGCTTTTGAGCCACTCGGGTCATGTTCATTGAGTTAGGATTAAATGTAAAACAAGTGCCATAGGGCCACAATGTAATTGGTGTAAAATTAATCCAGGTACATACTTTAGTTTGATACCGACAGTGAGCAATCAAGGACCATCCAGGATGACTGAATTGTTTCTTTTGAATATAGAGAAAGTCACTTAAACTAGCTAGATAAGAGCTAGCCAAAGTTTGGTTGTTTTTAACTTTTGGATACTCTGCAATCCAACGAAGGAGATTTTGATATTCTTTCGTGCCGGATGGAGGCACAAAAATTGGATTTAAGTTACAAAACGAAATCTCCGGAAACTCAAACATTTCATGATCGTGATAGGTATTGCTGAGAACTTGGTATTGGAGGTATTTCTCAATGATTTGAAAGAGATTTATCGTGAAACCTAACGCGGCGGCCGAAACGATCATCAACCAGAAAATCCGACCTCTCTGGTTTTTGACTTGTGACAAATGATTGACTCCGTGAACGGTAGTTCGTCTGCAAAAATTATAAAATACAAGTCCAATAAGATGCTTATTACTGCGCATTGAATGAGGAATCGGCATACGTTTTGGGATCGGCGCATTGTTTAAATTATTCAAAAAGTTCGGATTGTCAGTTTCAGAATTAATGGGGGTTTTATAATTTACATCAAATGAAATATCCTCATTATAAATCTTGGTAAAATTCATTTGTGAGCGATTTGGTAAAATTCAAGTTCTATATAATATTTTTATTGAATTTGATTGGTCAGATTATATTAATGCTAATGACAGTTTTTTGTTTTAATAAAAAAGAAAATTTTAACAGTAAACTTCCATAAACCTTATAAAAATATTATTATTATTATTATTATTATTATTATTATTATTATTATTATTATTATTATTATTATTATTATTAATATTATTATGATTAATAATAATAATAATAATTATAAAATTGTACTTTCAGTTAAGAGTGTTTATAAATTGTTTCATTTGTTAACTAAGAATGGGTCTGGATGTAATTTGACAAATAAATGTGAATTATATAAATAGTAGTGTTGATATAAATAGTAGTAAAAATATTTGCTTAACTTTTTTTTCAAATCACCTGAAAAAGGCTGTGCTGAAAATTCGTGAATACCTTAAATAAATCTGATTCATAGTCAAATTTTGTAGAAAAAATTATGTCAGTTATAAAGAAATCAAAGGTGAAAAACAAAAAACGTCCTTATAAAAGTAGTGAAAATGTTTATAAGAATAATCAGTCTAAATTTGTGTTAGTATTGCAGTATCGACTCGAGCATTGTCGATTAAAGGGTTTACCAATATTAATGAGCACAATAAAGGCTGTAAAGGTATAATAGGAATGTCTGATTTAAAAATTTTGTTGAAAAGTTTTAATAATTATTAGGAACGTGATGATAAGGCCCATAGATTAATGTGCAAATTGCTATAACTTCGAATGTTATGAGTATTTTTAAAAAGTTTGCTTATGTAAAATTGTGATAAAATGTCGGTTATTTTGCGTTAAAATTTTTTTTTAATTTTAATATTTTTATATTTATTGAAATAGTTATTTATTAAAATATTTAACTAAATTTAACTAATTTTTTAAATTAAAATATATAAATTAATCCAAATTATTTTAGTTGGTTTTTGTAACTGAAGATGACAGTTAAACTGCAGAAATATATCGTACAACGAGTGTTTGAATGGCGCTCTCTTCTAATATATCAGTTTATTAAGATCTTACTATGTATACAGAATGCCTCTTTAGAGAATTAGTATATTTTGACAAAATTTTAAAATATCAATCACAAATCATCAATTTGTATTAAACTATTAAAAAAGATTTATTTTGTTTAAAACTTAATTATCAGAAAAACATTAAAAAGTTGAAGTTTCAAGACGAAATATAAAAACGAATAGTAAGATCTGAATGATATTTTTGGATTTCTAAAATAAATTTAATGCTCAATAAGATATGTCATACTTGATTACCGAAACGATAACAACAATTTACAGTTCAGTTAACGTCATGGAAAAGATCTCTATTAATTTCTAATAGCTAATTTCATATTTATTAGAATTTATCTAGAAATTATAGATAAATAAATAAACAATTATATATATATATATATTATAATTTTAAGTTACATTGTGTTTTTGTAATTAAAATGAACACATTTTCTTTTATTAATTAATATGATATTAATTGCAAAATTTAAGTTTGCAACAGAGTTCGTCAAGCATTTTATTTCTTTTAAATGCAGTTTTCCCGACGAAAGGTAACATGTGTTTTGACACAAAATTGGTGACAAGAGAATGATATGAGTCACTCATATGCCTAGTTTGTAATATTAATCATAAAATATGTAAATAATTAAATTCCATCTCCGAAAATAAGAACAGTAAAAAACAATAAACACTATTTATATTTAAAGTTATTTGGCAAGATAAAATATTTAATTATAGAATTTATTGACATGTTAAAAAATACTGTTCAAATTTAATATTTCGAAAAGTTGAACATTATAATTTCACACAGGTTATCATCCAATGCGGTTATAATGTATCCTATAATAATAATTATACTAATAATAATAATAAACTTAAACAAAACAAATTTGTTACAATTAACTATAATATTATGCAAATTTTCAAATCAAAAAGTTAAATTTAATATTTTTAAATTCTTTTTGTAGAATAGTAGTTGATTGTAAACTAAAATTAATAGTTATTGTAAAATATTTAATTTTTCATATGTAGTCTAAGGTTTCTAGTAGCTCTTAACAGAAACAGCAAAACAGCGATTTTCCTCGAAATTTGAGAAACAGGAAACAGCTGGTCTTTTTGTCTTGTTTTCTGTTTTTAAGAAATTTTATTAAATATTTTGTTGATTATCAAATAATTGCTTGTCACGTGTTAATTTTTAATTTAATATGCTAAACCTTTCTTTTTTAAAAGATATAAATAAAACATCAAATAACATGAACCATTTTATACCAAATCTGAAGGATTAATGCTTTTATATAATCCGTGATTAAATGATAATTTCTGGTTTTAATTCATATTCTAAAATAATTTTTAACTTACACATATAAACGAATTAAAATAGATATATTACAAAAGCAATAGATTAAAATGATTATTTCTTGCTGAATAAAATTAAAGTGTAGAACTTTGTATATTTACATTCTACCTTATTCCTAATTCTTTCGAAGCACTAATTAGTTTTTGTTCTAAAACCTACATAAAGCACAGTCTATATAGAATTATCATAAATACGTTGAATTATATTTCTTATTGAATATGCACCTAAACTTGTATTATTCTATATATTTAAACTGATTGATTTAATATTGCTCCTGAATCCCACGTAGGTATTTATGTTATTGAAGTTAATCACATCCCAATAATTTTAAGAAACGAATTAAAACAAAATCATTTACAAAAAAGATTATTGCGTCATTAGAACACATTCAGATTTCTAAATAATTAAATTGATTTATTTATTTTTTGAAACATTTAATTTTGTGATTCTTCTCTTTTATATTAATCTCAATTAATTAAACTTTTGATCAATATATTCATGATTTTGGTATGGGATTATGCAGAAAAACGAAAGAATTCAATTAATAAAGTTTAAAGAAGAATAAAACTTATAAAACAGTAAAAGTAACAATATTTGGATAGTGAAGTGCAGAATCGATGACCTAAATAGTAGCAGAACATTTAAGCATTTACATTTTACTTTATAATGTTTAGCATGAATTTCAAAATTAATAATTCCAATGTTACAAAAACTGACAGTCTGTAAAAAAAATAAAATAATTAGAATATTTATCCGCATATGTAGACTGGAATTTATTCGTATTCTACAAATAAAGTTAACTTATTAAAACAAATGTCGTAATTTCGAAAAAAAACTAATTGCCCCACGAAGATCAATTCGAGTTCTTACGATTTATTTTAAATATAATTTTCTATATCATAAGTGAAATGTAAACTTTTTAAATTTATTATAAATAACAACGAAATCTTTCCATTATTTGATATTTACGCAACTGTATATAATACAATTAACAAAAAAACAACAAAAGAAAAACACTTATTAGATTTTATTTTTACTACCATTCTAGAAACGTTATATCAAATAATAACAAAATCTCATTAGTTCTGTGTGAACTGATTCCGAAAAAGGTTTATTTGATTATTAAATTAGGGTTGTCGGTATTTTTGAAAACCGAAAACTAATTGTGATAGTTAATATAAAAAATAATCTTTTATTTGGAATGATAATTTTGTAAGTAGATGCGAAATGAGATTAAGTCCATTTAAACAAAAAATTTATATAATAATTGTAATTTTAATAAAGTAAAGACAAATATTTCTTTGTGAGAAATTCGGCTGCCTTCGGTAAGACATGCATGGTCAACCAGGTAAAATGCTTTAATTAATCCGAGTCTCAGATAGTATAATATTAAATTACTTTTAAAATTATATTTCTACTGCATTTAACAAAATAAATTAACTGTTATTTGTCATTACAATCTCCTTTTCTGAACCTTTGAAATTTATTCCAAACTAACTGTAATTTTATTGGTTTGATTACTGATTTTTATGATTTTTGTTTGTTTTATTGAGTATTATTTCTATAATTTCTTTTATCATTTTTATCTAGCCGACAATTTTCAGATTAAATATTTAAAATTCTTATAACTGGTAAAATGAGATATGAATGACTAATTAAAAGTGTTGTTAATAATTTTAAATTAATTTACAAATTTTTATGTGAAAATCAAAAAAATTCCTTGAATATATCTCCCAAGATGTTTAGATTTTTTTTAAATACTTCTGTTGTTATAGTTACTTAAAAATAGTAATTCAGTCTTGTCTATTTCAAATGAGTTTAATTTACAACATGCAATTCAATCGTTGCGATTATTCAACGAGAGAATAAATAATACATTCCCCTTAAATCTAGGATTTACAATGAATTTTGTAAATAAATGTTTACAAAAAATTGTACTTAAATACTCTTGAAACAAATTAATTTATGAAGTTTTGACGAAGGAAAGTTTTCTCAAAAATGCCTATCGGACCGTTTTCTTGTTTAAACTGACAACTGAAAATAATAGTTACCCTATACGCATGATATTAAAAAGAACTAATAAAAATGGGAAAAGTGAAAATATATACGAGACTTGAACTTGAGATATCTATTTATTTATTTATTCATTATTTATTTAATATTTGTATTTACTACATTATCAAGTACATTTTCAACTACGGCTTCATAAATAGTATTTGATGATCCATCTATGCATGAAATATTCTTCCCCATCTTACTTATACCTGGTTGAGCATTTATTTGTTGTTTTATTACCTTGGCTGGGTATGGTTCGGATTCTGCTTCTTCCAACCACCAAGGCCATATTTCTAGTCACACAAACTTTCACGATTATTATATATATCGAGATTAATTGTGTCGGTTGTAGATTTTCAAGGATTAACTGTCTTCAGCATTAAGTGTCTGCAGAATTAAATATCTCGGTATAGAGTGAACGAATACAAAAAATATACATATAATAAACAGAACTGAATCTCACATAGTTATCCCCCCCCCCGACTAATTGCCTCCACAGGGTGCCACGGTATTCATCACTCTCCCATGGCAAATTATTTTCAAATATTACACATATAATTAAACATTATATTAGCCCAAAAATTGTAAATAAAATAAATTTATATTGTTGCCAAGTCCTCTAGGAATGGGTTTCAATTATATTTGACATTTTAATATTACTATTTGATATTTATCTATTTTGATAAACAGGAATTCTATGCAAAAATTATTTAATAATAAATTAAATTCTTTAGTTTACTATTTGAAATTTATTTCTGGGGAAACCGTTTGATTATTTGGTGTCATAAAAATACGATTTGTTTTTATTAATAAAATAAATTAAAACAATAGCTTTTTAAGAATGGAGGAAAATGTTGATCAAATGTCAAATAATAACAATATTCGATGAAAATTTTAATTTTAATGAAAAAAGTAACTAAAATACCGATGGTTAGAACAAATTGTTGAATTTTATTTTATTAATATTTATTTTATAATTAATTATTAGTTTTCATTTGATATAATAAATTATTATTTTCACTTAAAATATTGATTTTTAATTTGGTTTTGCCTTGAAAAGGTTGATTGATTAATGAGCACATTTATATAAAGAATTATTTACTAAAATTCTAAGACCACTTTATAAATATTTACAAACGTGGCAAAATATTTTATTTCCTAGTTTAATAATTATACATAATTAAAAATATTCATAAATTAAAACAATTTAATGGAAAAATTATTTATTAGAATAATTTATTTAAAAAATAAAAAAAAATAATTTCTGATGTAAAATTAAAACTAAACTATTTTGTTATAAGAAAAATTAATTCTATTAATAATAATATAAACCAATCGAATATCCAAAATTAAAAGTAATATATTTTGTGATTATCTTTCAAATCCTATAATTAATTATTTTTTATATGTAATTAACAAATAAAAAATAATACGAATAAAAGTTTTGAAAAATTAATTAACAAAATTTATTAAGTTAAAGAATTTAATTTAAATAAATAGATAATAACAGTTTAAACGGCCTAATTATCTGTAATATTTCAAAATAATTGCAATAGTTTTACAATAAAAAATAAAATAAAATCAGTTTCTTTTGCAGATAATTTTGCTTTTTGAACTGTATTTTCTGCTAGGTTATTAGTTTTTCACCAATCCTCGGATGAAGGACGGTACGCATATTGACAGGATACGTTATGTTTTTACTCTTTTGAATATAATAGTGTAGAGTCTGTCCTTTCTTAGCCACCGGGTTAAGTTCCTACAACCTATGGCAACCTATCTTAATAACTAAAAAACATTTTCCTTAAAATTCTTTTACACTCATCAAGTTCATTTTGAAACTAAAAAAATATTGAATAAAGAACATAGAAGTATATAAAGACAAAATAAATTTTTTTTATTCATCAAATTATTCAAAAAACAATTTTCTTTATGAAATAATTTTGTGGATTTGTTTTCATTTTTAATTATAATTATGTGATTTTGTTTCAATTGTGTCAATTTTGTTTCAAAGAATAATAAATTTTTATTTCAATCTTATTTAATTGTTTTAATGGGTAGAATTAGATTTATGAGAATTTATGTGTTTTTATTTCTTATGAGCGTAATTATTATTAATTTTCAAAATACTTTGGTCGTTGATAGTATCTACTGTCAAACTAAATATTGAAAATTTAAAAAAACTTATTTTTAAATAAAATAAAATAAATTTTAAATACGTTAATTTAAAATTTAGCCCTTAGTCATAAATAGTAATATTTTAATTTGTCATTATATTAATATCGTTAAGTTTTAATATACTACTTTAAAAACACTTGTTATGCTCCATGGGAATTATTTTTTATCCGGAAAAACAGGCGGCCGGATATATAAATTTTTTTTTAAAGAAATCGGGCGGTTTAAAATATAGAAGATTTTGAAATTTCAACTAATTGACAAACAGGTACTTTTTTAATCACAAGAAAATTGAAAAAAAAAATACCATAAATTCTTATAATTATTTCTATTTGTATATTTCATTTGCTAAATTTTATTTTATATAAAAAATTTTTTAAAATGTCATACATTTTAATACATCAGCATTTATTGCATCCTTTATTGTACACTTTTTACGATATATATTTTACTTTCTAACTAAAGTTTTTATTTTTAAATTGTTAAAAAAAATAGTGAAATACGAACATTAAAACAAATTTCGAAAAATTAAAAAAAAATTACAATTAAAATTAAAATTTTTAACAAATATTAATAAAAATACTTATTTCATATTATACTTTCTGCTTTAAAACAAATTTTGTTAAATACGAGAAATATAATTTATTAAAAGTCATCATATTATTGAAAAAAATATTATTAAAAAATTTTAGTTAATTAAAATACGTTAAATCGTGTAAAATAGATAATTGGAATTGATTTTCATTAATTTATTTTAATTGTTATCCAAAAGTGGTCCTGAAACTGGATTAATTATTGAAAAAAAATTGGAAAATTTTTTTTAATTATTACTTATTATAATTCTTATTTTTTAATAAATGACATCGAATGAGATAAAAATGTATAATTGAATGAAATAAAATAGTTTTGAATGCTATAAATTCGTTATTTATTCGTTTGAATATAAGGATTTGTGATGGGTGGAGTCAATCTTTTTTTAAGATGATGTAGAGATCTGTAATTTTAGTCTGATAAAATTTGTTTTAATTCGAATCTATAAATTCTGACAGTTTTGAATTATTAAATTATTTAAAAATATATATATTTTTTTTCAAAATATTGCAATTATAAATATGGCAAATAATAAATCTTAAAAAGAAGTCATAATTTTTAAAGGTGTCCTCGTCATAATTTATGTTCGTTGTCATGGTCACCATGCAGTTGTTATGACATTCGGAATATATTTCCAGTTGTCATAACAGAAGTGTTCTAAACCGCCATGGGGGGTTTAAAATTTTTGTCTTATATCTCCCACTGATAAGTTTAGCAGTAAACATAAAATTTTCACTAATATTAAAGTTCATTTTATTTTGTTTTTTTTTTTAACATTTCTTTCTTAAACATCCATTTAGAAATTAAAAAAAGTTATGTTTTAGAATAGTAATGTTGAATTAAAACAATTCACTGACACTATAAATCAAAGACATTTTTAATGACAGAAACAGCAAAAATAAAGGTTTCTTTGAAAAAGAAAAGGATTTATTTTCGAATTCCCCTATTGAATTGGCATCGTAGAAATCTTCTGCAACTCCAACTGGTGGCAGCGATATTAATTGAATCTCGTCAATAGAAAATTAGGTATCTACAAAACTATTAGATATTTGGATGTCAATTTACGGGAATGAATGAAAACATCTGGCATTCTGTGAGAATTAGCGTGAAAAAATATTCCGTACCAGCCGAAAGTCATCAAAGAAAAAAACAACCTCAATTCTGCATTTATATCGATTTCTCCAATAAATATTTTTCGTTAAAGTAATTAAGGAAAAAAATTAAAAAATGTTTCAGTTGTAATTTTTTTTATCGTCGATTGGCATGGCGTTACAGAAATCAATAATTTAATCGAATTGTTAATCGAATTTTCTATCATTGCCAGTGCCAGCTAAACAATTCCATATTATTAGCAGACTTTCTGTGATTATTTTTATTTTATAGTTTTTCAATTTTATTGTAAATTTCGAAATAAAATTTTAAAAATTGTTTTTGAATAAAATAAGAATAAAAGTTTGTTTGATTTTATAAATATATTTATTTGTAATTAAAGTAAAAGAAATTAATAAGTGAATGATGAACAAGATTTTATTCATAGAAAATGAAAACATAAACAATATAAAGAAAATCACTTTATAATAGAATCCATATTGAGACATAATTGACAGTATAAGCACATATTGCTTTGGTTTCGGTAAATATAAATTTTGATAAATTTTAAAATCACTTTATCTTTAAAAATATTATAAAAATTGAAAATTAATTTTAAAATATCGAAACTCAAAAAAATATTTATTTTAAATAGTATCTTTTTCATTCCTTTTCATTCCTATTTTGTTATAATAATAATAATAATAATAATAATAATAATAATAATAATAATAATAATAATAATAATAATAATAATAATAATAATAATAATAGTAATAATGATAATAATAATAATAATAATTATAATAATAATAATAATAGTAATAATAATAATAATAATAATAATAATAGTAATAATAATAATAATAATTATAATAATAATAATAATAATAATAGTAATAATAATAATAATAATAGTAATAATAATAATAATAATAATAAAAGATTTATAAAATTCTTTTATTATGAAATTTAGCAGATTTATCAAAAATGAAGGAAAATGGTTGACTAACTAATGCATCTAGATATAATCATCAATCATATCTTATCAACCGGCAATCTTCACCAATACGGGGGCATAGCTTTGAGAGATGAAGTTCATCATTGAAAATATTTATTATTTCCACGCTTCAGTCAGTTTTTGTAAGAAATTGGCTTACTCATTGTTCTCGTTCGTTGTAATTCAGGAAAATTGGATAATATTTCCTTATCCCCATATTTCACTGGAAATCAATGGTTATTATTGCGATTAATTAAACAAGAAAAGTTGTGAAATGTGCAGAGGAAAAGTGAAATTTCTTCATCTCTTAAATTTTATTTAAAAATCTTTTTTTTTCAATTAAATATTTAGTAAAACTTAACATAAAAATAGATATTTTAAATTTATTGTTAACACGAAAATTTCAATTTGACAATTTTCACCACATGTGAAAATAGTTTGCGAGTTCTAATTTTTATAATTTTTATATTTTGATAAAAATATACGTAATATAACTGAATTATATTTTTGAAAATATTTCCCGAAGCCTATTTCCATAAAATTTTGTTTTGTCGGTTAAAATTTATTATAATTTATAATTATATTATTTTGATTTTATTTTTTCTTACTTTTTTCCAAACTTTTTATTTTTTAGTTAATGGAATAAATTTATTATTTATTAAAATGGTTGGTTTTTTTATTATCAATTCATTTACACCAAAGTAAATAAATTACGCTGGATTGGCCGCAAATTAGGTTTCAATATAAAGTATATATTTAATTTATAATTTGAAAATTTTAACAATCTCTTCTTCAAATAAGGATGAAAAAAGTAAATTATTTTCATATGCTATGGAAAAGCAGGAAAAAAAATTTTTGTCCGAAAAGAATAAAATACAAACAGACATACACTTCCCACAATTGGCCAATCATATCATCAATTTTGAAATTTATGATACATTACCGGAAATTATGAGAAAAGTATTGAAATTCTTAAATTATAATTGTAATTATTAAATTTAGTTAAATTATATTAGATATTCAAAAATTATTGGTGAATAAAAGCATTTGAGAAGCCATCTAATAATATTCTTTTATACAAATTTAATAGATGTTTCATATTTGTTTATAGTTTTATAACCAATATTTAAAATAAAGTATTTTGAAATATTCCTTAAATGATGTAAATTTAATGAAAAATATAACTTTTAAATTGCCAGGCTTTTATTAAACACGCAATATCTCTCAAACGACATGCATAAATCCCCACTGTCCAATTACATATTTTGATGGGAGACTATGTTAATCTCAGCGTTTCTACTACATCAGCTTTCATTAATTATTAACAGAAATGACAAATATTATGAGCAAATGGTAAGTTAAAAGTTATATTTTTCATTAAACTTTTTTAAAGGTTTTTCATTTTTTTGTAATGTTTAAATGTTAATAATATTTCATTTATTATGAATTTCAGATCATTTATGCTTATTTTTAAAAGATGTAGGATTTATTAAACTTTTATTTAAATATAGATTTTTAAAATTTCTTAAAATGTTTTCATTCACAAATAATTTTGGGCAAATATTTTTATGGTGATGATAATTTTCGCCCGGTTATATTACTTAGTAATATATAGTAATAATTACTATAATCAATCTTTTTAAATAAATTTATGAACACCAAAAACTATTTAACTTTAAAATTATTAAAAGATAACGCCAATAAAAAACCTTTCGTACGATATATTTCGATAGCACAGCTATCATCTTCAGGTACTCAAAACCAACTAAAAATATTATGAATTAACATTTAATTTAAACAAATTATTTTTTATTAATTTAATTTGTTGATAAATAAATATTTTTAAAAATATATTTTAAATTAATTTTTTAAAAATATTTATTTATTAAAAAATTAAATTAATAAAAAATAATTTGTTTAAAATTAAATGTTAATTCATAATATTTTTAGTTGGTTTTGAGTACCTGAAGTTGATAGCTGTGCTATCGAAATATATCGTACGAAAGGTTTTTTATTGGCGTTATCTTTTAATTAAATCGTAGCCAAATTTATTTAATTATTTATTTAAAATTATTATTTCACTTATATATCACGTTTTTCAATGATTTCCTTTGATATTTTCAATCGTTTTTTTAGTAATCTATCATCATTTTTTGAATTTCTAAAAACCTTTTAAACTGAAATTTTATTAAGTAAATCATATTTTACATTTCTGTTTTTGCTAGTCTTTTCCTCATAAAAAGGAGAAATATGATAAAGTACATGAAATATTCTCAAATTGAATACTTTTGTAATTTAAAATGCCGGTAATAAATGTAATTAATAAATGTAAGTAATACATGTAATAATAAATGTAATTATAATTTCTGGCCTCTCGTGTGTAATTTTTATTACAAGGTTGTTGTGTACGGTGAATGTATGTTTGTAATTTATTTTTATGTCAAATAGGTTTTTCTGCTCATGGTAAATGCATTTAATATACAACGGTGCCGATAATTTTAAGTAGGTGTATATTTTTTGAATATATAATTAATTTTCTTTTAACTGATGATTATTTGGGAGAAATTGTATAATATCACTATATAACATAATTTTAGGCATTTTCTTTGACAAGATATGTATTACGTTTTAGAAGCTCACGAGGAGTTATTTAGAACTTGTTCCGAGACGGCTAAAATATTTATTTTTTGAGTGAAATATAAATCTAGAATCTAAATAATTTCTTAAAGGCGATGTTTTTCTGCACACTATTTGTTTAAATAAATTATTAAAGAAAAATATACGAGTTTAAAAATCATATAATCAGCTAATAAAATAAATGGATATGGAAACATTTATCATTTATTTTCCTAAAATTCAGCAATTTATCTATTTAAATTGAAATCAACGCCCCAGAATCAAAAAGAAAGCATTCAAACTCAACATTTGTTATAATGAACATCTGATAAAATAAATTGAATTTTCACCGTTGGTTTGTGTTGCCCAATTTGTTACTTCCGATATTCATGGAATCACTAGAATTTTAAATAAAAATAAAAATTTTCAAAAGTAATCGAATATCTAATTTTAATTAAATGATTCTCATTAAATTCATCTAGATTATGTTTTAAATAAATTCATTATCTATATTATCAATTTTTAATATGATTATATTCATGAATTAAAACAAAAGTGATTTGAATCTTTTGGCATCTGAATGGTGTTTTAATTAATATTAAAAATTTAATCAAGATTCCATATAACATATTTTTTATTGATTTTACAGTTTTATTTTACAGTTCAATTATAATATTAATAATAATAATATAATAATAATAATAATAATAATAATAAAAATAAAAATAATAAAAATAATAATAATAAAAATAATTATAATAATGATAATAATAAATATTCCTTTTAAACTTTCATTGTAAAGTTTTTATTATAATTAATGTTAATTAATTGAAATTTAAAGTTCGTAAAAATAATTTTTAATATTAAATTTAAAAATTCATTTAATTTTAAACGAAAATCACAATAATATAGAATCATTATAGATATTTTAAATTTGATAAATTACAGTTTTAATTATATCTGAAGTAAATAAAACTATTTACTTGCAAAATAAAAGTATATATCAAATTAAATGTTATTTTTTCATAGTTGAGGATAATTGCAAATTTGTATCAAATGAAACTACCAAGTCTTACTAAACTTTTGTTTCATTAATATATCAACATTAAAGATAAATGAAAATCGGGACTCATCAAAGATTTTCCTGAAACGTTCTTTGATATATCCTCAATGTTACCGGCATTTCCTTTGATGTTTTTTATCATAGCAAGTTTACAGATTACGCAAATTTAATCTCAAATTGGCACAATTTCATCCAATACGCAAACCAGATTTTTATATTTTATCTTTAATATTCAAAACCCTTTTGAAATAAAACAATATCATGTCTTAATCTGGTTAGCTTTCATTTATAATATTAAACAATATTATAAAAGGATTTAACCAGACTAAGAAAGTTCGGTGACACGATGAAATAGAAAATTCTTTAACATGTAAATCTGGGAATGTAAAAAATCTAGAGTGTTACGGTTAATTAATTATAATTAATTTATTTTGTTTTACTCATACCAGACAATAAAATGATAAAATGTGCCAAGAGAAACGAATAGATAACTTATTTTATTTATAACATAAATAATATGAATAAATAAAATTTCAATGTATATTATTTATAGCTGATAACGTTTAACAAATGACTTATTTAAAACAATAAAATTATTTTTACTGCATATAAATTTTTAATTCTTATCACAGTAAAACATAATTTCAATAAAACAACTTAACAGTTTATTTAACAGACTTTTTCAAATTGGCTGATTTCGAATTTTCAGGTTGATAGTGGATATTAAAACAAAGTTTATGATTATTAAGACAGTCAACGAAAAAAAAACAATCAAAAAACAAATCTTTTCTCTCAACTAGAAAAGACATTATCAATATTTTTGTTTTAAGTGTTTCCTTATCATAAAAGTGTCAATTTTATTTGACAGAAAGGTTTATCAATTGCCAGTTGAAGTCGAAATCTCATTTACCAAATTAAAGCTCATCAATCTCATTCAATTTCCTAAAGATTCTCCCTGCTTTAATATGAGCCTAAAAGTTTACTGTAAACTTGAATTTTAATTAAATAAATAAATTAATTAAATTTTAAAAAAATTACATATATATATATATATATATTTAAAAATTTATAATATAAATGAAATTTTAAATTAATTAAAAGTTATTTAAATATATTTTATAAAAATTTATTTATTACAAAATTAAATTAATAAAAAATAATTTGTTTAAATTAAATGTTAATTCATAATATTTTTAGTTGGTTTTGAGTACCTGAAGAGGATAGTTATGCTATCGAAATATATCGTACGAAAAGTTTTTTATTGGCGTTATCTTTTAATTAAATCGTTGCCAAATTTATTTAATTTTATATATATATATATATATATATATATATATATATATATATATATATATATATATATATATATATATATATATATATATTAAGATTGTTTGATTCACAGCTAATAAAGGTTATGTCCAAAACCTATCACTCAACAAGATATAAAAATTCAAAATGTAAAACTTGGAAAATTGTAATATTTTATTTTCATTAGACATATTTATAATGAAAGAAACACATATATAATACATGTTGGTGTGCAAATTAACTGGATAACCCAAAAACTATCACTCAACCAGATAAAATTAATTTTTCTAAATATTTTAATTATATCGAATAAATAAATATTATTTATAAGCATTACATCGTGACTTTAATAAAACAGCAGTGCAAATAAAATATACAAAAAAATATATTTTCAGTTTGGTTAATAATCCATTCCTGTGGCTTTTTATTAATTGAAATTTATTAAATGCCTATTATAATAATATTTTTAATCATTACAATTTAACTCTATTCATATTCAACTTTAAAAATGCTTTTTATTTTTGCTTTTATTATAAATAAAAAAATATAAGTCAATACAAATAACTTCATTAAAAGATAAAAATGTGCAAATTATCAAAAAGCAAAATTATCAAAAAGCAAAATTATCATTAGTATATTTATCTTCATCAAAACTTCCTATTTATTTGCGAAAACCCGCATTTTATCATCAATTTTTATTTTGCCAACTTTAATCTCAAATAAACTATTAATTTTTAAAGGAGTACTTCAAAACAGCATTATTTTGGTATTAGTGATGAAATGTGTAGAAAATTAAATTCAAAATGAAAAACTCTGAAAATTGTTATTTTTATTTTTATTAGACGCGTTTGTAATGAAAGAAACACATCTATAATACATGTTGGTGTGCAAACTAACTGGGTGACTCATAATTTGTCAGAAATTATTTTTGTAAAATTTGGTTAATTTGGATAGAATTTAAAGTAAGTTTTAATAATTTTTTATTTTACATTTATAAATATTTATAAAAATAATCTACTTTTTTAAAGATTTTTCTAATTTTATAACTGTATTTTTTTATTGGAAATTTGTAAATATAAATAAGAATAAATAAGAATAATTTCAAATAAATTTTAAAAAATTGGAAATATTTATAACAAACGTGAGATGGTCTAGAAATATTCATATAAACATTCCAAACCGAAATAGAACAAAATGTAAAATGATATTTGTCCTAATTCTCAGAACATCTTTGTAATTCTTTTGGCATCTTCAAGAAAATTATGTCATGAGTTCTACTAATTCTTTCTGAATAGTTTAGGACTGCAACCTATGGCAATCCATCATAAAATTACTTTCACTAAATTTCGCACTTTTCAAATTAAATCCGAAATTCAATTCAACTGACATTTCCAAAGATTGTTCTACACACATTTTTTTTCCCAAAGATCCAACTGCCTTTTTCTGACTGGTAAAAAGGAAATTTGATAACATTTGGTGATTTTAATTAATTGAACAATAGTTATTTTGAAAACGTCGTTTGATTTAATTTTTATAAATTTTTTTTTCATTTTTTTGAAAAATGTTTTTTACATTTGTTTTAAGAGAATAAAATTTTAAGTTTAAAGTTAATTTCTCATTATTTGAAAAATAATTTGAATTTTTTATTGTTTTTACCGGAATTAATTTATGAATAAATTAATTAAATTGGAAAAATGGCATTTGAAAAAAAACATTTAAAAAACAAGTAATAGTTAAAATAATTTAATAATAGGAAAATAATTTGAATAAAATAAATTTTGAAATTTTTTATTTCAAAATTGCAATAAATTTTTAGTATGATAAAGTAAAATCAAGCATTTGTAATTATAAACATTAACAGCGTAACTTCCGTCACTTTTACGCGGTTTCAGTAAAATCCCAACCAATAATAAATTAGTACCTGATTTCTCATTTGTCTAAACAACTTGTATAGGATTAAGCATATTTTACACTGCCATTATCTATTACTTGTATTATTTATAAAGAAAATATTCTATTCCGACCGAAAAATACTTTGTAATAGTCATTAAAACAATCCACATAATCTCATGCGAGATTGATATAGTTTTTTTGTATAAAATGTGTTTTAATAAAAACCAAATATTCTCTCAGAAATACTGATTTCACAAAAATGTCAAATGAGAAAATGTATTCTATATCGAATGTAGTAGCTGACTGGCCAGTTAAACAAGACTTGGCAGACAATTTTAAAACTCTCTTTTTAGGATAGTAAAATAGACCAACAACACACATAACATTTTAAAAAGGTTGTTATTATTAAAATAGTAAATAAATATTATATTATTGAAATTATTTATTAAAAAACATTAAATTTTTTTTTTAGATTTCTTATATATATATATATATATATATATATTCACCGGCCTTTAATCTGACTTTTTAGATCGCCCTTTGGGAATTCACCAGTTGTTCCACCGGTCCAGTCCACGCCTCATGGAATTCCAGAAAATTCTTCAAGATTTGAAATATTTATATTTTCAGGCATAAAATTATTGGTGTAGTAACCTGTGTAAGTTTACTTTCAGTACTCACCATTTTGGGCGTACCCAAGAAATGTCAGATTCCAATGCATAATTATGTTTTTTTTGTTTAGGTCTATTTGTCTGCATTTACGTATTTTGGATTTTGAGATAGTTTTATCAGATATTGGACATAGGAAATGGCAATTATTGTATAAAAACAAATTTTAAATATTTTAAAATCACTGCTTGGTGATTTTTACATTTTAACAGATTTTCATTTCGAAATTATAATTACAAACTTAAAAGAGCTTTTAATTTTTGTACAGACAATAACTCGCTTTTATGTTACGGATTAATCAAATCTTTTATGGACTGATTTTGGAGAATTTTATTTTCAGAATAAGAGTTTGAAAGAATTTGAATTTGGGGATGGCGAAAAATCCAAAAAATTAAAGATTTTATTTTGTTTAAATAGTATTAAAATTATAGAAAAAAACAAATAGAAAAATCATTATGACATTTAAGCAGTAACATTTAGTGAAATTAATTTGTAATGAGTCTAATATTGAAGGAAAAAGAAAACTCCAAAACTATTTATTTTTAACTTTTGAAATAAAAGGATTTTAAAAAATGAATGAAATACAGAAAAAAATTGACTAAGAGTTTTGATATGAAAAACAGCCTTTTATTCTCTGTTCTATACAATGATAAAAGATACTTTCAAATTCAGAACAGTTAAACAAATACATTTAGAATTATAAAATTTATTACAGTCTTGTTTTTAGAAAGCAAATTTTTTATTCTACAACGACGTTGTCATCGTTTTTCATGAAAGCTGAAGTGACAGGTTGACAAAGATCTACATTTTCGATAATAAATGCTTTTTGTATTTAATTGTCGAGTTATCACCACGGACGTGGCTTAAGAAATTTGTACAGTCTTTTAAAAGGGACAATTTCAACCTTTATGAAGCACTCTTTTCGGCCGCTTTACTGACTTTGACGAGGTCCGATCCAACATATGGAATAAATATACATAAATTCATGTGAAAATGACTCGTATTAAAGGCTATAAAAAATAATGTTCAAATTAATGAAACACCAAAATGTAGGCTTTTTTAAAATTTATAATTATACTTTGAATAAAATATAGGATGTTGATTTGGCTTACATTATGTGTCGTTTCGATATTTGCTAAGTTGGCAGTTACATCAACAAGTTATATATTGTATAACACTCGACTTACTTATATAAGTTAAAATAACATGCCAACTCTCTGTGAGGTGATTAATTTAACTATGACTAAGCACGTATGAGTATAACACGACATAAAATATTAAGCCAAAGTTTCTGATTTTTATAGCTATTCATATTTTTAAATATATAAAATCAACCAAAATCCAAAAAATTATAAAATTTAAATATTAAGCGTAAAATCTATTCACTTTGATCTGCTTTCTTTAGATCTATAGTGATATAAAAAATAAATTAAATATTTAAAAATTAAATTAAATTATGTTAATCTTTAAATTTTAACTTCAAGAAATTATTGATAACATTTAATATTCATTTTATATGGGCTATTTTTATTAAAACTCTGAAAAAATATTATTGTTTTAATTTTTAAATTTAATTTATTTTTTGATAGTCAAAGTTCAATAATTTTTTAAATAAACTAATTAGTCAAATTTAATTATTCGTTCAGGAAATAAAAAATAAAAAAAAAATTTCAATAAGTCTAGCTTAAAAACTGTGACATCCCTAATTAATACTTCGCTATTTTTGTCCTATGTTTTTCTAATAACGCTTCAAAAGAGATAAAATTTTAAAATTATTTTGTTATTAAATTAAAGATGAATTTTTAAATTAATAATTATTATCGGTAATGGGAGGAGATAAAATATCATCTTTCGAAAATAATTATTTTTTTTAAAAAATATTTTACTTTCCTTTTAAATACTGAGAATTATAAAATATTTTATCATAAAATTTATTTTTGAAATTCTCATTGAAATTATATTTTAGTAAATTCAGCTTTTTTGTCAATCGCAATTTGGCCATTGTACCTTTGTATGGAATGATTTTTGGAACTCTTCTAGTTTTTTATATTTAATACAAACCGTTTCTGCGAAAAGTTATTAACTTCAGTAGAAGAACTTACAACCTTTGTGGAATAGTTTTCTTGATATAACTGTAACTTGTAGTTCACGAAGTTTGATGGTGTTTTTATCTGATCTGTGCGATCTTATTCCAACAAAGATTGAGATTCGCTGCCTTCGCTCAATCCGCTAATAGAAATAAGTGAATTTACCAAAACTGTTCCGGCTTTTCGTGATCAGTTAAAGAGTCTCATAAAGTGACCTAGAAATTTAGTCAAAAAAGACAACAAAATTAAAGAATTAAAACGTTTGAAAATTAAAGTAATTGAAACTTGTTCTGAATGTGACAAGGAATATTCCTTTTAAGTTTAATCAAATTCATTTATATATTGCAGCTGAGTTGGTTTCCCATAGGATTATCTGTCCATATTGTCAAGCAAAATCGGTTCTAAAATTGAAAGTGTGACTCAGGGTTATTATTCTAATCGAGAACACGTGGAGTTAGATTTACAACTAAATAGTATTATACTGATAAACTGAGACCCAACATAATTCAATTTTTATTTATACTAACAAAATTTCACTACTCGATTTACACTAATAACAATATTCAGCATTTTGTATAACTTCCTAATTTATTCCTATTGGCAGATAAATGCTTAAAATCTCAAGTTCAATAAATTCCGAAGTTTCTTATCAGCCACACACACACACAGCTAGCTAGCTGTATGCAGTAGTTTCTCATTTTTCTTCATGTTTCTTTACGAAAACCAACTTAATTTAATAAAATAATCTCACTTTATTCCTTTATGTCAACTTTTTATCTCTCATATGTCAAAACTTAATATTGTTTTTCTCTTTTTTGCAAGAATCGATTAATTAATAAAAATAATTTGTATCTGTTTTTATATTTATATCTTTTCAATTTTCAATTATTTGATATTTATTTATTTTCCAGTAAATTTTTCTTTACTTTCTTTTTAATTTATGCTTTATTGATTATGACATTTTTTAAATAACTCTTTTATTTTAATTAATTAAATTTATTTGTGAGCAGCCTACGTACATTATTATTCCACAAAAACACATTTAAATAGTTAATTGGACTTTTCAAAACATTTGCATTTTAAAAAGAATTTTAACAAGCTTTAAACCAAAATACTGTTAGGCTATAAGCCATAATTTAAACAAAAATGAGAAAATTGTGTAAATTAAAACAAAATAATTAATGAGGTTTGGAAATTATCAATATGGATGCTGTAACATAAGCATGCACCGCAAGCAGAAATCAAAAATAAAATAAAACAAAATAAAAACATAACAAAATTAAATAAAACAAATATTAATTAAAATCATTGAAAAGCCTACAGATGCAGAAAGAAACACAAAACTAAAATATAAAACCGCCAAAACCTTGCATAAGAAGGTTTAGAAAATACATAGGCGGAAGCGGCGACCAAAAATTTAAATATCAAAGGGTAAAAAGAGAAAAAATCAAAGAGAATGATTAAATGATAAAAAATAAAGATTTACCAAAAATTTAGAAAATAATATCAAAAAATAGAGAAAAATAAGTAGAAAAATAAAATATTTAAAATAAAATAAAAGCAATAAAACCCCCAGAAAAATAGCCGAAAAGTCTCAAAATACTCTGATTGGTCGAACCCAGGCATGAAAGCATTATATATACTGCAGTCATTTTCATAATTTTGAGAAATTTTGTAGACACAAAATTTTTAGACATTTGGGGAGAAATTTTGTAGACACGAAATTTTTAGACAGTTGTTGAGACAATTTGTTTCAGACAATTGTTTAGTCAATGCTTATGTAGACGTATGACAATTTTTAAATTTGGATGCTTGACTGACAAACTTGTCGATTGTAAGTATTGTTTTTTGTAGAAATATATTTTTCTAAGTTAATGTTTTGTTTAATTTAACTTATTCTGGATGACCGCGATGTCTTTTGGCATCGCTCGGAAGGTCCCTTCTAACTTATTTATATTCATTTTACATATATTAAGTCGGTGGATAAGTGGTGAAACGACATTCAATTCCGGCAGTTAAATTTGCAGGATGTTGATGTGTCGTTTTATCATTGACCACCTTTCGGTGTCTGCTTAGTCTGGTCAGGCCTTGTTTGCACTGATCACGGGGCAGGACATCGTCGGAATTCACCGTGGTGGCCATTGCGATGTTGGTCGGAGCGGTAAGAGGGTAAAATGCGGGAATATCGTCAGAGTTAAAGGAACAACATTATTATATGTTTAAGTAGGAAAATTGAATTTTTAATTTAACTCCTGCCGATTATTATATTGTCAAGGGTAAGACTACTGATAGAAATTTAGGTCAACGAAGGTATAAAGTAGGGTTAAATCAAGTATATTGTTTGATAATCATCGCGGGGGAAAATTAAAATAAAATGATACATTTTGGCATAGATCTGTGAGATGATAATATAGACACTTACGAATGGTGGTAACTCTGGCGACCATAGGAAAGCAAATATGAGTTGTTGGACTAAAATAATGATATTATAATAATGCATTCATTTCAATTTACCATAGGCTAACGTTTGTATGAAACAAGGAATCTTCCATAAAATAAGGGCGGAATGCTGCCCAAATTTTTGAAAAATATTTTAATAAATAATGAGTAATGATGACAAATTGATATAGGAATTCTAGAAATAGATGAGTATGGACAAGCGTATAGATAGAAAGAGACGTAAGACCTTCCATCGGCAGTCAGGAACCCGAAAGTGAAAATATCATGAGGAGTAGTTCTAGAAATGGAGTTCACCTGCTCATGAATTTTCAACTGTTATATACAGTACCAACATAAGCTTGCTCATGGGTATATAGTAGTAGGATTAAAATTGTGGGGCGTCTGGGTGAGATAGCATAGACCATAGGAAAAGAAAGTATTTAGATCGAGGGGAATAAGTTTGAATAAGCTTTGCACAGATTTAAACAAACTAATTACACCCAGTACACCAGCAATACTATTTTTGTACATTTTAATATTTTTCAATAATTACAGTAAAAACACATCACAAATTGAATGTCATTCTTTCATCTTTAAATCCTATTTTGTTTAAATTGATAATATCGTAGAGGAAAATAATTATTAGAAATTGTTTATGTAATTAGATGAAATAGCATTCCTTGAAAAAAAATTATTGAATTTCATAGAAATTATAAACAATGTGCTTTTGTTTTAATGATAATCTGATAAATATTAAATAAATTGCATTGGAGAAGAATAAAGAAAATCCAAAGTAAATGCTTGTTATTATAAGTTTTTAAAAATTTTTTGTTTAAATAAATATATTATTTTCAACGACAGACTTGATATTTTCAAACGGAAATGAATTCAAAAAATAGATTTTAAATAAATTACCCAAAACAAATTCAAAAGATTAATTGCGCAAAAAATAGCATTAAAAATAATTGAAAAGAATTTACGAAATTAAAAAAATACGAACTTGATTGGCAGTCTGCTCTCTTATCGAAATAATTTGTTTTTGCATTATTTTAATAAATTTTTCAGAGAATTTTGTTTCAATTCATAGAATTGTGGTTTATTATTTTTTCAGAAAACACTTACAAAAAAAGGAATAATCATAGTATTAATAATAATAATAATAATAATAATAATAATAATAATAATAATAATAATAATAAATATTGAACAACAATGATAACGATAATTAAGAAAAGATCAATCAGAGAAGAATAAAAAATTGAAAGACTTTTTAAATTTTGTTTTTGAGTGACCAAGGCCTATTTTAGGTCGAAATATTTCATATTTTATTTTATGAATAAACATTGCAAAAATTGGCCTACCTAGTTATTTATTTTAATTATATTTATATAAATGATTCCGCCTATCGACAAAAACACGATTTTAAAACTCAAATATTAATAATACTAATAATAATATTAAACAATTAAATAATAAGATAAGCCCTTACTACAAAATATATAATAAATAGATGAAAAACTTTTTGTTAAAATAATAACTGTGATTTAAAATTTTATTTTATTTGATGCTATTACCAAGAAACAATCGTTTAATAATAATAATTATTATGGTCACCTTAGCTCTGATACATACAAATTCTAGACTGCTTAAAAACAGTCAATAATATAGCAATATTTATAAATTAAAATAATTTAATGATATAATTAATAAAGAAAATTGTTAATGTTTTCTTCTGAATAAACAGGAAGTGTAAACGTGACAATGTATTTATAATAACAATAAACATGACAGTCATTGAAACATAAACTATACTTGACAATTGTTTACATAAACAATTGGAATTGTTTACATACTTTCAAACTAAATTTGAAATTACAGATATATATTTTGTTTCAAAACATCGGAACAAAAAAAGGCACTAAAAAACATAAAAATAATAATTTTAGACTTCCTCCGTAATATCTAAAACTCCTCACTTGGTGATCTCAACGAAGTTTCATTAAAAAATTTCTCCTTTCTAATGTTGAAAGTGAATGAATCCTTGTTAATAATCAGGGAAAATACCCTTAAATATAAAACAACGATGAATTTTTTTTAATCACCTAACATATTTAATTAGAGTTTTTTTCGTTTATCTTTGTAGGAAAAATTTGTTTTAAAATTATTAATAAAGATTTTTTTTGGATATTTCCAAAACATATTGGCATACTGATATTTAAAACATAAGAATCTTTCCAAAGGTTCGCATAGAGAAATTGGAGATCAGTCTGATATTTTCAGAACATAAATCAATATCTATCAAAAATTGATCAATAGTCTGAAACTAAATGAAGATGAAGGAAATTATAATCAGAAATAAAACAATTTGGAAGCAAATATAAAATATTTTAATATTTTAATTTAATCATTTCAAAATCAAAATTAAAAATAAATAAATATTATCATGAAATACATTTATTAAATTTTGCTCCCTAAAATAACACTTCATAAATTACATGAATTCATTGACTAATCACGACATAACTTTATTTTCATGCTACAATCAGATATTTCACCAGTTGTTTTCTGAGGACTCAATTTATGTTTACCAACCTTTCTATATGTTTGCCTAAAAAATACAATTAAATTCAATATTTTTTGTTTTAATATAGATTTTCCATTGTTTTAATTAAAGTCATCAAAAATAGGTTTACTTGTTTTATTTTCAAGAATTAGTACATATTTTCTATAAAAACAATTTTATCTAGTCTCATAAACATTTCTCAAAGATTACATTCTGTACTATATTGTAATTTACAATTAATTAATAAATTAATTAAATAAATATGTAATTTTAATTAATTAATTAAAATAGATTTTAGTGATTGTTTATTACTTGTGCCAATCAAATTTTTATCAATGTATTAATTTTTAAAATTTTTTGATCTTTTGTCATCTAATCACAAAATAATAATAATAATCAATAGTGAAAATACAAATCATTAATAAATTTTAAAAATCGATAATTTTAAATTAAAATTAAAAATAACTTTCAAGAATTTTATCTGATTTAAATTCATTAAAAATGCAGTAATAAAATTTCTCAATAGTTTTCTTTGAATATTTATTTTTTGTTCGTTTTGGTCCAAAATTTATACCTGGCACGCAAAAGCTAATTAAGTTTAAAATCATTTTCTTTTCAATCATTTTCTTAACTAATTGCGATATTTTATCTGGCATACAATCTTGGGATAATAGTAAATTATTTATGAAATTATTTTCCCTATTTTCTTATAAGGACACTTGAAACGATTATGGACAATTTGGACCGACCTCTAAATCAAATTGTAATTTTAATTACTCGACAGAAAAAAATTTTTTTTTAAATTTTACCTAATATTTAGGAGAATTAAAATTATTATTATTATTTATAATTTATTAATATTTATTATTAAATGAAATAAATAAAAATTTTAATTAGACATTGAATTCTATTTCTAATGGCAGACTAATTTCGATTTTGTTTGGCATTCACTGGTATTTGTTAGAAGCTCAATTTGATCACAAAGCAGCAAAGAAATTGTGACATGATGCAATTAGGTGGCTAAGTATTCAAATTAGGAGTGTAATCGAGTTTCTTATATGATACTAATGAAAGCCAAATAAGCTTAAAACTAGTCAGCCATTATCAGGGGTGGCACAAACTGCTTTGGCGCCCCTATGCAAACCTAAAATATGCGCCATTTCAAAATAAGGTATACCTTTCGTAACAACTAACAAAACATGTATTATATAATTTTAAATCAAGTAATTTTTAATAACAACTATATTTATAACATTAATCGTAATATAATTTTATTCTAAGTGAAAATAAAGGTAATAAAAACAAAGTATATGTAAAGTTAAACAAAAATCAAGCAAATGTAAAATTTTATTTCAAAGTATTCTATACATTAATTTTATATATAGGCAATATTCCTTAAAGCTTCACTCTACGTGCATTTGCTGCCACAAAATCGTTATTATTTTGTTGATATTCATTTTATGTTTTTGTTTTTTATTCATAATAATTTTTAAAATTTGTCTCAACGTTGGCGCCCTATCCAATTATGTGCCCCAATGCGCAGCTTAATATGCTTACCGCTTTGCGCCGCCCCTGGTCATCATAATAGTCCGACTTAATATATAATGTTACACATTTTATAAATGTTTATTATTTTCTATTGTTATTGTGATTATTATTCATTATTATTATTGAAAATAAAATAATTTCTTTATTTAGAAATGTATTTTTAGGAATAAAATTTCAATATTTCAAAACTGATAATTATAATTTAATTTAAACATAAATATAAATATTTATAATATAAAATAGAATGGAATAAGTTTGAACGCATGGGCGTGATTATCTGTATAAAACTATACTTAACTTTTATAAGAAAAGGACAGTGATAAAGATGTATTATGTAATTTATTACGAAATAAATATACGGTTGTTTGAATGTTTATCGTAAAGTATTTATACATTATAAATCAAGGCGTGATATAAAAGTTTTGTATGTTAATTATTAAAAGTCCTATAAAAAATAATTAACATTGTACATTACTCATACTTTGGGTTATAGATTATACTTTGCAATTCGTTTTGGTTAAACTTTCCAATGTATGTGACATTTCACCCAGTACACGCGTACCAATTTGGAAACAAATAGCATTGACATTTGTTATTTCTGCATGAAATTACATTCAAAGATTTTATGGGTTTTGTATTGAAATTAAAACAAAGTCTTAAATAAATTTAAAAAATAGTATTAGTACTTAATATTGGATTTGAAAATATTTTTTGTAATTTTTGATTTATTTCAATTTTGTAATTGTTAACAATGAATCTGTTTACTGAAAAATTCCGAAAATTATATGTCAAATGGAAATGTAGTAGTCGTCTTGTTTTGAATTATCTTAAAATCTCGCATATAATCCCCAGTTTGTTTAAACATAAAAGTTGTTATTTCAGCTAAAATAATATGATGCGACTTTTATGTGAGAATGTTTGACATGCAGAATTCTATTTGTCTTGAATTAGGCGGCAGCTTATATAAAAACAATTTTATTTTAAAACAAAGTAGTGGGGTACGGCTTTTCACACGACACAGCGTCTGTGCAAAATTTTAGGCCAATAAAAAAAATCAACAATAAGTTATAATAAATAAATTTAAAATATCCATTATATTTAATTAAAGATTATTTTCACAGAACTCGATTATAACAGACTAACTAAAATGCCCGAAGTTGAAAATTGATCTCAAATATTTTCAATTATAAATTGGAAATATTTTTTTTTGAATTTTATTCAACTAGAAAATTTTAATGTCAATTTAAACAAAACAAATTAAATTTGATAAATAACTCATCAAAGTAAATTTGGTTTCAAAAATTATGGATTAATTTTATAATAACAATATATTAAAGTTTTTAATATTGTTTAATGCAAATTATAATTTTTACTAAATATATATATATAATTAACTGCCGAATAAATACACGAATAACTCGTATAACACACCACTATTTATATTAGCAATTTTAACCTGCTAACTGATTATTGTTTTTTCATAGTTCGTTTCTGTGTGCTTAATTAATTGCATCCGATGACTCGGTTTTAAATATGTAACGTATTTCAGAGAAAACAAGTTATATTGAAACCGCCCTTGTATGAATACCGCTTTAAACATGAGTTAAAAGGATTTTTTTTCAAAACAATGAATGTTTTCGAATTGTTTTTGTTTCCATCTATATGTTACTTGATTTCGGGATTACCTTATTTGTGGGACTCAACTTTTCTAAAACTCCCATATAGGATAAAATATAGCTTGAAATTATAAAAATAAAAAATTCAAATACAATAAAAACATATCAAGTTCAATTATAACAAGTTGAATATTTGTTTTTCATTACATTTATTAAGTTTACTCTCAACTAATGTCTTTGTTTTAAATATTCTTCTTAGTACTTGTTGATTCCTATCTTTTATTCATTCTCGCAAATTATGTCTTTCTGCTATCGCTGTAAAACTGTAATCTCCGTTCTGTAAGGATTTTCATTAAATAATCCGTTAAATCTCTTCCAGCCAAATCCCTTCTGCAAATTGCATGCTTGATTATATGAATCTCTTCACGTAAACAAATTCCAAAAAAGCATAAAAATGTCTATTTTGATCAAAATTCAAAATATCCTAAAAAATTTCCGAGTTAAAAACAACTTGAACAAAAATCTACAAGAAACAAAATCATAATTGACAAAAAATCTCAATCTAAAAAGAAAAGCTTGCGTCTATGAGCGCACAGCAATAAAAAATACTAAATAACACCACAAATCGAGCACATAGACGTGACAAACTAAATACTCAATTAAACAGTACTACTTTATAAGTTTTTTTTAATTGGATTAAAAATATTAAAGATGAATAATTTCAATCCAATTTATTATCAATTTATTAATTGTCATTTTTTATTAGGTGACAATTTATCAATAGTTTTTGTCGCTGGCTTTTGTCGTAGCGTCTTTAATAACTTAATTTGTGTAAAGAATTTATTTCGTTCACACACATATATATATATATATATATACATTTCAAAACCTCTGACATCTTGAGATTTTATATTAATAATGAATATAGAAATGATAAATTTGAAACCATTTAAGTGTCACTTTTCCTGACATTTTAAGGTTTTCTTGATTGTTTCCTTAGTCGTTCAAACAAGATGATTTCAGAAAATTATTCACCATTGGTAATGTCAGTGATAAATTTAAGGAAAATAAAAATGATAAAAAAAAGGAAAAATTAAAATATAATATTTTTTAAATAAAATTGATCTAAGTGAATAAGTTAGGATCATTTATAAAACACAAATTTATAAAACAAGTGAACAAATTTGGTAAATTTCAATTATAACAATAATTATATACTGAATGTCAAATTTAGAGACAAGGGAAAATACCTACAAAAACATTTGAATTGTAAAATAATAAACTAAAATAATAAAAGTAGTAAGCTAAGGCGGTTCACGATAGTCGCATAATATAATTAAAATGCTTATCATCAATTTTTCTGTGTTTCTTTCAATGATATATATGAGATGAATTAATTGAACTTTCAGTTAAATCCTTTTGAATATAGATTCAGTATAAAACTGTGCATAATATTTTTTTCGGGTAATGCATATCATTTTCATTTATGCAATCACTTATTAAATGTGATCGACATAGGATCTTTAACAAAAATTGAAGCAAATTCATTATATTAATACATACAATTTATTTATATAAGTAGTATATATTAATATAATTAAGATGTAATAATTTTTCTGCTATGGCAGGCAAAATCAGGAATTAATTTCATCAATTAAGATAATTTTATTAGTTTTAGTTTACAAACAATTTTTTAGTAGGTTGTAGATAGTGTCGAAAGTTTTAAATACATTACATATGTTTAGAATCGAAACTTTAGATATAAATCTAAACCTTCAATAATGTCAAATATGTGTCATGCGAAAAACAAAACCAAATTAATTAAGCACACAGAAACAAGATTTGAAAAAAAACTTTTATCAGTTGCCGGTTGAAATTGCTGAGATAAATAGAAACTAAATACAGGGATATATAGAATTCCTGCATTATATGAGATTTAGATATCAAAGAACAAATGAAAGTGTAACATATCTGCCAGTGCAAACGCTTGAAATACCAGATAATAATAAATAAATATTAATTTTAATTATATTACAATGACTTTTTTGTTTTTCACCTCTGATTTCTTTATAAATGACATATTTTCTACAAAATCTGATTCATAGTCAAATTTTGTAGAAAATATTATTTTAATTAATTGTAATTATTTTCTTCTGTTCACTGTTAATAATTTGAAATCAAATAAAATGAAATCATGTAAAATGAAATATATATATATATATATATTTTTTTTTATTAACCATATAAAGATTAAGTGAAGATTATAAAAAATAAATGTTTATGATATTTTAAAAATAACTTTTACAATGTTTCTTGATTAATTGGCTGTAGCTTGTAACAATGGTTAGCGGACGGATGCGTTCTTAATCTCATCTAAATTTGTTAATAATTAAATAAATTTATTTTTTATTCTTACCCGGGCATTGACGGTTTCATTTGGCATGTAAACTATTTTGGCACCATTGTAATGATATTCTTAATAATAATAATAATAATAATAATAATAATAATAATAATAATAATAATAATAATAATAATAATAATAATAATAATAATAATAATAATAATAATAATGGACAATTTGACTAAAAATCTTTCAACAAGATAGCAATTAAGCTTTTTAAAATTTTAAACATTAAGGTAATAAAAAAGCATCTGAATATTTATCTCATTAATGGTTAATTTTGATAAAACGGATCCTTTCGAATATATGAAACAAATGGTTATTGTAACAAAAACTAATTATATTGATTAAAATTTATAATTGTTTTGTGATTTTCATATTAACGTGTTACTTTTCATGTTTTTATATAAATAACCGTAATATTGTTATTTTATTTCAATATTTTATTTCATTTTATTTTTTACATTGATGATTTGTTAAACAAATAAATTCAGCATTTGTAGATAAACTGATTCAATCAAATTGATATTAGTTGAATTCTCTTAATTGAATTGAGTTTTAGTCGAATTTTCAATATGAATCTACAATAAGCAGATAATTTCTCAGTCAGATTCACTTGACTATTTTTATACGAGTTGTTTGTATCATCATTAATACGTCTCTGATCTTTAATTTAATTTAATTTAATAATTTTCATATTAATATTTGTAGGATTATAGATCAAAACAATTTATATATATATATATATATGTGTGTGTGTGTGTGTGTCTATCACTAACTTTTTGCACTTGTCGAAAATGAATTTTTAATTGTACCCCAATAATTCTTTGGAGATATCATTTAATTTTAAATATAATTTCATTGATGTATTGAATTCCCTGTTCAAGCATTAAATTAAATATTTGGGCACTCTTAATAATACTAGAAACTAATAAACCCTTTGGAAATAATTATTAGTAATGTATGTAGCAGAAGGAACCATTTTTGTGGTCAATTTGTGGTCAACCCGTAGTATTGCTGCTTGTCATTCACCTAAAGTTTATTTACATTTTAAATAAATAATAACTGTGATTAAAGATGTTAACAAATTTCTAAATATTTCTGTTTAATAAAATAAAAAAAAGATAAACACGTGACTCGGCTTGCAAATATCGCATGTGAAAGTGAAAATATAAAATAAAGCATTTAAATATTTAAAAAATATTAAACATTTAAAAAACAATATATATCAATATTAATAATATAAAAAAGCTTTTTCTTGATATTGGCAATTTTATGTTAAAAATTTGAGTGGTAGTTTAGGAGCTTCACTTCAACAAACACCATAAAAAGTTATTTGTGTGATATAATTGTATTGGAATAATTGATTTCCTTATTCCCTACATGTAAACCCTTATAATTAATGTGTATGGCTGCCTGCATGTTTGATTGATTATTTTTATTGTATGGGTCCTCCATTACGTCATTGTTTATTATTTATCTTAATGATTCATGTGCTGTAAACACACATGTAGCATATATATTGTCTGCCTTTCATGAATAAACATATTATAGACATATTATTATTTTAATCTTCTTACAATTTGCAAATCAAAAAATGTTTTCTTATAATAGAAAATTTTTTGATCCGTTAAAAGCAATATTTGATGTAAAAGCGGTAAAAATAAAGAATTACGGCTGTTTAACAAATGTATAGTTTTCATCACCTACCAATATTGCAATCATTGGCTAATTAATTACATTTAAATACAAATTTAAGAGAACAGTTTCATTTAATATATATGTAATTAACTTTAAAAAAAATCTTGCAGATCGCAAAATTGGCATGGAATTCCATTCTATATAAAAATGATGTTTTCTATAAATTTATTCAATGAAAAATCTGTCATAAAGTGTGAAAAACACAAAAATTCTCTATTTTTGTAATAAATTCAAAAATGTTACATTGAAATTATTACAATTTGAAATATGTAAGTGAAAAATGTGTTACTTTTATTATAAACAAAACTTTACCGGTTGGTAATTAAATATTTTTGAATTGTTTGTCGGTGAAAATCAAACGTCACAGTAAATATAAAAATTGGGAATTTTTGTAACAAAAATAGAGACAATATTATTTTTTCGAGATAAATTACTAAATCTCAATGCGATTCAAGACCATTCAAGATTATATATAACTTGGAAGATAGGTTCTGCTAGATCAAAGTAATAAGCAAAACTGTATAATTTATAATCATAATCATAATCTGTGAAACGGTCACACAAACACAACTACGACTGTCATTCGACGGACTTTGTATGTATTAGTGTATAAGTAGTAGTGAAAAATGATTAGCAAAAGATCGGGAATGTTTCCATTTCATGGGAAATGTTTAAATTGTAATATTCTTGCTTCTTATTAAAATTTCTTTAGACATTA